>VXBQ01012254.1:158900-181824 GCA_013400175.1 Phainopepla nitens
ATATATATATAGGATAGGTACAGATATAATAACAAGCCTATTATTCTAAATATTTCATTTTGATGTTTTATTAATAAAACTATTAAAGATGTGTTTTTAAACTTTTAAATTAAACATGGTTTTGCATGTTCAAGAAGCATTACCCAATGAGTCATTTCTGAGAGATAAAAAAAATTACTGATGTAGTCATATTATTAAATGAGGTTTTTGAACAGTATGGTTTTTTCCCTTAAGAATTTGCTCTTGTTTGAAAATTTCTACTTAGGACTCAGTAAACTGGGTCACACAAATACCATTTCCCCCCTCCCCCATGCATTAAGATTGGCTTGTAAATAATTTTAACTGTTTTAACTGAAATCAAAGGAATCCTGGACAGCTGGCTGCAGCTATTGGCATCAAAAATACCATTAACTCTCCTTGCTCTTCCTCTACACACAATTGCCCATTTATTCCATCCTTTCTCATTCAGCCTGCACGTGTGCACAGCAGAGGACAACACTTTCCACCTCTTTGTATTTTTTAACTTTTCAGCTCCCTTTAAGTTGGTAAATTCTAGTCTGAAACATCTCTAGTTCCCAAATAATTATGGAAAATACTATCACTTATGCAGAAAACTATACACAGCCCTTACAAAATGTCAACTCTAATTAAACCCTTTGGAAGATTTCAGTATTAGGCAAAGTTTTAAGAGGGGTGGTTTCCACATTTGGAGCATCCTCTAGACAAACAAATCCACTCAAAACACTATGCTATACCCTCACTGTGTATACTCAAATGGGCTGGAAGAAAAAAGAAAACAAACAGTACAAATAATGATTTCATATGCAGCTCTCCCATTTCCATGTCAGATTTATGGGATTCATATTTAGAAGGGTGAGGATGTGAGTCCATAGCATGCAGTGCTCCCCTGGTCAGAGGGCATGCAAGCTGACTGAAAAACTCTTTAGTGCCAGATTCTAACAAGCTACTGGCACCAAAGTCAACTAATTTTGAAGTGGCTTTTAAAAGAAAAACAAACTAGATGCCATGAAAATAAACCAGAATGATTTAAGCAGGAATATCAGAGTTGATACAACTGCGAGTGGAAGAGCATATTCAATTCCAAAAGGAAAGCATCTGGCAGCATACCAAGGTAACAGCTATACTATCTGCATAGAACCCATATGACACAGCCAGCCAAGGAGGGAGAAAACATGAAAGCAAACCCACTGAGGATACCAGTGCTTCAGGACAACAGAATAGCTAGGAACACTTATACACGCAGACTAAAATAATGAAAAATGTCCACCCACATGTTGACAATGGAAGAAAAAAACCATATGGGAACAATAAATACCTTATCTCTGGGAAAATTCATCTCCACAGCAAAACCAAAACAGAATACAACATGATCTGAGAAGGCAACAATGACTGCTCACAGATCACAGCAATTCAGAGGAGGCAGTTACTGGCAGGTGAGAGGCAAAATAACTTCCTGACTTCAAAGAAGAATTTGCTTCCCTGCTTTCTATTTTGCACATCACGTGTGTGTGTTTTATTAATTAGCTTTTGGATGAGAATTTATCTTTAATTTCTAAAAAAAGTTGAACAAGCATAAATGAGTGGACACAGCCACCAGTATTCTTAAGACACTGTGTTTACACTAGTGGCTCGAATCAAAAGAAATGTCTTTTCCTTGGATGGCAGTGTCACAATCTCATGGTGTATGAATGATTAGCAGCACTTTAGAAATGGGCTGGTAGCTGGAACTCCTGACATTCCCTTACTCTTAATCATGCAGTTTGCAAAACTCCAGCTTGTTACAAGCACGTGATCTTATAATACTTATAACCAAGTCTCACGACTTTGTTTGTAAAAGCTTTTATACCGACAAATGAAAAATATGAAACAAACAACAGTGATTACAGAATTAGGGAACCGACAGCTCCTGTGAGCAGCCAGAAATGATCCTGAACCATACAGTCAGATGCAGTCACATGCACTAAGCTATGGAAAGTAGCCCTTACACGTTATTCATTTCTCTGACTCTCTTAAAACGAAAAACTGTAACATGCATCTGTGACCTAGCAACAAAATGGTTTGAAATACTTTCCAGATCACTGAACTGTGCAATACCTTTAAAAATGGGATGACAAAAGGTCGCAGTGGGAAGTTAGTAGCTTCTTGCAGTTTGGAATGAAATTCTTCAATTGTCAAAGTAGAATTCTGTTGAGAAAAAAAAATGCTGTCTTTGTGACAAAATAATGAAAACACTTAGCAAGAGAAACAGTAACTGAAGAACTCGGAAATTGCTTAACAACTTGATATTGGTGAGAGAATTGAGAAAAGCATGCTGCATATTAAATGATTACCTTATTAAAATACACAAAGGGAAGCACAAGCATCTCAGACATTCAGTGCCTGTTTCTTGGAGTACAGTTTAAACTCTCAAGTGTAAAGCATGCAAAGGCTTTTGCATTACAAACATCAGTTAAAGATGCTTTTTTCCACTTTTTTTTTTAAATTCCACACTTTTCTACAGTTTTCTTTTGAAAGAGGACTGTTTACTGTGTTCTAGGCTATGTAGGAACGTTATTACTTTAGAGATGAAGTCATAATCATGAATTCCATATGCTGGCAGGGTAGACCAAAGGAATAGCATGATATATGGATTTTCTCAGGAAAAAATCCTAATTTGCTTCTAAGACCTCAACCGAAGTTAGAAATCAACTGTAATTAACAGTGGGAAAGCAGTTTTTATCTGAAAGTCACTGGAATGTGGATGTTCTCAAAGCCATCTTCAGCTTCTTTACCAGTTCTCCCTTCCAAAGAGAACCATGTGACAAGCAAAATGCCATTAAACACAAATTTTGAACATGGAAACAAATGGAGAGCAAGAGTTACTAACGTTGCACTGCCAACATTAAACTTCCCTTTGACACAGACCCAAGTGAAGGGGCATCCACTGCTGTCAGGTAGGGGTTTGTGAAGATATAGGCAAAAATTGTGAAGTCACCCCTCAGCCTTAGTGCTAAACAGTGCTGTCAGTCTCTGCTCCAAATGAAATCAATAGCAACTGCAGCTGCTCAGAACAGATGTAAATTAGAGCACCACAATAGCATCTTCCCCAGTACATCCAATTATTGCTGAAGGAAATACATGGGAGACAACAATGTCTGACAAAGAGAGGACTTTACTGGGAGTAAAAAGAATCCTAGACCAGATTTCAGTTTACATGTAAAAGGGCAGCCCAAGTTGACAGATGTAGGTAAGAAAGAGCTGAAATTTTCATTAAGCCATACCATCACATAGAGATAACCTTATCAATAAAATGACTTAAGTAGCAGCAGTGCCTCACTGGGTTCATAATTTGGTTCAATGATACTGAGAAAGGGTTTCACACTGCATAACTGCAGTCTAAACATACTCAGCTCACCCTTTTAACCACTGGCACTATATGCAGGGCTCTCTCCTTCCCCCATCCAACTAAACTAGGCAAGTCAAACCTATTTTATTACATTACAGGATTCAAGGTATGTCTACATTACAAGTACTGTCAGTATAGAATGAAAATCCTCTCACACCATTACACCAGAACAATATACTGGCAAAAATAGTCAAGGCTGTACCGAGTAGAGAACAGCTGCCACTTGTGGGAAGCTAGTCAGGCTACCCATGTCAGCTCTGTCAGCAAGAGCTGGAGCTTCACTCTTGCATGTTTGGTATCCCTAAAGTATGATGAATGCAGTGCATGTGACCCACTCGTTTACAAAATAAACACAAGGAAGAGGGGAAAGAACAATAAAAATACTTGCTTACCACAAGTCCTAGCACAAGGGTACGCACTCTCTCCCCAATCTCTGGTGAAATGTCATTGCCAAACTGCTGTAAGGTTGTAAGAAATCTCTTCAGTTTGCTGAGCTGCCTAGCTCCACAAGCTGGCGGTAACTGCTGGTTAGCCAGAGAAGAGGAAGAGGAAGAGGATGGCCCATTGCTAAAGCCATTAGGAGGAGATGGAGCTCCATTTAACGCTGTTGGTGAATGGCTAGTGCCATTGGTTACTGAAAGACAAAGAGACAGAGGATAAAATAAAGATTGGGGTTGGGGAAGAAACAGAGAGAAAAAGGAGACAGAGGAGAAAATCCATCAGCTTATGTTTTCTGCACTTGACCTCAGAATTAATTAAGTTGCACAATCAAAGATAATTAGCCTTTAGACAGAGTAACAGTCTGCAGTTTATATCTATTTCCCAGTAGCTGGTGCTGAACATTATAAGGATTGGAAATAACGGTAGCTGCCTCTCACACAGCCCCTTCAAAATGCTCCTGGACCTGAAAAGCATAATTTGAATACTAGCCTTTTGTCAGAGGATTTTAAAAAGAGACAGAGGGAAATGGAGAGAGAAAAAGCATGAGTGCATGTATGATTGAAGAACAAAAAAAAAAAAAAACCTCTCTGGGGGTAAAAAAAACCATGCAGACATATTTCATGAAGCCTCAGTTTATCTCTGAATATTTTTACTTGTGTTTTGTACACACAACTGACAGCTGTGTTTATAAAACAGGACTTTCACGTTTTAACCTTACACCACCCAATGAGAAGGTTATTTTTTCCAATACAGATTTCTTAGCTGCTAACATATGGAGCACACAAAGTTGTCTGTGCAGGTACAAATGCTGCCAACGCTCCCTGTGTCCTGAAGCTTTGCAGCAAGGGCATGAAGCTAGGCTTCAGAAGACTTCTCAGAGACCATGAGCAAATCTCCCTGCTTTCACATGCCAGCACCTTATCTCTAAAAAGGATAAGAAAGCATTTCCCTCCTGTTGCAAGGTTGTCATGAGAATAACTATCTGAAGTACTAAGCATTCAATATTTATGGCAACTAGATGCATGCAGGCGTACTGAAGACAACAGAGAGTTTTTGGCAGCAATTTCGGTTTGATTCTTATCCACAGTCTAGAAGAGAGCAGAAAATCAAACTGAGAACATCCTCTTCCACTCAGGTTAGCTGGAACAGCAACACTCAAAGCACACACTGTTGAGGTTGAGTCTGATTTGCTAAAATGGGAGCAAACAGCAAGAAAAAGGAAGGCTCCCTAGAAATACAAGTGTGCCAGTGCACTGGCAGGTGTGGGCATGCAGCATGTGACTGTATCTAGCAGCAGCTGCACTCCATGGGCCATCACCCTGGAGACATTGTCTGATTTTTTTTTTTTTTTTTTTTTTTGAGAAGTCACTCAGTACCCATCGCAAAAAACCATCAGAAATCAGAAACTTGTTTACAATCAAAAATGCATCGGAGTATTAGTTTAATTTCTTTCCTATTTAAAAACACAACCAGGGCAAGGTAGCAACTTTAAATACTTTCAATGTTTCTCAATGACCAGCCTCTCTGAAGCCAAACATCCCATTCTCATCTCATTTTCTTCATCGATTGTCCTTATCTTTAACCAGAAGTCCTTTTTCAGGGTGGACCCTTGCTACTAGATATAAATCACTACCCTATTACCATACTTAAATCACTGCCACAAACATCTGAAGGAGTTTTTGTTGTCGTAGTCACTGCCTTCCAGAGGCACTACAGAAAAAAATTATGTGAATTGTTATTTAGCCTCTGCTTGTGTTTTATTCTAGTTTTTGATTGCCTGTTCTGGCTGTATGGGCTAGTGACAACAAGGATTGGGAAAAGCAGGAATAAAAAGAAGCTGGCCTCAGCAAGTTCAGCTCCTCGTGAGGCTCCAGGCCATGCTCCAGGTGCTGCAGTGGGGTGAAGTATCTGAGTAAACAAATACATCATGATTGCAAGAAACTCACACAGCCAAAAGTCATCCTACCAGGAACTTAGCAATTGAGGACTGGGGAGAATAGCAACATGTCCTGCTGATCCACCCTGACACCACCCAACAACTCTGTCACCCGTAGGGGGCTGCTCTAGGCAGAGAGTGGAGGGGCTGTGATCAAGAAAGCAGAGAAGTGTGGAATTCATTACCTAGGATAGATACAGGGAGAAGAAAGGCTGGTAAAAGATTTCTCCAACAACAAAAGAAATATAGAAATAGTCCCATGATTTCAGTGCTTTCTTTATAATATCTGAATTTGCCAATTGGCAAAGTTGTGCATAATTTCTAAAACAAAACCATGTTGCTAATCCAAAAGAATTTAGCATTTAAAATTTAAAACTACGACACATCAAGAATTTTTAATCATCTAAACCAAAGAAAACAAAGATATTCTAGACCAGAAACAAGTCAGATCTTTCTGGCCTGCAGGCATTCCCGCTGTAGTAATAATAAATGTAACAGACACTCTGACAAAAGTGACTGTTTATTGTACCAGCTGGAACAGATAAGGCCAAACTCCAAAATCTGACAGGGTAAAAATCAATTAAAATCAGGGTTTTTTAGAATTTTTGTCTTCAAATAAGGAGCCCCAAAAATCAAGCTGTGGTTCACACACCTTCCAAAGTGCTGAACTCAATCAAATAAATAGAAGCCTTGTGAGGACTGTAAGTGTGATTGAAGAATATTGTCATATTCCTTTTATGATTGCTAAAGATCATCCTGAACTGTTGGCAGGGCATCACACTGGAAAGCTTAATCTGCAAGAACCTGATCCTGCAAAAACCTAGAAACAATTTAACTTCAGACTAAAGTGGCTTTGGTGTGAAGCTCCATCCAGGATGATTCAGGTGTCGGAGTTAAGCAAAACAGACAAATCTTTGCAGGATCAGGGTCACTGGGTTAAATGTGAGTTTATGTGAATAGCTGGCACAAACCCTCCTCACTGTTTAAGTTCAACATAAATTGTCAGGACAGGGTTCCCTGGGATAAGTAGTACAGAGGCCTCCAGCTGGCCTTCTGCATAGAGGTGAATTTTAAATAAGGCATTTAACAGAGAGAAAGGGACTAAAACAGACATAGGCAAGACAAATAGAAGATGCAGCCTTCATTCTGTTTAGGCATATGTATTCTACTGTTCTGAAAATGTTTTATTTAAAATGTGACATGTAAACACATTCTCATGTTTATACTATTACAAGGCAGAATAAAAGAGACCAAAAAATTTGCAGCTAAATCTTAGTATGAGAAATGTGGATCATTTCATGGCTGTGAAAAGAATAGTCCAGACAACATGCCAGATTCAAATCTCACTTATGCTGATATGAATGCGGCATACATCAAGACTAGTAGAGTTTGTTTATGTTTACATCAATAAGCTGAGACAGAGATGCAGCCCTAAGTGATTTAGAGAAGTGGAAACAGACTAGAAACCTCTAGATAAAAATTATGAAAGGGCTTTAATTTTGGTTTTATATCAATATTAACTAGACATTATATAGCACTGAAATCAGAATTCTTCACTGAAACATAAGCAGGAGAAAGATTAGTATTTTTTCATTATGAGTTATCTCCACTTTATAAATGAAATAATAAAAACAAACAAACTCCATGAAGTTTCTATACAAAAGAGAACGGGATAGTTTAAACAACATAATGGCATGTAAGAGAAGAAGGTTTTCTGTTCTTCTCACAAGAGAGCTAACCCGAGCATTAAGTACATGGGAAGCCAGGGCTCACTGTTCTTTGACACTGTAGCCAAGAGGTCAATGAAATAACAACACAACTCTGAATGTCTTAATACCTTAAAGATGCATTAATTTGTTGTGAACTTTGTTTGGCTTAGTAACTTTATCCCAATACAATCAAATTGCTCCTGCCACTTCATGCACATTTCCCTTTACCTGTTTTGGTTTCTGACACATAGAACAGAAAGAAGATGGAAGAAAAGGAAGAAAATATGACTAATTACACGTTGTGGGCGTAAATGAACTGGTTCTTGGAGCTCCTTGGGTAGTGGGAGGAGGTGGCATGGTTGGAGGCGTCAGCCTGGATTGTGTCTTCACATCCACAGGTGAGTCTGGCATTGTGGAATGCTTCTCAGTGCGATCTGCAACACACACCACAGGAACACACTGGTTTATTTCCCTGAGCAGACCCCCTCTGACAAAAACTTAAAAGCTAATGCAAGAAGCGAGCCATTTCAGCATCTGCTGTGAAACATTACACCTGATTATCTACTCCAGTGTGCTCTTCCCAAATTGCATCATCTAAACCTTACTTAAGAAGGTGCAACACAGATGGCAAGACCTCATTTGTAGCAGTGCCGCATTATCTTTTGTTTTTATTTCTAGCATGTGCAGATGCTACTTCCCAAGCACTCCTGGAGCTGTAATAATGCCACCTCCCTTCAAGGCTCTCATGCTAGCCAGGAGGAAAAAATAGATGAAGGGACAGGAAGATAATAAATCCCCTTATGACATCTCTTCCAGAACTAAAACCCGAAGCTCTTTAATACAGGTGAGATACTGGGTAGAGTATCAGTTGAAGTCAGCTCTCCTCATGTATCACCTGTATCCTCTGTATCACCTGCTGCCCTGTCCTTTGCTTCTCTTTGTAATTTTATGTTAAACTTATGCTAAATACACACACCCCCTAGATCACTTTACCACAGTGCCCCTGGTTATTCTCATATTCACCAGAAAAATAAACACAACGTGCCAAAATTGTATGTCAATCATCTCATATACATACAAGTGTTTTCAAAAAGCATGTATGTTTGCACCTTCACATATTAAGAACAACTTTTAATGCTCAAAACCTGCAAGATAAGCAGGAACATACCTCCCCAAGAAAACAAAACAAACATAAGGCAAAACCAGGAAGAAAACTTAACACTTCTCTTGCAGCTGAAGATCTAAAATATACAACACACATGATATAAAAGCTACAGAAGTGCACGCTTTTTCCCAACATCTTTTTGAATGACACTACCTTAAGTTTTTTTTTTTTTAAATCATCCAAACCCATATGTTTCATTTATTAAGAACGGGCAAAACACAGCAAAATTTACTAGCTGAAGGCAAAATTAAGGTTTTCTCAGTCATGCCAGGAGTTCAGCAAGCCGTCTTGAAAAAAGATGAGTACAATGATACTTAGCTTTTAGTGGGACTAAGTCCCTTAGGGAGTCAGGGCTGTTGATTTATACACAGCCCAACAGAAGTCTTCCTGAGCTCCACAAAACTATTCTATAAAGCAAGTAAGTATTGCTGCTAATGGGGAAGCATGTAAGTCTGTGGTTTTAATTCAAGACATGTCACATTCTATAAATTGTCACTTCACTTTGTGACACAACTCCTTGTTCTTACTAACAACATACAAACTTCAGTGAAATAACCATATCTGAAATTTGCTCTGAGAGACAGTAACAGAAATTCAATGCAATGCACACATTTTACAAAGAATGGGTACGTTTAAAAGAACCTCAAAACACTTAATTATCAGAAAACTTAAATATGAGAAAGCTATAAAAAAATAAAAAAGGAAGGGGGAGGGGAAGGGGAAAAAAACTAGTCCCCATACCCCTCAAAAAATTAACAACACATAACACATAACAGATACCAATCTTTCCCTGTCTGAAATTGAAGAAACTGAGGAAGCAAGCAGTAAGTCCCAGAGGTGCAGCGTGTCAGGTACTGCAATTATAAAAGCCATCCTCAACCTTTGTTGAAATGCCTACAGGCAATGTTTCAGCTCTCAGGGAAAGGCAGGAATTTCATATAGACTTTGGAGACAAGTTTGGGGAAGATGAGTAGTGAAACACCCCCAGAATAGGATATGGGGAATAGTGATACAATTTTACAGAATCTGTAGTGTTGATCTAAGGTTAGCAAACCTCAGCTGTGGACGGAAGAGTAACCACAATGATTACCTTAAATATTAAGTTTGTTACACAGGTAAGTGAGGTATGATTTGCAAATCAAACAACATTAAATTATTACATGCTGGAAAACAAAAAGACGTTTCAAAAAAATTCTATATGTATTTCCTTTCCGCATCACTATATTAAAACAGTTAATTAAATCTCTATCTTCAATAAGCCATTAATTTATTATAAAGAACTATGAAAACTCATCTTGAAATGTTAATTGCTTCCTTAATAGCCAAATTCATCTTGCACTCACCTCAACCAACCTCAGCAACAAGGGAATAAATAGCTTTCAGCTCATGTTGCAACAGAGGGAAAGAGGCACAGCAGTGAGCCCAAGCCCTCCTAAATAAAGGCAAATATTTCTCCCATGCCAAGAAAGGAGAGAGAAAGGGAGGCTTGCCAGAGCTGGTGGGGAGATAACAGTGGGAACTGCTGGTCCATCTGGTTTTCATTCTGCTAACACTCACATTGAACTGTTAAGGAAGGCAGTCCAGGTACACAGATTTGAAGCATGTGGGAGCGCAGACACAGGCACAGAGGAGATGGAGGTGGGTGGAAGAAGGAGTGAGAGAAATCGAGCTCCTCTAACAGACTGCTGCTCGCTGCAAGCAGGCACAGCCTGTATCCTCCAATTCAGCTGGTGATAACTAAAGCGATCCTGAGCCGTAACCAACCGCACGGCTCCTGCTCCCTCCCTTGCCTTCACTGCACTTCAAAGTTCAGGTTTGATCAGAAATGTGCTCAGATCAGAGCGGGGAGACTTTCCCAAAGAGCTGGCAATGTTTTGCTACTTAAATTGAACATGGTAGTGGGAAATAGTCTGTTGGTTTTGCCCTCAAATTTCAGGTTGCCATTCTATCATGATCCAAATGTTTTTTAGTACCTCCAACAGTTTGCCACCCAGTCTGCATATTGCTGAACTTACCCACAGACCTCTGTACTTCTCCTCTAAATCTAATAACATTAGTTTTGATTTTCCAGATTACCTTTCTTTGGACCTCTTAGGGGTTAACACAAACACGCTTTACATACCACTTACCTTTTTGTTACCTCTTTCTCCCTTGCAAAGCCCTAAATCCTACTCTCCTACTGTATGATAGCAGGCAGGTAGATTTCTCTCTGACTGTCTCCAAGTTCCCTAGTCCTGCCTTCTTTAAGGAGATATTAAGACTCCTTTCAAGCACACCCCAAAACATTTTTCACCAGAGTACAAGATTATTTTGTCAGAACAGAGATTCTCAGCGGGGACAGGGAAAAAGGGCTTTTGAAGAAGCACAGTGCAAAATGGAAAGCTGTTCCACATGCTTGGAAGACACCATCACACCACCCAGGAGAACAGCCTTTACAAGTCTCTATTCCACCCCCTTTAATAACAAAACCCCTGTGGGAGCCATTTTGCTCTTACTGCTACTGTTTACCTGTTCCTTATCTTATCATACAGCTCCCTGAACTCTGAGGGAGTGATGGGACTGGGAGCACCTGTCTACAGTACCCACCACTGTCCCACCACCCACAGCCCCAGAGAACCTGAGCAGCTCTAAGCCACATCTCTCAGGGGATAAAGTGGTGATGGAGAGCCACAAATCAGAGCCACCACTGACAAAATCATTAACAGTTCTTGTGACCTGAACTCGTAGAACTTTTGGTATCTGACACTTAGCCTATAACTCCAGCTTCTACAAATCATTGTTTAGTTTTTAATTAATATAAACCATAAACTTAACAACCAACACTTTTTACTGTAATGGTTGAAAACTAGCCTGATGATATGAAAGCTAAAGACAAAATGGTACTTAAATCATATTCACAAGCCAGTTTCCTTCCGGACATGATATTTCACAAGGCTTTTCATGTATGGACATTCTTTATACAAACTCTGAGTGGATATTCTGCTATTCGTACATTCAGAGGTAATGAGGGTTTGGTAGGGGAAGAAAGAATCCCTCAAGAGGAAAAACTCTAATTTTAACATATTAAAACCTGCCTCGGTAAGATTACACATACATTTGCTCCAGTTTTACAATACAGAGACATATACATTGAATTTTGCCTGAAATTTGGAAGAACTTTCATTGTGTCTTAAAATTGCTCACTTCAAAAATTGCTTGAATTCAAAAACATGTCTATGCTCTTGAGTCAAACCAAACTCCCCACTTGCAAAGCTAGTTCCAGCTATCTTTTTCTTCAGATCAACCCTGACATTTCAAACAATAACCCTGAATTAGGAGGGACACACCAGAAAGTTTCATACAGGCAGCATCCCACATTTGAAAGTATAGCCGATATATACAGAGGGAGTAACTTCTTTCAGGTGCAACAAGTTCTTCCACTGAATCCCTTTAAACAATGACAGACCTCTGCTTCTTAGCCCAGTTCAGATCAAATGGGACTGAAACCAGAGGTCCTCCAAACTGGAAGGAAAAGGAGACATCTGCAACTCATTCTGTAGCGTTTGCTGCAATCAGTTCAGGATGGAGAAAGATGGTGAAATAATGGTCTAGTCCTAATCCATACACACAACCCTCTGGAGCAGCGAGGGACTTAGAATAAATTCAGAAAACATGTTTCAAGTATGCAGAGATCTATTGCATTTGCTTTGGATTACATTTTTTATTTAAAAACAAAACCAAGCAAAACATTTTGAAATACACATTCTTGAATCTCCTTTATAGCACAGAGTGAAGAACTGTGATTTAACCACAGAAGTATTTTGCTTCATTTAAAATTAAAGAATGTTGTAAAACCAACTTTAAATTACGTATTTCTTCTGTGGATTTCTTGGTTCATGGAACTGTATTGTTCCTGTTGTTCATTCAGTTTTTATGGTAGAGGTTATTTCTATCACTATATTTAGCTGTTAGGTGAACACTCATATTTACTGTAAGCACAGTCAGCTTCTGAACCAAACAAAGAAGAGACAAAACATGCAGGAGCTGGGGCAAAGAGAGATGTCCTGCATTCAAACTGATTTACTTTACTTCCTGTACCCTACAAGATTTAGTCCATTTTTAAAACAAGGCGGTCTTTCATAAATGGCAGCATTTCAGCTCACATGGCACACTTCCAAGTCTAACGCATCAAGGAAGGCTGATGTATGGAACAAAATATGGAATATATAAATACTTTACTGATACCATTTCAATAGCCAATTCAATGTCAAGCATTTCTAGGAGTGGTGTGTTTTCAATTTCCTTTTTTAAATGAAAAAAAATTGTGGTATAATACGCTGTGGCATTTATTTTACTTTTAGTTAGTGGAAACAGTTCCAGATGTACACTCAAGCATGAAAGATTCTTAAAAGATGCTTTATATTGATTGTACAGGACTTTCTACTTTGGTGCCAACATTTAAAAAATAAAAATAAAACTTGCTAAATTAAAAGAGTCCATTGTCTTGTTTCCTTTAAACTCACAAAAAGAGCAAGCCACATAAATGACACAAGGGATTAGAACCTGCCTCCACTACCCAAATTACAATTTTCATTTTTTTGAGAGGAGTGGCAGAGAATTTGCAAGCAGGTAACCACAGACTGTGAGTCACAGTGGTGATGAACCTGAAGTCAGACAACCACAAGTCCAACCCAGGAGGACAAATTCCATAGTTCTTCCATCCATAATGCTCTCATGTTGCAGCCAGTAAGAACTTCTCCTTCAGATGTGGCCACGCCACACATCACCATTACTAATAGGCAGTGTTTGTGAGACCCACAGCTCCCGACCCTCAAACCTGCTGCTACACCGAGCAGGACAATCTTACAAGGTTGACTTGCTTGAAAAGAACTCATTTGAAAATGCATGGTATGAGCCTGACATATCTGGTAAATCCCACCCACTCCATGCACTGAACTCCTGGGGAAACCTGCAAGTCATACAATGCAGCCAAAACACATGACACGTGGACACCACTGCAGACCCTCTCCCTGCCAAGCAGGGCTGGGATTTGTTTGAGACGGGTACAGTCTTCATTCTATTCACCTCTCAGCCCTTTTGACTTCTTCCTGATAAATAAATAAGGGCCTAAACCCAATGGATGTTTTTGTGCTATACGCAATGATCTCAAACAGGCATAATACAGATATAACTTTCTCTCAGCACCAGATGCAGTCACATTATTGGCCTAGAAAGGAAACATCACTGGGCTTCCAGTTCCCCAGCAGAGAACTTTTACTTCCAGGTGAGTTGCAGGAATGCAGTATCAGAGATAAGCTCAGACTCTGTCTTTTGTCACAGAACATTACCTCTGCAAGATTTATCCACCAGGAATCAGAATCTGTGTGAAGTGACTGATGGATATGAACAGCGAAGTTTTCAGATGACATAACATTTCAAAGCTTCTTTAGCATGCTGGCTATGAAGCTCACATATTGAAGATGACCCTTTTGCAAGAGCAATATCGCAATTTTGCTGCAGTCTTATCTTCATTCTCCTCTGCTCAGATAGCTGAACAATTCATATCACCAGCTATTCTTCAAAATAAATGAAAGCACACTCAATTTACCCATTTATACTCATTTAATATGCAATAGCTAGAAGAAATTCTGTATCCTGGGAGTTCACTGAAGTTATCTGAGGCCAAGTTATAAGAGTTTTCTTCAGCTGTGCTAAAAGAGGCCTTGAGCATAATACAATCTCTGTCTCCCAAAAGCTGAAAGGGATTTTTGTGGTACTGTCTCCCAGTTTTGGTAGACCTTGTGGATGATAAAAAGCAGGTAAATATCGAAAATGCTTTATGTCACATTCTTTGTCCACAATGGTACCTTGACTGGTGCTAACAATCATGACAATGAACTACAAATGCATATGCATTTCCTTTGATTTCAGTTCTCTATGGTGAGAGGTTCTGACTGGCAAAGAAACATGGCCCCACACTCATGGCTTAGCAGTTGAAGGCCAGATAATTACACATATTATAAAATAAACAATACATGAGTTCAATCTCAGAATTAAGTCAAAAATGTCATGGCTTGCTTTGCTTGGACGTATTATTTTTTCCTGAAAGAAATAAACTTGTCTTACCATATAATTTCCTTTTTAAAGTGGGGGGAGAAATAGAAAAACAAACTTTTCCCTCTCATTTAACAATCTGGCATGTTTTGACAGTTTCAAAACTATCATAAATTCACATTCAGTTATTTAATAAAAACTGGCTCATGTCAGAATTGCACCTTTTTTAAAATGCCTCTTTTCTCCTTCACCCTTTCTGGCTTTGCAAATTTTACCAAGTATAATTGCTGGAATGCAGGGAAGAAGAACACATTCTAAATCTAGATCTGCTACCACCATAATTTGTGAAATACTTAGCAAGAAAAGACAAGCAAAATAAGGGCCAAACTGTGGCAGCTGCCCTGACTCGCCATAAGCCCCCAGAAAACAAAGTCTACAAGTTCCTTTGTCATGGATGAATACACAATAGTTGACCTGTAGTGAAGCTGGAGACAGTGTGGATTTCTTCTAAATATCCCAGCAAACACAATGAAAATTCCTCTATATATGAACTAATGCAGTAAATAAGCAACAGTCCCATAATCAGTATTAAAACACTATTTTCCCATTTACATTGTTTCCCAGATCTTTTATTTTTGTTGACAAGCTATCCAACTAAGAACTGTGTGTTTTGAGTGGTTGTCCTGTGTTTCACATCACAGGAAGTATTACTGCTATTCCTCACCCAGGTCAATGAACACTGAGGGCTCAAGTGAAGTGACAAAGTGTCACTCTCTGCCTCTGGCATGAAGAATTGAAGAACAGCCAGAGCAACCACTGGCCAAAGTCACACCCCAGCCTCCCTGAGAAGCTGCAGAGGAGACCACTGCTCTACATCAGCAATCAATCCCTTTACTTGTATAATGGAAATCTTCAGCACGCTTTCAGAAGTACTTTCCCAAAGGTTCCCTGACCACTAACTTGTTTCCTTTCTTCACCATCATTCCTGGAAGGCCTGCCCTTGTCAGGATTACACATTATTTGACAAACTACAGATGAAGGCAGACTGATATCTAAGAATCACAAATGCCATCAGAATCTAACTGGCATTGTTTGCATGCTCTTATATACTCAACCACACACAACACAGATCCTTCTCACCAGAAGTAAGAAGATTTTTCTCTCACAACATCAACTGAAATTCATAACTTGGTATTCAGAAGTATACTTATGTTTTTAATCCAAAGTTTGTCCAGTCTTAAAATAACATTAAATAACAGAATCATAGAAAGACTTGGGTTGGAAGAGAGTCTTCAAATTATCCTCTTCTAGCCCCCCCTTGCATTGACAGGGACACCTTTCCACCAAACCAGATAGCTCAGAGCCTCATCCAACCTGGCCTTGGACATTCCAGGGATGAGGCACCCTCAGATTCTCTGGGCAACCTGTTCCAGTGCCTCATCATCCTCATAGTAAAGAACTTTTTCCCTAATAACCAGTCTAAACATACACTCAGTTTGAAACTATGGTTTGTTACACAATGCTAAAAGTCAGAAGCAAAATAATTATAAACTTCTTTATTTTTAATGCACTTATACAACGTGTAAAGGATAGCAGCATTTATTTTAGAAAAGTCCTAAGAGAACAGTGATACCGTATTTCATTAGATTTAGCTGGAACTGAAATCTCCAATATAGACTACACAAAAAGTAATCTAAAGCAACTTATTTTAATTCAGGAAAGTTTAGGCAATAAATTCCTCTGCCAAAAAGCAAAAAGGTTCCTACAGCTGTACTTTTAAGTGGCATTGTTTATATTTATATAACATGTCAGAAGTCCTTTAGGCTCAAAAAGAATCAAATATGGGTGTAGGAGGTGATATTTTCCATGGTTATACATCTGAAAAGATGACATGGGGACTACCAAGAAGGTAATGGATATACTTTTGGCTTTGCTTGATTTTAAAATGCAGAATTTGTCATGGACAAGTCAAGATCCTGTAAGGTGTAGAGTGGCGGTGGCCAGCCTGGAACAGGCTGCTCCCCACCTTGTGGATAAAAGTCCCAAATCCTGCTTTACAAGATTGCACCACTTTACCCATCCAAAAACCCAGTTCCTCCAAGTGATATTTCAAAGAGTGAAAAGTCAGTTCCATTAGACCAAATGTGCAGGTCTGGGGAGCAAGACCTTATCCGTAATATTGAAAGCAGATGCAGCCAAACTCCCTCTCTACCAAGTGCCAGAACAGTCTGAGGGAAGCCTGCTTATTCCTGCCACCTAACACAGACAGCTAAATTAGCAGACTAAATGTCCCATATAATCACTAAAGAGTTGGAGTCTCTAATTTTTTAATCTCTATGGCTGCTAAATCAGGCATAAACATTCCCATATAGTTCTAGGTTCTTTGCCTCATGAGTACAGAAGCATTCAGACTGCTCTCACAGTGTGGCTGCTGTACACAACAATTGGTGGCCCTCAGTGACCAGGCATAATAACTCTTTTGCTTCTTCTATTCAGACACTCCAGACAGGTATTAATCCGCCAAGGAATAATGAAGCATATTTCCCCCAGAAACCCCTACTCAGTTGCTGGCACTGTTAGTTACTTACTGCCACTACCAGCAAGACAAAAGTGAAACTAGAGGCTTTCCCCCGTGTCAGTATTATACACTGAGAATCTTCAATAGTGCAATTTATTATACTCATCGTAACTTCGGCATTCATAGAAATACACACGTTGGAAGACTAACATCTCACATCATCAGATGATGCCATTAAAGATAGCTTTTATTTACATGACTCACTGTCTAGACAGAGAGTGAGAAAATACTCATTATTAGTTACGAGTCAGGTCCTCCTTAGTGCCGCATGTCACACCAAATGTCTTTTATCTGGGCATGGGATTACACCTGAATAAAGCACTGGAGAGGTGAGAAGGGGGAAAGAGAGCCTCAAAAACTCCACAAGAAATGAAGACCCAAATATCTTCTCAGATGAGGCAAGACTACTTATTGACAAATAAGCTCCCAAGCAAAGCAAATACTACCATTAGCAAATCCAAAACTATGTTTTGAATCATCTGGCCTAACACATCACATGCACTCTTTAAACGTGAATGCAAAATAGTACAAGCATATAAAGGAAGAAGGAAAGGAAGGAATTTGTGTATGTTGCTTAAGACTAACAAGTATGAAATCAGATTAAACCTCTTTCTGAAGCCAGCAAATTCACACAAATTCACATTGGCACAGAAATCTCTAGTGATCTCACCCAGAGAGATAGCCTTCCAGGCAGACTCCAGCTCCAGAAACACTCAGGAATATGTGTTTAACTAGAGACACTGAAAACAGCTGTAGGTAAACTAATGAGACCACTCACAGCGTATACAATTACACGCAATGTTTCTAGACCTTAAAGCATCACAGCAGTCTTAGTCTTGGACAATAAAGCTTAAAACTTCCTTCTTTTGAAGCATCTTCCCTACGTTTTGAATTTTAAATAGCAGACCCCAGCTGAAGCCTGAATTGAAAGAAAAATCAGCCATTATTACGGAATCCATAGAAAATATACGCAAACTTTTAAAACAATTTCAGGTATCACACCATTGCCATGATTGATGACAGTTGTACAATATATATTTCAAGACCAGCAGATTCAAACTAAATGTTTAGAGGTTTTTTTTTCCCCCTCAACCAATACACTGAAAAGGTTTTTATATTTATAGAACATTTTCATCAAACCACCTAAACCTATTACTCCAACATGGCAATATTGATCTTTGTGCATCAGCGTGGCTTCTACAGCTTTCTTCTGTGCACGCAGATACGTGTGTGCCCACGTGTGCATGTGCAACACATACTGCTGCACCACATATGTGGCCAAGTTTTACTTACTTGGTTCTGTGTATAAAAATATTTACTGTGATTACTTTAATTTTTTTTGACATTCAAATTTAGAAAACTGTAAGAGGGAACGAACTTACAATTGCGCTGAAGGGAGCGTTAAATGGAGGGGAAACTTCAGAGTGAGAAGTCAGGTGCGAAAGAGAAACCACTCAATGATACGAATGTAAGCGAAATATTGACAAAGTAAGGAAGTCTGATGCATTTGAACTCTAAATGTTCAATGTGGGTGAGCTTAACCCTTTCTGATACGGTTACATTCTCTTGCATATGAAAAAAAATCTTATGAAATGTAGCTTTAACTCTCCCTGTGCTATGGAAACACCCTACATTCGGCTTTGGGCCTCCTTGGGCATAGGCGCTTTGTGTCGCCGAGAGGCGGGTTAAGCAGAAGAGAGGCCATTTTTATGCCAAAGGGCGGACGATTCCCCAGCAGGACGGAAAGCTGCGGCGGGGCCGAGCGCGGCCACCAGAGGGAGCCGGCCCCGTGCCGCGCGGCGGCAGAACGCCGGCACCGCGCCCGAAGTGAAGGGCCGCTGCTCCGAAAGCCAGAGGCACAGCTTCGAGAACAGCCCTTCCCAGGATCTTCAGCCACCTGACGTACGGGAGAGCCTCCGGCGCTCTGTGCGCGTGTGCACGTCAGTATGCACTATTCTGTGCCCACAGTACCTACAGAATATTAAGTAATTGTCCCTAAAATTCAGCTATATTAATTTATTTCTCAAAAGAGCAAATTGACAGCCCTGGCTGCAACAAAAGACGTTTTTTCAGTGCCTCCAATTGTCGTCTCTCACCCCAGCCAAACAAGTTAGATGTTTCCCCCTTGCCCCCAACTACACTTCCCCCTCCACCTTCCGCTGCTTGAGTGATAGCTTTCTATGTGAAATATTCCAAACGTGAAATTGCAGAAGCAACACAATAGGCAGTGTCATGCCTACAACTCACACTATATCTAGCCATAAAACCTGAACTGTGCTCACAAAACTACAGCCATGTGACGATGGCATGAACTTGAACAGAACAAAATTTAACATCATTTCTTTTTTGCACCAAAACACAGAAAACCAAACAAAACCTGAGAGATCAAATGATAAGCAGGGAAGAAATAAAAGCTCACATAGATTTTTATAAACATCCTTTAGGCACCATGTATGTGCTAAGAAAGATAAATCCTAAGGGAAGATACAATTCAAAAGCACAGAGAGATAGTGACTGCACTGGAATCTCCTGGGAAAACGTATTTCTTTATGGTCTTCTTGGAATAGAAGATATAAAACATATCAGTAGTTGTCTGGTGAGCTCTAAACTGCTTGGGTGTGAAGAAATGAAGAACTGCTGAACTGCAAAAACTATCCATGGCAAACTGAAATTATGAATGGAAAATTAAAAAATTGGGAAATAGGTGTACCTGGATGAAATACTAAACAGTTAACAAGAATAACTGTCCCCAAATGAGTTCCTAGCCATTATCTTTTTCATAATGATTGCAAGTAGCTTCAGTAACTGTGCATACAAATGACCCATTAGAAACTTAACAGGTCATTTCCAAAGGTGATTATGAGCCCGGACTTACAGAGCTACTTGGGTTTTCATACAGTTCTTGTGTTCAGTGCCAACAATCTGCACAAAATTAAGATAAAGTGTATTTCCAAAACACCAAGTGGAAATAAACTTTCAGTAACTAAAAGAAGGTATGAGGTGGTGAACACTCAAATGTTGATGAATCAAAGGCAGTCATCTTCATAAATGAAATGTTAAAAAATTTGCTTTTGTCTGTGCTCTGGTGTCAGGAGCATGGAAAGGAGGCAGCAATCATACATTAGAGCCCTTACAATGCCCCATACTACAATAAATAATGGTAAGTGTAACAGTGAAAAGTCTAAGGTTAGGCAGGAGAGATAAAAATCATGGTAGGCTATCAAGAGTGGACATCTGCTATAGAACACAGTATGGAGAGCAGAAACGTGTCAGTAGATAAAGGTGAACCTAAATGAACTCCTTAAAACAACAACAACAGGATGCTCTTCACCTCAATGGCCCTTCTTGGCCTTGTTTCTTAATGGGTAGCTGTGTTATTGCAACAAATGAACAAGCAATAGGTTTGGTTTAGAAAATATTAGCAAACTATTCAGAAGCACCATTTAAAGAGAGTAATAAAGGAGTATAGACATGCAGCTTCCTCAGTTGCTGAGGTTGTTAAAGAAACAGCAGGAAACACAAAAACAGACCCTGGCACTCCCACAGTGAATGGCTTGGGCAGATTGTAAAGAAATTAACTGAGCAAAACCAGAATAGATTCACTTAAAATGTGCATGGAAAAAAAGGTAAGAGGAAGCATCCCAAGCTATATTTACCATAAGAAACAAAAGACATTATCAGTTTTCATTCATATCAAGTAAATATGAAAACAAAACTATAAAAAACTTCGACAACTAACAAATATTGAATTGACCTAGTTTATGTTCAAATCTGTCTCAGCAACTCAGAAAGAAATGGGCAAGGAGGGTTCCAAACTTGAATGAAAAAAAACCCTTGATTCTGGAATCAAATATGTGATTTTTTTACAGGAAGGAGTGAAATAGGAAATGAGATTGATACCGCTTGTACTTCTCCCACTTTCTCTTCTAGCACAAAAAGAGAGAAGAGGTAAAACAAACACATTGAGATACTGTGACATTGTTCAGCTAGGCCTGGGATCGCGGGAGTCTCTCAGCAGACCTTTCCTTTCCTCCAGAAATCCCAAACCCTTGCAAGAACAGGTAAAAGAAGCTGTATGGCCTCACTGGTTCTGCAGGGAATCAGTAGCCTTCTGTCTATTGCTCCCTTCTAATATTTAAAACAATCTATCTTTGTCTTTTCTTTTTTTTTTTAAACCATCTCAAATGTAGGCTTTAAACACATGCTCTACATCATGTTATGTCATACTGGAACAAACAGCTCCTCGACAGGCTGAACTTCTATTTGTGATTATTTATCTAAAAGCTGTGTTTTCTTTTAAACTGTATATATTTCGTTGGACTGCATCTACTGACAGCTAAATTCCCAAGCCTTCAACCTGCCATCTCAAAGAAGTAGATTCAAAAGAGTCCAAGTAGAGTTTACTGTCGGTCTGTAATGAGAGTAAAATTATAAATCTCTGTACCAAAAGCCAGCTGCTTCATTCTTAACTCTGATCCCCCCCCTTTTCTTTTGCATTCTAGCTAGCATACAGCTGCAATAAATGTGGCTCTTCTCACAAGCCATGCAGATGTTAACAGTTCTGTAGGACATCAAGAAACATTTCAAGAATCTTGTAAGTGCTGACAAAACTTGCTTGAATAACCCACACTATCTCCTCCACATTCCTATTCAGTAACATTAGTCTTCCTGAATATATTAAGGGGGGAAAAATTACCATTTAAGCTAAGGCTTTAAAGTCTAGGTCTAAATGCACTATCAATAAACAAGGAATGTTCTTAAGCCATCAGACAACAGATATTCAGATAGTAAAGCAAAGGGAGTAAATTTATTCTTTGCCACAAGGAGTAATGCATTTTTTTGTTTCTTATCTATGTAGGAGTAGTAAAATGAATGTCTGAAAATATATATTTATTAAAGTCATGGCTATATGTATTTGAAAGAATGGAGCAGAACTAGAGCAAGATCTTTTCTTTTCTAGTAATCAAATGGATTAATACTAAATTAGAGCGAACGAGTTCAAAGTGCTATCTAGTACATTTTTATTAAAGTTGTATTAGCATGACAGTCATATGCATTAAAGATTAAGCTAAAGCCTCAAACCACAGTCAGCAGCAGCAAGAGTCCAGCTGTGCAGGTAGAGGACTAGATACGAAATGCATTAATTAAGCGGGTTTATACCAGAGATTCTGTTTTAATATTCTTCCCTCTTCAAGCAATGTGCTGGGGTAGAGCTAATTTTCTTCTTAGCAGCTAATGTAGGGCTGTGTTTTGGATTTGTGCTGGAAACAGCGTTGGTAACACAGGAATGTTTTAGCTATGGCTGAGTGGGGCTTACACAGAGTCAGGGCCCCTCTGCTTCTCACCCCTCCCAGCAGCGAGCAGGCTCGGGGTGCACAAGGAGTTGGGAGGGGGACACAGCTGGGACAGCTGACCCCAGCTGACCCAAGAGACATCCCACACCATGTGATGTCATGCCTAGCAATAAAACTGGGAGGAAGGTTGGCTGGGAGGCTGCTGCTTGGGGACTGGCTGGGTATCAGTCCGTTGGTGGTGAGCAATTTAATCAATTGACTTGCTTGGGTTTTATTTCTCTCTCTTTGCTATTTTACCTTTTATTACATTTATCACTGTTATTATTGCTATTATTGTTATTATTATTATTATTATTTATTAT
>VXBQ01012254.1:181900-221438 GCA_013400175.1 Phainopepla nitens
CTATTTTATTTAAATTATTAAACAGTTCTTGTCTCAACCCACAACTGTTCTCACTTATACCCTTTCAATTCTCTTCCCCTTGTCCTGCCGGTGGGGAGTAAGCAAGCAGCTGTGTGGGACTTGGTTTCCAGTTGGGGTTAAACTATGACAAGCAGCAAGTTTTTTCTCCTTTTTGGGATAGGACTTTCAAAACACGTGAAGTGGTTTAGAAGCTCAGTCATCAACAAAGCCAATAAGACTCACACTCATGTATTACTCCAGACACTTGAAAATCCCACATCAAATACCCTACCCTGTGTGTAAACTTCACACTTTGAAACCCACTGGAAGGAGGGCTGCAGAGATTCACAGCACTGAGCCATGAAGAGATCACAATCTTTGACAAGTTCAGAAACAAAATGTGCAGTCAAGAGTGTCTATGGTGGAGTTTTGAAATTGTCTCCAGTGAAGTGTCAATCTCAGCAGAGTTTCAAAGAGGACAGGGTAGGGAGAAATGAAATGAACATATCAGTACATTTCATGCAAGGAATCGGTAAAAAGACCTCACTCCTGCAAAGGCTTACATACCTGCTCAACTTCAGATACTTATCCTATTATGTAGCACACTTGAAGTGAAAATCAAGTCTTTGAAGACACGGGGCACAAATAATTTACCATGAAATGTGGAATTTGGGGTATTGTTTGTTCTTTGATTTAGTAATACAGGAAATCTAAATATAAAGCAGAATTGCAGTGTGCTATTTTCTAAATGCTTCATGACACTGCTTTTAGAGTAATTTCATCAAAATGTCATAAAAAGACATTTAAGCATTTTGAGATAAGCAAAAAGACAATAGACTACAATCTTAAAAAGAAGTCAATGTAATATTAACAGAAGCTCTGTAATTAGCTACTCCAAAAACCTCAAGCCGTCTTCAGGCTTCCCCAAACAAAACAAATTGGAAGGAGAGAGCAGGAAGAAAATAACTAAAAAAAAAAGGAATAAATAAAGAGAGAGGAAAGAAAAGCCACATGAACCAGAGTCCCTCACTGCTGTTATTTCTCCACAAGCGGAAATGCTCCGTTCAGTCATGGCTTAGGAGGCATAAACATCATTGAAATTCAAAAGCAGCTCTGAGAAAGAGGATGCCTCGATTGGTATGCAAGTGGCGTTTTCTCGCCCTGAATACATTATGAACTTGCAGCATGCTAATATGCCATGCTATCATAAGCACCAGATGGAACAGTAGGCAGTGTATGTCCCATCAAACCTCAGGAAGATGTATTAATGTTCCTGCTCTTTTTTTTCTTCCCCTCCCCTCCCCCTTCCCTACTACAACCCCTCAGCTGTGTCCCCAGACTGGCACATTTCGTAGCATCAGTCACCTGCTCCCGAAGCACAGTTCTCCAGGGTTGCCTCATCTTCACCAGGTGGTGCCAAGCATCTTTTCAATCTTTTTTATTGCAGAAGGTAAAGGCCACAAGACGTGTCAGGCTGTGCTTACTGAAGGGTACCAAGTACAAAAGATAACATCATGAGATAAATGATAGATGAGAAAGACTTTGGGTTTAAAGCTAGCACAATAGTTTTAAATTATGTATAAACGGCACAGCACAAATTTCCCCCTCAGTACTATTGGTGAATGAAGAATTGGGGAACAGCAGCAAAGGGAAAGGTTTTCCAAGTAATCAAATAAAACAGAGGAAACTGGATTAAAGATCTTTGAACTTAATTCCTTTTTTCACCACACTGGAAACCTTTTCACAGAAGACGTACACAGTTCAACCAGCCATTTACAGGGTAGGGGCAGGCTTTAATTTTATATCAGAGTAAGAAAATGGCACACAGGCAAATTAGCTTATTTTGATTTTTTAAAAGATACATTATTCTAATGACATTCCTTGGCTTTTGTGACTAACAAATTGCTTGAAGCAGTATGTATGATTCGAAAGACATGGAGAATTTTAATACTGCATTGCATCATTTATTAATTCTGTCTCAAGCAGGTTTTATATTACTAAAGAGCAATGTGATCTAGTATTCTGTATGAAAGTATGTGCATAGGCATACAAAATGAAAGCACATATTTTCTGGTATCACCTGAACTTTTCTTATCTATTCATAGAAAGAAACTTCCTATTGAAATATATAGTTTGCAAGAAAATTATTTTCTTTTTCTTTTCCTGTTACTGTGCTCTTCAGAATGCAAAATAAGATCCTCAAGACTGAAAATAAGGAGCCTGTGAATTCAAAACACAAGCAAGAAAGACCAGAGATGGCTGGAGAAAAACAAATCAGCTTTAAGCATTTGAAGTTTGAATGTTCAAGTATTTTTAAACAGGTTTGTTTTCAGAGAGAAATCACATCAGTAAACATGTTGCCATTTTCTGATATTTTAGAAACCACCTGCTGATTTACAAACAGCTCTCACGATGCATGTAAATTTATTATTTTCCTAAAAACATTAGCCTTCTCAAAAATAGTCTAATTCTACAAGATGCTGAGTATTCACAACTCACACAAACTTTTCTAGGGATTAACACTGCTCAAAACCTTGTAGGAGCTGGATACAGAAGTTATTCCTTGCATGAATTAGAAGTATTTTTCCAACTACTAAAAGTCTGGTTGACAGGGATTTCTGACCACATATCCAATCCTAACTAAAACAAAAATATAATTACCTTTTTCTTTCAAACAAAGCATGTTATGATTGTTATTCAGAAATAACAGACATTATTCTAGCATCTATTAAGTCCAGAAAGGCTTTAATGCAAAGATGTCTTAAGGACTGAGTCAGAAATCAGATCATTTTTTTTCCTCTTTCTTTTCCTCCTGAATATTGGGGGACTTGTTTTGTTTCTTAATATATAGCCTTTAAAGGTAATTTGCTAAACTATGATTTGCAATGTGCAAATATGTCTATTTAAGTCCATTATCCTGTATTATAAAGTAATTTCTGACACCTTAACAGCACTCAATTTAATTACAACACACTGAAACAGTGGAGCTGACTCCCAGAGGAACCAGTTTGGATCAGAAGACGATGATATATGCTAGCTGCTGATCAGCTTTCAGCATCAGATCCACCATCAGTTGTTTTCAAGAACAGTATCAGAACATCTGCATCATCATAGTATTTTGTGTTGAAAAGCCCTCCAAAAGCTAGCAGTTGCATGCAACAATGTGCACATACCCACACCTGTATGCAGACATATTTAAAACCCAGCAGCTTTACTGTAAGAGTAAAGGAGACCAACAAACAAACAAAAAAACATCCAAAAACCCCAGCCAAAACAAAACAAACAATCCCCCTAAAAACAAACAATAAACACAAACAAACAAAACCCCCCAAAACTACTGAAAAACTGCAAAGAAACCCTTTTGATTCTGATTCAGTAAGCATCAATTTCTGCACCAGAATCCCCATTGGGTAATTCATCAAGGCATCTATTCTATATCTAGTGTGGCAAGACAGCGAAAACACTTACAGCCTCCAAAAAGAAAAACACTTGTGACAAAACTATTAAGCATTCCTGGTGATTTAGCAACAGACACTCATTATTTCAAGACTGTCTTGAACCAATGCCCCAGACAAAACCATACAATCATATCTGCTGCTGTCAGGATGAAATCAAGGTATCATGATTTTCTGTATTCCTTCAAGAAAATGCAAGTTACTCAGCAGCATCCACAAAGCTCTTTCTGAGAGAATATAGAAGTTAACTAAGGAAAGAGTATATCATTTCTCTTGTGGCTCTACAGAGAGATGCAGGTCAATACCTTAAATTTAGGTAGTATTTTTACCTTTGGAGCTTTTACAGACTCAAAAGCAGTTTGAAGCAAAACCTTTAAGGCAGCATAAATGAAAGGATTCTGTTTCAGCTGGTGTCTGAAGATTAAATACCATACTTGCCTTGCTGAAAATGAAAGGAATTGGAAATTACTACTCTACCGATTGACATGTCACAGGAAGAAAACTAGCTGCTGAGCTGGCAAGCAACCATGCAAATCAAACCCAAAATGTGGTTCTGTCTATGTAGAGGAGTCTGAGGAGGGCAAAGAAAGGCTGTAACACTGGCTTTCCAGGCAGAGAACTTGCTATAAATGCTCTGTAGACTCTGCTTGCGTATCAATCTCTCAATCAAAGTTTCATGCACAGATTCATCTCTTGTGCAGAAGACTCACTTAATAAATGTAGAAAATCCAAATACATGTTTGCTTTTACAACCAGAGAATAATGTAAAGAGAGATGCAAGTAAATTAAAATAACAAGATAAGCATTCTTCAAAATACTTTAAAAATTTAACATAAGGAACACAGATAGTATTCTCAAAGAAGCCATCATCTCACTTCCCCATTTTCAAGGGGACAACAAAGTGCTAATAGGAATTCAGAAAAGAAAAATTTACACTCCTTACTGCACAGATCCCCTTTAAAAATTGCAAAGGACTTTGCTTTTATTTCTGAAGATGCAATGCAGTCAAATGCTGAGCTCAGTGTAAAATAATCAAATATTGATTTTAATGAAGTAATTTACATGACTTCCTGGATCTAATATGGGTAAGATTGACAGAAGCTCTCTCTCTCTTTCAGGACCCCACAGTTAGGAGATCCTACAGTGCCATGGAAGGATGAGCTCAACCAATGTGGACCACTTGAATTCTCCTCCTGTCAGTGGAAAAATGAAAACTAAAAACGCCAATCCCATGAGGCAGTAAACTCTGTTGCAAACCAGTTTCCAAGAAGAAAACTGATGACTTTCAAAGCTATTATATGACAGTGCCACCTGACCTTGCCAGATATCTAATTACACCCATTCTTTTACAAACATAACCACAGTTGCTTTAATGAGCATCTTTCCACTTTCTTTACTGTGTTACAAGGTCCCTGTGTTTCACTCAGAATTTCACTTCCAAAACTGACAAAAATTCCAATATTTTCTAAAAAAAAAAAAAAGAGATTATTGCATATCCCTGGTTTTAAAAGATCATTTTTGTACACTGCAGTGTTTAGTCTATAACGTCCAAAACAGTGTATCTAGTACAATTCTAGGCAAAAAAAAAGTAGTAACAGTAACACTGTCACAGAAAATGACCTCTTCTAAATTTCAGTAAGATAAACTTTCTCCTAAAGAGAATACAAATAAGTGTATGCAAATCTAGCAGATATAATTATGCAATCAACAATTATGTGGTGAAATGGACTGGAAAAATAAAATTAAAACAATAAATGTTAATTTGTATTTGCTAACCACGAAAGATGTGGCTGGGGCTATGCAAGGCTCAAAATCCCTTACAAAAAAAGAGTCTCTTAAAAATTCTAGGAATGATATGAGGAAGTCACACATAGGAAAGTCTATGTAGATGGCATTCATTTGGATTATAAAACAGCTACAATGAAAATTCAATGCTGTGTACACATGCTTATTGCTCTGGCTTAAAAGGGCCACCAGAATATATTTGGAATGCACAGTTGAGAAGCAAGAATCAAATTATGGGAGCATTTTCCTGTGATGCGAGTGCACACATTTTCCAAACTGCAGTCTTGTGGCAGGAAGAGTATTTGAGTCATGTATGCTTGCATGACTCATAAAATACATATTAAGGAGAGATCTGAAAGAAGGAAGGGGAAAGGTCCTATATCCCTAACTGGGAGATTACTCCTGTAGCAGGATGTGGTTTCAAACAGGAGGACAGTAAGACACTGAACCCAGCAGTGCTAGAAGAATCAGAGAGAAAGGGGGAACTACTAAGAATCTGCACTGGAGATACACAGGAAAGCTCCCAGGGCTTGGAGAAGAGGATTATAAGCATATCAAAAAAATTCCAGTAAAGCATTAGAACTGAAAGGGGTACCAAGTAAAATTTTAGATATGCTTTCCAAATGATTTACTTAAGACAGTAGTGCCTTAAACCTCAGAAAAGATGTACTGATAAGCTAGAAAGGGCAATGGACTTTGAAAGGTAAAACATGTTCCTGCCTCTTGAATCATCATTTCAAACTTCACTGCAGTTAAATAAGCATATGCAAATGCCAGTTACTCAAATCTCACTTCAATATAGCAACCCTCATTTTAAAACAAATTGGCCTGACCCTACAGCAGATCTGCCCAAATTTGCAGTATGTTTGAAGGGTTACCAAAATACATTTTTCTTCCTTAATCCTCCAGCTTCTCCTCCAGGAGGTGATCAATACCAATTTCTTTCACTCTTCTATTTCCACATTTCTTTTGGTCTTTGTCAGCTCAGTATTGTCAACATGCAAAAATAACAGCAGAGCTTGTTACAGTCTGCTTCCAAAGGGATGTCCATAAGGAATGAGAACCATATGAGCAGTACTCTTAATAACTGTGTCCACTGCTGATGGTATTTCCTTTTGAACTCCAGAAAGATTTCCTGTCACCTTTGACTTACACTTTGTGCCTGTTTAAAAGCACAGTTACATTGCAGGCATAGCTCCAGAATATTTATCTACACCAATACCTAAATATCTGGCTGGATAATTTTAATAAATTCAGATGTGTGGGTCCTACCAGGTAATTTTTCTTCATGCAAATTTCACAAGATTACCAGATTCCAAGAGCAAGAAGAAGCAGAAATAAATCTACAACTCATCACGCAACATCATGGAAAAGCTCAAGTAAGGCTCTAGCTTCATGCCATAAGAATTTGAGAAGGAGACTTTAACAATTTGGATGGGTTCAGTGTCTCTTCTTTAAACCAGCTTCAGGAACGTTACTAACAGGTGGTGTGCTGCAGCACAGGGAGAAAACTCAGAGGTCTGTGAACCTTCAGTTGAAGTGTCTCCTCTCAAATCCCAAGGTCTCTAGCAACTTGTTGTCTCAAGTTGTTCTGCAGTTAAAGCTCACAATGAGGCTCTTTCTCCACAGTCTGCCTAAAACTTGCAGTAAAGAAGAAATTACTAGTAGAGAAAAAAAAAAAATAAAACACTAAAAAAACCAGCACAGACAAATAAATTCAGCTCTAGTATCAGGAAGCACAGCTCCATGAGCTGGCGGAGGAAGGAGGTGTAGCCCTTTCAACCAGCATTGAGCCTGACAATTCTGCTCTTCTACCATTCACAAAATTACAGATCAATTAATAGTTTCAGAGCAGATTCAATGAATCCCTTTAGGTATTTGAAGCCAAACACTGCTGAAACTTTCCCTGAAACACAACACAGAAGCCAGTACAAGGGGCTGCTCTCTCTCTACAGAGCACAGGTCTGAAGCACCTCAGACTGGGTGCCCAGAAGTTAACAGATCCAGCAGAACAAAGAATCATTATGTAAGCTGAAGTGACCTTAGGAGATGAGACAGTCTATGTCCTTCTGTCTTAAAGCATATGAAGTTTAGATCAAGTTGCCATGGGTTTGTCCAGTACAGGATTTTCAATAATGAAAATATCACTACCTCTTGGAAAAAAAACAGTTTTAAGGTCTGACCATCATTATGGTGAAGAATTTTTTTTCCTAGTATCTACTTGGGTTTTATGATGGGCTATTACTTGTGCCTTTGGCTTCTCATCTTTACCACTATGCACCTCAAGAAGAATTTGGCTTCATCCATCTTCTCTACATCCTCCCATTAGGTAGACAGCTCATGACAAAAAGATTATATGAAGTTAATTATATTTAACTAGCAACTGCCTACAGCTCACCAACAGGAAAATTCCTGCCTTTCAAGGCCTCAATAACTTGGACATGGAATCAATCCACAGCATTATTCTCTCCTCCAGAAAAGTTGTCCATATCCTCACCTTCAGAAGATTGGCATGTAGAACTGGTTTGTATAAGACTCAGCTAGGCGAGATGGAAGAGTGAGCTTTGAATTTTTTTTGCAAGATTTTGGAGTGGAAGCCTCACTCTAGAAGTGAAACACACAAATTCAAATCCTCCTTCTGCTTGCTCACGCTCAGATCTGGAACATATTCCCTTAGCGGTGGAGAAAGCTACTGCCCATTAGCAGTTTATGGGAGCAATCTCTAAAGCCCTTGTCCTACCCAAGAACTGAGCAAGAAACATGTTAGGAGGGAACGTGGCTCAAGATCAACAGCAGCAAGAGGAAAGCATTCCTGCACTGGTCCTGCTCTTCATTGGGTGGCTTTCACGTTCACGAGGCAGAAGGAACAAACGTACATCACAAATATGCAACTCGGTGCAGAGACGGTTGAGCTGCTGGAGAGTTGAGCCAGTGAATATAGATAGAATGGTACAACATGGCAAGGACTTCACCAGCTTCACAGAGGAACTGCGTGAACATGGAGTTAGCATAGCAGGATATTGAAAGAAATAAGCCTTGCCAAGTGGGCCAATATGGCTAGACTGTGTCTGTGTATAAGTGAAAATCCAAGCACTGCTGTGCCCTATGTTTTTCCCAATTTAATCTCTACTTGCCTTAGCATTGCTGGCTCTATGCTCCATTTTACACCACACACATCTCTGGGAACAAAAAGTAAGCCTACACTTGTGAAGAGACCAACATTTCTAAATATGCACTGGGCTTCCTCTGAGATTAGCTACCAGATCCAACTGTGTGAACAACTCAAGACACAGAAATGCTTCAACTCCAAAAAGATACTGGTGTGATCTCACCACTGGGCTGCTTAACCTTATCAATACCAAGGGAGACCCTGCCATGCACAGATGCAGTTTGACATGCTCAGGAAACTTTAAAGCTGTAACACTGGGAATGAGGAGAGTTAGAGGCACAGCACTTTGGATTTGGAAGGCAGCTACTGCTTCAAGTGCACAAGTTGTTTTGTGACCTGGAAGTAAAATACCAGGCTTCAGCTGATTTTTTGTAGTGTTATACTTGATGCTGAAACTTGAAAGAAACAAGGATGAAGCAAACAAACCAGAAAACTGGTAGAGGTATATGTACATGTCCTGAAAAGGACTAGGTGTCATGTCCTCTACTCTTAAATGTATCCATTTCTCTTTAAACTGGCATATCATATAACTTCATTGTTGTCTTTTCAAATCGTATATATACAGATCACATTGATTTGCAAGCTGTGATGATCATACCTTTTATATGTGAGTGTGAAGTCCAAAATCTTCAAATCAAGATGTGATTGGTGCTAAACACCAAGGAAATATCTGTCCTGAGAAACTAACTTGGCTGTTCTTCTCTAGCTAAGGGCCTGAGCAATAAAGCTTTCAATTTTCTCAGGAAAAGAGTGTTTGGGACCCTGATGAAACATATATATATTTTTTTTTGTTTTTCATTCCTGCAGCATGATACATGATGTGTTTGTTACTTTCCATGCATGTGTAGCATGAGGCAGTTCACAGCCCCATGGGTTGAAAATAAGAGCAATAATGTTACGCAGACTTTGGAATTTATTACTACCATAAAAGACAAAGAAACTTTAATACTGTGAAAAGCAAGTTATCACATGTCGCCTCCCAACCCTATCATCCATATCTGAAGAACCTAGTGACCCACGGTCCTCTTAGGGAAAGAGCTTTTCACTCGTAGCTGAATCCTGAAGATAAAGTCATTATGTAGGATGATTGGAATAATGATGCAAAGTTAACACTCAGACTTAAGTATTTCCAGACACATTTTCCCTATTTGGCAGGAAACTTGTTTTGTAAGACAGAGTCCTCCTAATATAACAGCACAGCAACTGCAGCTTAGAACAGAACAACTCGGTTAATGGACTGTTAGGACACTTCTGCTGTGTAACACCATTTAGACGCATGTATTTAAAAAACAGGTGGATAATCCAAATGTTCAGTTACTAGGACACTAACAGTTATGTCCATGGCAATTTTGTTTCTGTTCTTTAAACAAATCATCACTTGGAAGCACTAATGTTAAAACCAGAAAGCCACTCTAGTACACAGTGGCTATAAATGCCAAATCAATTTTCAGCAGATAATAAAGTCCATGTTTTACAATCAGCAATACACTGTTTTACTACCCAAAATGTAAGCTAATAATATATAGCTCTGCTAAATGGAAAATGCAGATATGCTGTTAAGAAATGGGCTGGCTGTGAGATGATGGATCATTTCTGCCGGGACCTTCTTAAAGCTATGTGCAAATGTTTTGAAAATATCACATGATGTGGCCATGTGTTAAAAATTACAGCCAGTTAAGTTCTCTGCTAAGAAAAATATGTGGGCAATTTATGAAATGCACTCCAGGATGGAGATATCTTAAGTAAAACCAGATTTTGAAAACAAACCCATTTTTTTTGAAACATGAACTTAAAAAAAAATAGTTGCAGCCACATCTGGAGAGCAGAAGTAAAGAAAGGGTGGTCTGACCTAATACCAGGCCATCTTCTGAAAGAGCAGCATTATTTCTGGGCTACAATGACTGTGATCACTGATTGTCCTTTTAAGGAAACCATGCTGAATACTGCCATGGGCAATAATAAAGGATTTTGTAGGCCAACATCTGTTCTTTGAAAGTACTATAAAATGACTGATAGATTTGTAATGTTTCATAAATAAAGTCCGGAATAAACAGTACAAAAAAAAATACAAAAAATCAGAAGAAACCAACCACCACATTCACAGTAATCAGAGAAACTGGTGTACGGTATTAGATTTGAACACTGTTCCCCCAGGAACAATTACTTAGAGAGAAACGCTTCCTAGAGTTCGCTACACAGAATGACAAAATGGTTAACTTGGTTACGGCAAGCTGCATGTTAACAGGATTATCTTTCCGGAGACTTTTCTCAGAGTTGCAGCAATGCCTTCACAGAAGTCTGAATGGCTTTTACAGCGCTTCATTAGCCAGCCTCGACGCTGTCGCTTTGCCCCGACAGGAGAGCGAGGAGGTGAGCGCCCAGTAACAATTATAACAGCACGAGCAATTCATCTTTGAAGGGCAAGTTTAGTTTGTGTAATTGTTATCACCACACATAAACCAGAACCCATCTTTATTACTTCCTGTTCTTTCCCCAAAAGAAGGACTTCAGATGTCAGAATCACTGAAGAGGTGGTTCTGAAATCAAGACTTTGCACATACACAAAAGGCACTGACATAATATCAGATTACATAAAAATACACATCCTTTTAATCTCCTGCACATAATGTGCTTACTTTTAAAATACAAAATCTGCCCCAGATGGCTAATAATGCCCATTTGAAAAAACACAACACCACAATATTAAAGGGCTAAAATATGCTGTGAACAGATTGAGAGGCAGTTCATCCTAGAGGAGAGTAAAAAAGTGCAGATGGGTGTCAAAAATAGCCAAGTGTCAGATCTGTTCAAGTATCTCCATTCTGGCACATGCTCCCAGTCACAGCTGTTAGTGTATTCTCTGTATCCAAGTGCAAGGTTTTCTAACACTCAGAGCTGACATTAAAACACACTTCTTGCTTGCTACTGCTTTAAGAGAATGCTGGAAATAAGAGACTTATTCAATGGTAAAGCTTAACGAGTATTGATAAAGGTATACATACTTGAGTGTGGTATGTGCCATTTTGATTAAAGATGCATGAAATTTTAACCAGCAGGTAGATTAAGTAATTTAAATGCCAAAGGCTTAATAGGTTTTCAAAAACATCCACTCTAGGCATTCCAACAGTTTGCCAATAGCCCCAAATAATGCACACAAGGATCAAAACTGATATGATTGTGTCATTTTAATACACCTAAATATCTTGATAAAACACAGAAATAGTAAACTGCATGAGAAGATGAGTTTCATACAAACATAAGGGAAACATCAGTGGATGAAAATTATGCACAATGCAGTTTTCCTAATTAATGAATTACCATGGTATTTCTAATGAAGACCAAATTCTCAGGAATGCAATACATCCAAATGAAATTTGATGTTTAAAGGGTTAAACTGACCTTTCATAGTCCTCAGTTGTTATCTATGCAAATTAATTTGCCCATATTTCAACCATATAAATCCTCTTAACCTTGTGCTTTGAGCAAACAGAGCCCACTTTCTTGCTACAATCACAGGATCAGCAAACATACCAGCAGTAGGGTATGACCATATACAAAATTCCTAAAAGGAAAACATTCTTCCAACAACTGGCAATACCTACATGCAACTGTGGCTGCAGTAAACTGGCAGATACTGTTTCAAAACACCATCTGCGAGGTGTACAGACTCTCTGCGATCAAGCATAGCCTCTTCTGCCTGTCCTACCCAAATAATCCACAAGAACCAGCCAGCTGTAGGATCTCTAACCCCGTCTTTTTTTTTTTTTTTTTAATCCAGAACACAAGCTGTTATAATCAGGCACATGGCTTTCTCCAGTCCTTACCAAAGAGGGAAAAAAACACAAACAAAACACACCAAATTCAATCTACTCAGTCGTGGTCAAGCATCTCACAAAACCCCTCAGACAAATCACCCTGCACAGAAGCGTTTTTATTCGCAATAACACTTATCAATAAGACAAGTGATTGTAAGATCCAAGGGTAATATTTTCCTGAGGAAACCAACCTATTATAACTCCCAGCTCCACAGCTATTCCTCTAATTCAGCAGATTTTTTTATTGTTTTATTTTGAATCAACACTATTTCAGTGATTTGCCTGGTGATAGCGAAGCTCTATGATTTAGGACAGGGCTGGAATAATGTTTTATAAATCTCCCTCACTTCTCCAACATAAACAGCTTTTCACAAAGATAATTTCGGCTGATGGGTAAACGCTGTGAATGATCTCCGACGATCAAATGTTTGCAGATTCAAGGTGCAGCTGACAGTCATGAAAGCCAGCCCGAAGCTGTATTTCTCTTTGCTAAAAATGATCCCCCATGCAGAGACCTGCACCCACAAAGCTGGTGACTTTCTGCGATTTCTATCCCTTTTCATTGAAACATCCAGTCCTGCTGTAAGTATCATCTCTAGCTCTTCACTTGCACAAATTCCCCTCCCCCAAACACACAACAGAATTAGCATCCGCGATCACTCCGTACCCGTATCAGCTTGCAAATCACCCTCTATATTAAAAGAGAAAAGAAAAAAAGAGAGAGGGAAAATATACTATCAAAAAAACAATTAGCGTTTCCTCATTTAGAACCGAAAGAGCTGCAATAATTTCGACTCACCAGGCATCCTTGGATAAAATATACCACACTGTAAATGGCTCTCTCCTAAAAGCAAGCTTATTTAGGGCTCAGTGCCTCCTGTTCTGGAATGAACAGAGAGAAGCGAGGAGGGCCATCAGAACTGGCTGTGGCAGCGTAGCTGGAGGCAGGATGCTGGGCGCGTGCGTTTGCCAGGCAAAGACAGATGGAGAGCTGACACTCTGTATTGCACTTGGAGCAGAAATGTGAATGATGACAGGAGCACATGTGGCCTTGAACCCAGCCCTGTCTCTTCAGGCAGAACAATGACAGGGATGTGTGTGCAAATTATCACAACCCCGGCTCCCCTCAGCTGACTCCTTTTACTCTACCTTTCACACCAAGTTCCAGATGACCAAAGAATAGAAACTAAAATGCAGAGTGATAAGCCAAACACTGAATTATTCATTTTTTCTTTAAAAGTTAACCCTTTCCTCTGCTGGCAACAATTAAAGAAAAAGCATCACTTTGATTCAGCTCTCCTCCAAATGTGGGAAAAAATAATTCTTTATTTTAACAGCCATAATTTTGCACTCCATAAGACTACGTTTGTTTATTTAGCCAGAAATTAAAAATGTGCACAAGAATATACCAGAGAATTCCCCCCCACCCTTCCCACACTTATGTCATTATTATTCCCTTTTACTATAGGGAACAGAGTATCAAAATCACTCCCTCCCTCAGATCCACAGTAGTATGTGTAAAATAGAACACACTTAGAAAGCAGACCACTTACATTTTACTATGGTGCTTTTAACCCCCTGGGATTCTTCCATTGATATGTTCCAAACATTTGCAGCTTACTCTCCTTTACCTTGCATACTGATCCATGGGGGATGAAAACAAAATCTTCCCTGTAAAGCTTTTTTCAAAAGCTAAACAATCATGTCCTCCTGATTTTTGATTTTGTGAACCCCTTATAAGTTTATCCTTCACATGAATAAGGTATGCCTGGCTAGGTTCAATTCACTCTTCCCTATTAAGCTTTAATGGACACCATGATACATAAAACTACAAGTCTTTGTTATAGTGCTTTATCTAAAGCTGGCTATTTTCTTCTCAGCAGTCCCTCTTTAGTCCTTTGTAAAACATCTTTGCCTCTTAGAAGAAGCATAGGCTTGCTCACATGGCTTCTGTAGCACATACAGCTTTGCACAAAATACTAGGCACAAGAAAAAATACTGTCCTTTTTAAAACTCTCCTCCCTTTCAGCACTTGCAAAGTGCTTTAGTAACGAGCCATTTCTCCAGCAACTAGCATGTCCTGGTTCTGACTTTGCCTTTGCATTATACATTCAAACCTTTATGGAAAGGCAACAATTCTCAGTCAGATCTTCTCAGTGCAGTCTGTCCTCGTGTACTTATTTATGCACCTCCTGATTTTGCTTTATGCCATCTTCTGCCTCTATTATGCAGAAACAGCTCTGCTTTTAGGCCTTCCTCTTCCTTCCTCTAGCTACCACAGAGCCTGATAAAGATCTGTTTAGGAAAAGGACACACATGCAAAATAAAGCAGAAAATAACAGTCTCTCCTAATGTCCGGACTGAACTCACGAATATTTCTCACTTAAAGAAAATGAATCATTTAATTTACTGATATTTCTATAATATCTTTTTAACACAATCTAAGTGGCATTGTTAAGTTTCGTTTAAATAGGAAATAAATTCCAAACACAGAACTGGCAAATCCAAGATTATTAAGAAGAAAAGGAGCAGCTCCACTGCCCAAGTAAACAGCCCAGCACTAACAACCTAATGTGTCTACTACTTGAGGCAGGTCTTCCTTCATCTTCATCACATATGTATCATAATGAAGTTCTCTATAATGGATTTTTGAGTGTCAGAGAGCACAAGAGAAACACCAAAACATGAAAACATTTTCCTGACCACTTTCATGAAGGGGGGAAAAGCAGAGGGGCAAAGGGAGAGAAGCAAGGGTAATGGAGACAAGTGAAGTCTGCACCAACAAGGTCTTTAAAGACTTGACTGTCCTTTTCGTTTTATTATTTGATGCACTATTTAAAACCAGTCAGTTAGTATTGTATTTGCAACGTTGTTTTTCTTTTGTAGTGCTGTACTCTACATGAAAGGAAAAACATTTTCACAGTTGGAAATGCAACCTTTCATCAACATAGATGCAGCCTGAATCAGCTTCAGAGTAGAAAGTAACGTGTCAATGGTATGACGCATTTTAATAAAACCGAACAATATTCACTCTTAAAAGAAGGTCTTAATATCAGTACATTGTAAATCCACAGACCATGGCTCACGAAATTGAACTTCCATATGCTGTGCGATTATGCATCTTTTTTCTGTGTGTAAAAAGCCTTTTTAAGCTGTTATCTGACTACAGTAATTGCCACTTAAATTGATCCACGTCAACAAAACCTGGATCCCTGGAGATTCTCACCTAGAAGTCTGCTCATGGAAGGGGCTAACAGAATGCCTGTGCATCTGAGACTACTTCAGCATTTTCTCAAGCAGCCAGCTGCATGAATAGTTTTCCCCCCTCATTATTTAATACACTGAGGCAGGCTGCAACCCATTTGGCAGTCCTCCCTGAAGAAGTATCTGTGGAAATTTATTTGCTTTCCCCACCCCCATTTCTAGTGCAGTCACCTAAAGCTTGCCCTAGAAGTTTTTGCACCAGGTCTAAAATTTTAGCAGGCCAAGCTAAAGTGGACAGCCCATTCTGCAAAATGGTTTTATTCTCCACCAATAAAGGAAAGACAGTGGTTTTAACACAGAACAGTTCTGCTGCATCACGAGAGTCAGAGTACTCCCAAAATGAAAAGGATATAAAGAGACTAAAAAGTCCACAGGACAGTTTCCTTAGGTCTAAGGCCAGTTTCTTCATGGTGCACATTACGTTACGCCATCCTGGGTGGGCACTAGCTCCTTCTTTGACAATCACTCAAAATGCTTTACAAAATAATTTTAAATCATCCTCTAGGAGTCCTTAGTTTGAAGATGGGTAGAGAAGGCAAACCAGTCTCCATGGTCTTGTATTCGAAGAGGAAGAAAAAAGATTTTTATGCAACAGATGATATAAGGTAGCCAAGACATGGATCTGATGGAAAAGGGAAATTCCTAATGACCATCATTTAAAAGAACAGAGATTGCCTTTTGTGCAAACCCAGCTTAATAACAGGGACTGGAAGTCCACCGAAACACATCTGTAGTTAATGAAAGCTCTCTATTAACAGTGAAGGAAGAATTTAACTCAAAGCTTTTCTGTAGGACTTCTCAACTTCCCGCTCTACTTATAGCAGACTGTTGTGATACATTGTGACTTCACACAGTGGGTATTAAGTGAGTTAATTCAAAGGAGCTGAAACCTCATTGATCCTAATTGAAAGCAATACACCCAACCAAATAGTTTTCTACCCCATCTGCTCTGGCCTGCCACCAGCTATTCAATACAAGAGAATTAATAGTTTCAGATATTCTAACAGACCCAATAAAAGCACTCATTTAAGCAGGACTGCATTAACAAAGTGAAAAACCAAGGGCAAAATGGGTTCAAATGGAGCATTTTACTCCTAGTTGGCTTTAACAAAGCTGAATAATGCTTATTCTGACTTTTTATGTGCAAGACTTGATAAACTGAATGAGAAGGCACTCAATGATCAGTCAACGAGCATTGATGAATGGTCATTAGGACCCCCCCAATCTCAGGGAAGGCCATTCCACAAAGTGGCACACCAGCTTGAAAGGGCGGACTCACTAATGTCCAGATTTCTCCACTTGCTTGTTCCACTTTCACTTTCAGACCACTGGCCACCAAATGAGGCTGACATATTGGAAAATAATCTTTTATGGGCGAGTGGTAAATAAAAATGGAGGCATTAGCTGGGCTTTCAAATTCAAATCTACTAGTTTTGTCAGCCCCAAAACGTTTTGATTTTCCACCCAGCTGGAAGCTATTAGTGTTTTCTTAAGGCATCCCACTGACAGGGCAAACCCACCTAATGTGTGAGCTGTGGAGCTGATGCAGGGGACAGGGGACAACCACTTCTGGATGCTTTCTTAACTTTATTCAGTTGGCTGTCCAACCACAGTACAGTAAGGGCAGCACCTTCAGGAGAAGCTCACTAATTTCTCACTGCCCAAGTATCTCTGATTGCCTGGTGCAATGGCAGCCCACCTAAGCCTGGAATGGGATCCTCAGTGCAACTTTTTCCATGACATTGTACCTAGCCTCCCTTGGTTCTACTGCACTACCACAAAAGGCTCAAGCTACCCAAGAAAGGCACTTCTCTGTAAACTTCTAATTCTTTGCTTGGAAATGGAATTTAAATATTCCAAAGAGATATGTGCTTATCTGTTAACAGCAGCTCTTCATGCATGCAACACAAAACGTTTGCCAGATAACACTAAACATTTCCCTAAGTATTTCCTTATTGGCAAGGCTTTCTGGACTTCTGAAAAAAGACAAATGAAACATTTAAAACATACACTGCTCTGTGAAACATACACTAATTGAGATTACCTACACAAATCAAACACTGAGCAGTTGAAAGGTAGTCACCAAGGTGGGAAGAATATATTCTTCACTGCCTAAGACAAACTGCTCATGATGTTACCTTGAGTACTGGATTAAATTAATTGGAGTTGAGAAAGCATTCATGTCTTTTCAGTTAAGAAAACTTGTAAGTTATATGCATATTTCAACAATACTCCAAAAAGCATTTTAAATCATCTCTTAAGAAAAGGCAGCCTTGACAGTGCATTAGATTTAGCAACATAGACTACCTATCGCTTTTTGATCAAAAAAAAAAAAAAAAAAAACAAAATTAATTATTGTCAAAGCAACAGAAATTCCTGTGACATTTTGGGTGCATTTCAGGTTTTAAAACAGTGAAAATATACATTAAGACCTAACATGAAAGAATAGTTCCACAAAATATTAACTGACTCAGAATGGGAGGGACAACATTCAGGCCTTAAAGGATGTGTGCTCTTTTGCTCTCTATGTTTTAGTAAGAACACTCAGATGGACAAACTCACATGTAAGTGTTCCTGTCTTGGAGTCTATTCCTTTCACTAGATCTAGGCTAAACAAGTTTTGCCTCGCATTTTTATTAAATACTATATTTTCAATAATGTGGGTAAAGTAAATTAGAATTGACAGCTAATTTCTATCATCATTTGACTTCAAACAAAATTACCACACCATCTGTGCATAGACACCACTCATGCACTTTAGAAAATTTGATATTGATTTGAAAATATTTCTGAAAGAAAATATCAATGATGCTGTCTCACTAACAGAGAAAGAACACATTCAGTGTGGCCTGGAGAAGCCTGGAAGAGAATATCTGCTGCTGCTGAGCTATGGCCATGTTGTAAGATACAAAAAAGATGGGGAAAAGGGGTTGGGGGGGTGGGGGGTGCAAGTGGAGAAGAAAAAAAGGGTTTCAAGCTATCAGTTGCTTTTTGACTTGAAGCTCAGGGTTGTTTGTTCATTTAACATGGGTAGGGAAACTCCTCCTGCTGTAGTATATTAACCCAAGTTTTGACCTCTAATCGATGTCTTTTCAATGTATAGGATCCTCATAATAAAGATAATGTAGAGCATATTTGTGTGAAAGCATATCTACCACTAACCATAAATTTGAGCCTTGCATTTTTCTCTGTAACATGTCAATATTTGTGACACTAACTAAACATATTTTATTCATTTGACAAGGATTGTTACATTATATGGGAAACTTTTGTTTCAATGTCACCACCTCCCCGTTTTGACTGATGGCGAGTTAGTTTTGTTAAAATGCACGGGGTGATAGTGTATGCTCCAGTGAACTTTCCCTCCTCTCAGCACCAGAGACAAAAACCTGCAGCTCTGCTCTGTGCTGGCAGCCATCTGGCCAGCTTTCTCTCAATGCCTGCCCCACACCACACTGCAGGCAAAATTTCAGGGCTCTAGAGCTCTGTGGAGCTATTCATGACATACCAATTTCACATTTTCTGCTTGTATGCTTGCAACAATAAATGCTAATGAGGACTATGAATGACATTTTTAAAGACAATAAAAAGGTCTCCAAATCCCTTGCATATGGAGACACTATTTTCTAAACTTCACCTTCTGTTAGGGAGCCATTACACTCTAAAGGAAAAAAATAACCTAAGGAGAACAATGAGATGATCAAAGCATAACTGAGTCCTTAAGAATTCCAAAGAAAACAATGTTTGCAAAGCTAGCTTAATGACAGACAGATTTTATGCTGATGTACAGCACTAACACTTAAGCATTGTAACTCTCTTTTTCGATAACACTGCTACTTATTGAGGGGCTCAGAACTGCGGGGGGGGAGGGGGAAGTCTTAGCAAATCCTCCCTTTCACTGATCACATATAACTCTACAAGCCACAGACTTGGACTCAGCAATTACTAATCTCTAGATGAGTCCAAGAATACTCTAAATAAGCCCCAGAATAAACTGTAATTACTAATGGATTTGGAATGCTACGCTTTCACAGAGATCTCTGTGCTGACAAAGTGTGGCCAAGACAAATATCAAATTATATTTTCTTTCCACAAATCTGCCTATTGCAATGCTATTGCTAAGAGAAAGAAACGAGAGAGAGATAGAGAGAGAGAGAGAGAGAGAAAGAAAGAAAGAAAGAAAGAAAGAAAGAAAGAAAGAAAGAAAGAAAGAAAGAAAGAAAGAAAGAAAGAAAGAAAGAAAGAAAGAAAGAAAAAGAAAGAAAGAAAGAAAGAAAAAGAAAGTTAGTTGCCTTTACTCTGAGAAATATCTTTTATATTAAAGACAACTTTCCCTTATTAGGAAGATTAAAAACACTTCCAGGAAAATCCACCAGGTGGAGCAAATACACAGCAATACAAAACATTTATTTATGCTTGTACTGCCATTTTCAACAGGGGGAAAATGGTTTATATGCAAATACTCTTACCTATTGACCTCCCTTCTTCATCTTTTTGTCATATATTTATCAACTGCTATTTATTTACTACATTTATAATGGTATAAAAACTTTGCTCAAAGGGGCCTTCACACAAAGTTATTGTTCCTGATGAGCTCAATATGAATTTGCAAACCACAACAGTTATCAGAAATATAAGAGAAATTAAAGAATTGTATCATTCAACATACATATATCATTTTCCCAACAATATAGGGATATGGTTGTGCTAGTAAAACACACTAACAAGTATTCAGAAAATAAAGCTTAGTCTTACATTAGGTAGCAAAATCTTTCCACTGGCCTCCACTGCAATGGGCTGGAAACCTGGCCGTTCTGCATGTCTGGTTGTGTTTTTATACACACAGTAGTGCCCATAACACCACAGCAGTGCCATTGTACAGCATGTTAGTGTTTACTATTAATGCTTTATTTTAGTATGACATCTGTGAACTACTGAGTAATTTCAAGAGAGTAGGTGAATGAGGACTGTAAATAAGTATTTCAGCATATCTAGGACAGCTGAGTATTCTTTCTCCATTTAAATTATTTGCTTTCCAGAGCCAGATGAGAAAGTCACCTCATCATCAAGTATTTTCTGTTTCCCTGATGAATTAGGAGGTCTAATGGAACAAAGGCAGGGGGCAGATTTTTACATGAAGAGAACTAAGTCCAAACAGAACAGTGGTTCTTTTATGGATGAGTTTTCTCACAGTTATAATAGGACAACCCACTGGCAGACCCTATAATTGCTAAAATGCCAAGCAGTATTACCAAATGAACTGTTCTAATGCAGTTCAGCATCTGGAAACAGCAGAATCAGTACACAGACTCATTCAACCCTTGATGGCAGAAAAGCATCGTTTGTAAGTGACAAAAGGAAGGCACTGATTTTAGTCAAATCTTTTTCTTTCCATTGTTTCCTTAGTTATACCTCCATCACATTTTTCTCTCACTTTTCCAATCACTGTCCTGTTTTCTCTCTGCCATCACATCTACTCCTAAATTCATGACTCTGAGGCCACCTTCTTACTCTGCTAGACATCCCTCTTCTCCAACTCACTACACGACCTGCCTCTGCTCCAGCTGCTTTGGACATTTATCCTCTCCCACCTCCACCAACTTTGACAGCTAAAAGAAGTTCCAGAATTTCAAGGTATGAGTGCTACCATAACATAGTACCCACAATGAGCACATAAATTGAATAGCAACAACCAGCACTCTAACACTGAGGGAAAAACACTGTGCCAGTTAGGTTTCCATTACAAAACTAAGCCAGAAGGGTATTCACTTAAAGGGCTATTGAAGGAGCACATCAAACTCCCTGGAAGCACCATGCACTGATCTCTGTGCTTCTAGTCTGACCCAGATGAATCCCATCATAGCTAAGGAAAATTAAAATACAAAATCTTTGTTTCTTTAGGAACTGGGAGGAGCCTTGAGGAACACAGGCCTCTAAATATAACTTCGCTTTATCTAATTGTGTTGTACTCCACATGGTGCTTCGTTGTAGCCATTCAGAAGAGAAGCAGAAAAATGTAGAGGTGATTATGAAGTGGAATTTCATACCAAGAGCAAATTACACCACTTTACACTTGGAGAATATCTGCAAAAAGAAGCAGTAAATGTTTGGGCACAATGCAAGGTGCCAGTTTTAATAAAGCCCAAACCATCTTGGGAACGATTATCCGAAAGAACTTTCCTTAAGCAAGATTATCACAGCAGAGGCTTGTGGAGATGGCCAAGATATTTTTTAAAAGAGAATGTTGATTTAAAACTATTATCACCAAGCAATTTTTGAGTGGCAACCCTGGTGTAAAGGCTACCATTTGTTATTTTCAAAGAAGCTCTAGACACCCAGTGGGTAGGAGGAAAGACCATGTAGTAGTTATTGTCACCACACATCCATGGAGAACTTTTCATTTAACGGACTGCTGGCTGAGGTGGGCATGGTTGGCTAGAGGTCATGGACAGTTCATTGGATTATGAACTGTGCAAAAAAAAAAAAACCAACCAAAAAAACCCCCAAAAAACCCAAACTCCTTAGCCAGGAATGTCTGCATGAAAGAAGAAAAGTATGCCTTTACATCTGTATTAATAATTTCCAATTAAATATTAGCAGGGAAAATCTAACTAACTGCTAAAATGATTTCAAGCTCACCTACATGAAGCACCCAGAATCTCTAGTACATGGATATGTTTGCTGAGCCTTGGGCATAACTCTACAGGCTGGACCAAAAGCCTTCAGCATGAAAGGAAATGAAACCTTCGTTAATTTGCAGCTCTCTTTCTCTACTCCTGCAACCACAAATATCTTTCTTGGACCGGCTTCTGCCCACAACAATAAAAGGCAACAGTCACATGCTACACTCAGTTTTGCTGGAAGGCCTTATTAATTATGTTCCCTCCCTCTACTACCTGTACCCGGTGATTTTAAATTCTACCAGTACAACTATTTACACCATTTTGTTAAAAACTCAGGTGCTGAAACCGTACAAATAACTGTAATATTCTTCACTTATCATTCAAAGAAGAAGTCATACTTTAATTCTTCACACACACACATAAAAAAAACCAAAGCAAAACAAAACCAAAAACAAACAATCAAAACAAAACCAGACAAAAAACCCCAAACAAACTCAAACAAACAAAAAACACAAAACCTCTCCACCTATTTAAGGCCTTTGCCTATGTAAACATACAGTATCTTTCAAGTATAGGCAGGAGCTTTACACCCCAATGAACACTATCCATCTATGGACCCGAACGTGAACGCTGCCTGTGACCTCAACAAACAGCAGCTATGAGGTGCAAGGACTATAACTGACCCTATCCCAACACTAAAATGGAACACCAAACTGGACATCTAAGAAAGTGACATGAATAATGAGAATGGAAGTATTGATAGCTGCCATTACTGTTTTAATGGGCCAGAAACAAACACTAGCTTGGTTTGAATCCAGGAGACAAAGGAAGATAATGCTGCCAAGCACACTTAAAATGACAAACATAATACGCCAAGCATGATGATTATATAAATGATAACTGCAAAAAAAATACCATTTTCAAAAGTTTAACTGTTGCATAGAACAAAATCCATCTCAAATAATTTGCTCCTCAGAAGATTTGATTTTTGAAAATAAGAGGTCAAGCAAGAAAAGAAAGAATCAAATAAAAGAAAAAATATGTGAATTCAGAAGCAAAAGGGTTAATGTTTTGTTTCAGTCAGTGTGATATCAATGCCAGAATTACAAGGGAAAGACTAAAAAGAGCCAATTTTTTTTCTTTATTATTATTATTCTTTAAAAGAAAAAAAATCATGCCTATCTGTCACAGGGTTGTCCGGGCTGGAAGAACCGGCAGGAACCTCAAATTCCTGACCAAACCCTCTTCCACACAATGCCTCCTGAATGGAAGGAACCGAGGCCCGGCAGAGATAGCCCCCTGTCAGGAACCAGCCCTGACGTTTGCGGACAGACGGGGCTGGCCTCGCAGGATGTCAGAGCAGCAAACTGCTGCTCGAGATACTGGGTTTTCACACACTCCCAGCCTGGATGTTTTGCTCTTCAGGTAATTAAACAAGGAAACGGGGCTGATGTGTACGAGTCTGACCCCTGTGCGGCGGCTCCGCGGTTCTGCACATCAACTTCCGCACCAGCCGCCCCAAGCACCAGCAGAGCCTTCTACTGCTGCTCTTGCCTCTCCTGACACCAGGCTCTGAAACAAATCCTCCTGAAAATATCTGCTGCTATTCCCTCCCTCCCCCACCCCCCCAGTTTACGAAGGGCTAAATTATTCCACACACCTTGATTTCTCATAAAAAGAAGGAAAAAATTAAAGAAATGGGTCCTTGGGTATAGCTGTTCTTCAGCCAGTCATTCAAAATTTTAAATTTATTTGGGGGAGGGGATGAACAGACAGAAAGATGAGGCAAGGGATTCCCAAATTAATGTTTAGTTTAAGATCATTACTCAAAAAGATCCTGAAACGTGTTGCAAATTTGTCCAGCCAACAGCCAGACATTCACTTATTTAGAAATAAAATTATTCTGATTTAAGCATTATTGAAGAGTCTTTGTCTTACAAGAGGACATAAATCATAGACCTAGGCTTTAGAAAAACAGACCAGTGTTTTCTCTCTCTTTTTCCCCAAATGTCAGAAATGGAAAAGGGCAGGTGTTACCACCTATACTTGGCAGAAAACCCTACACAGGGCTGCTCTGTGACTGACCTAGTTTCTACGCTCTTTAAAGGCTATTTAAACAAAAATTATTTTTAAAAAGGTAACACATTCCTACTTCTTTCTGAAAAATCCACAGAATAGAATATTGGCTGAAAAGAGAAGAGCTCAGAAGAAAGAGGAGCACAAAAGCATGCCTGCTTGTCTGTGTTCAACACAAAGAACATTAAATGAAAACAACTGGCATGCTGCCAAATTCCTATACAGGCAAAGAGATTCAAATAAATTGATTTCACGCATCACACTGACCTGGGATCAGCGAGCAGTGGTACAATACACTTGCTGCTCCATGTGGGGCAAAGCCCATTAACGTTATCAGAGACACATTACATTGAGGGGGAGCACGGAGGGGGAGGCACAGAGAAGGAACCCAAACTCTGCAAATTCAGGGGAAAAAAATCACTTTGAAAAAGGAACTTGAACTGGAGCACTTGGTTTCAGTTTACTAATAAATATACCATAATGCAAGAGCTTGTCCTCTGCTCACCTCAAAGGTTTCAAAGATCGTATGTTTAAATTAAAATAAATACTAATGTCAAACACACACTCCCCCTTATATTCTACTCTTAACACAGTTGTTCTCAAGCTCACTTATTCTCTGTAAATTTCCTCCCTTCCCCATCCGCTAGCGTTTTATATAGATTATGGGTTATTTTCTTTGTACTTCAAAAGCTGGATTCCTGCCCAGGATACTCTTACTGGCTCAGAAAGCAAGCTGGAGAAATCGGCCACTGCTCTCAACTGGCCCAATCAACCTGACCTAGAGAGAAAAATGCTTTATTTGTAAGGTATCAGCAAGCAGGGCACCAGTGTCCTTTGCAGAGTCACCCATACATGATGCTCCCACATATCAGGGAGCTGTCTCTAAATCAGTATTTCAAATTTCACTTTCTTAGTCATGTGAAGTAACCCATTATTGCTGTGGAGTCTCTTCTTGTCATCCTGGCTTTGTTTTTCATTAAGCTTTCTCACACTCCAATCAAGAGCAATGCCAGCAAGCCACAGGTGTGCACCACATGAACAGATGAAATTCTAACAGGAAGGACAATTCACTGTCTATAATACACTTGCATACTCTTTTGCATCTGTGGTATGTTTGAAGGGGATTTTATTATTTTCACTGTACTCCTTCAGATACATTGTAACCAAACAATTGTTTTGAAGATAAAAAAGGAAGCCAAGAGAAGATGACTTTGCAATAGCAAAACAAAGATGAGGATGATTGAAAGGGGTCACATCAGCAGAAGTAGTCATTGCTACAAGAGGCCATTGCTTCAAGGGGGCAATAGACTCAAAACACCTTTTTTTTTGCCTTTTACACCATTAAGGTTTCCAAATAACAAGTCAAATCTTCTTGGGCACAGCAAAGTCCATATTAAGTTACGCTCAAACAGTGTTGGCTTCATCTCTAATTGCTCATTGAAATTTAAAACAAAAAAATCATTCAGAATGTGGAGCTTCTTGGCCATTTAAGACTAAAGTTTTTGAGCATGTCACAAATACATCCAGATGTAGACACCTTACCCAGTCACCTCAATTCAAGTAATTGTCAAAATGGGAATGGCCAAAGATCTGAGAGCTGTTCACGACCACGGATCACTCTCTAAGGGCTAACAAAGCAGTTTTGAATTCTTCATTACCAAGGTGAAAACTATACAATATTGTTAACTCTGTAAGAGGTGTCACAGAGGGATGTGTTTGTTTAGGTATAAGGCTACAACTGATAGAACTGCACACGGATAATGCAGCGTACAGCAACTTTCACCACAGCAGAGATGTGCCTGCACCCAGACAATACAGAGAGTACAACCTGCACAACAGTGAACCGCAGGGATAAGGTGCTGTTCCCTCCCTTTTATGAATACTTCAGCAACCATCAGATCAGCTGGACTTTATAGAGATTAAGTGAATTTTAATCATATTCATTCCCCTTTTTTAAATTAATGGTATTAGAAAATAAGCCTTTCTCCCAAGTTGTAGGAAATTTCCATTATCTTGCACGTGCCCTGACAGCAATAAACCACAATAAACTTCCCATTAGTATGCCAGTACCGCATGCTTCAGGCATGACATCTTTGCTTTTACATTTATTTATTTTTTTAAATCCTTTAGGAAGACCCATATAGCAAAAGAAACCAACCAACAACCACCTGTACAGGGTACATTTGCACTTTGAAAAATAAGACTGTAGATAGTAAAAAGGAGAAATTAGTCAGAAGCTATACACTGCTAAATAAGCAAAATCAAAACACAAGAAGAAACCCTGCTAAGATTGTTCATTCTCTTCCAATGCTGCCTGAGTACATGCATGAGTACAAAGCATTTATTTGTTTTAAACTGAGCTAGGAACTCAAGTTAGAATGCAAATTCATTTTTATTCAGATTTAATTTCTTAAAGGTATGCTCACACTGGTGCACAAAACGTCAGGCCTGGCCCTTGTCACAAGGTGAAGTGCAGAGACTCCCACTGGCTCTCTCAGCTGTTCTCCATCTTTCCACCCTCCACAGGCAGAGCAGCATGGGCCATGGTGTTGTCTCAGGTGGGAAAACAAGCAATATGATCAAGGCTGAGCTACCTTTAAAACTATCCAGGGCAAAGCCAAGAGTACTCAGACACTATTCATCTTATTTTGGTACCATACTCTATCAAAGTTATGTCAAGCGATATGGTCAAACACTGAGAAAAAAAAGTTATCCACGTGTTGGAAAGCACTTAATATCAGATTAGCAGTTTCTTGCCATCCAGACACACACCATTTTAAAAGAAAAAAATGTAGTTACAGTAAAGACAGGAACGACTGTCATAGGTTATCTAGAAATTTTGTCCAGCAATAGCCGATTTACTTTTCTAGTACAGTAAAAATCTTTGCGCACAAGAAGCAAAAATATCCACTCTCATTATCATCTCAATCAAATTTATCACAGATTCTCAGTTTGATGCAATGAGTTTACCAGAGGATTCCACTAAATTACAACCAATCATTTTGCCAATGTGATTAAAACTCTCTAAACCTGGTTGCAAATACTATTCCAATTCACAGTTCAGAAAACTGAATGCCACCATTTCCACAACCCAGCCAAATAATATTGATATGACACATAAGCAACAACAATGTCATTAAAAACACAAAAAGAACCCCAAAGTTTAAAATTTCACATATATGTATTTAAGATTTTATAAAAGTCATGACTGATGTATTTTATTAGCATTGCAGTACTCTTTCTCGCTAGTATTAAACGAAGATAGCACCTTCATTGATTTAGGCAGACTGTTTGGAGCTAAAGGGAAAGATTTATTTTTTAATTACAATTTACAAGGCAAGGTACAGTCATTATATACACATGGATAACTTCTAAAAGATATTCACATTATAAAATCAAATATTTTTCTGTTCCTTACCTTGACAAAATTCAAAGTTCCCTTTTTTCCGGCAGTCACCTATCACTAAACTCAGTGCTCTCCAAGTGTTTCTTTTGACAGATATCATTCTCCACCAATCGCTCTGCTAATTTCCTCTTTCCTTTTCTGACTGGGACAGATATTATGTTCACCAGCCCAGAGATCAATCTTTTCTATTGACAACAACAAATGAAAAAAAAAAAAAAAAAGCATATATCACAGCCAGTTTGAAGCACCACACCCCTTCATTTGCATGATAATAGTAGTCTTTTAAATAAAAAGGGAAAACAGAAACATTATTCTAAACCAAGTAACCACATTTTCTTTGCTAATATAAGGCAGTACTTTAAAACTGTATTAATTCTTCCACAAATGTTGTTTCATAACTTGCTCAGTTAAAACATCTGACATATAGAGGGCAACAAATTAGGGGCAGCCTATATTCTACCTATTAGTTAATTCTGTAAAAATGCTTGGGTTTAAATACATTACTATAACATAAAATATAACATACTTTACCTGGTTCAACAGGAGCTCTAGAGAATCATTTATTAAATCAAAATGTTTACTATAAATAGAGATCTTCCAATTTACACATCGCTATACTAAACTGGATTTTTAAGTCGTAACAGCAAACACATTTAAAGAAAGGCCGATCAAAAAGCTATTGATATGTTCACAAATCATCTTCCCACTTTTGAAAAGGCAATTTCCCTCCCACTCCAACACCTAAAAAACCTGTTTGTTTGGGTTACACAAACACTCTGCTGCAATTTGTATAAGTCTGTATCACAGTGTTGTCAGTTTTTCCAAGGCATTAATATGCTTTTCAGTGGTTCTTAATTATGTCAAGACAGAAAGTTTAAATAGAGCCAAGCACACACAGTTACATACATGCTTTAATCTGCAACCACTATTCAAGTATTTTGGGACATCAAGTTAAGCATGCACAAGGATCCGGCTGCAGCTCATGCATCTAACCCAGAATCCAGCCCCAACCCCCTTCTGGACTAGATCTTTCCCAAAAAAAATGCATTGACTGAAGGCATTTGCAAAAGATCACATTTGTTTGTGCTAGAAGTTGCAATCTTTCCCACAAACAAGCACCCTTCTCAAATCAAAACAAACCCTCCCAAGTTAAAGTTAAGGTTACAGAGCAAAGGAGTTCACCAAAGTCCTTTCTTTCTTTCTTTCCAGTGGTCATGGTCATACATTTCCCACAGTCCTGAGAGAAGCCAAAATTCCACTGATTTCAGTGAAAACAAGTGGTAAGGACTGCAGGACTCTACCCAGAATTTGGCAGCTGTGGAGCTCTCGAAGTGACACAACCGCCTCTGGCATTTGGAAAATAACCTCCAAAATGTGGTTAGGACTCCATAACTTGGGTACAATAACTACTTTTATAAAACTATTTTTATTTTGTATGGAATTCTCTAATTGTCACAATGTTCTTATGTAGGCAATACATTTACCTCTCAGTTGTGCCCTAGCATGAATTGTGTACTTTTCAATTGCCTAGACTTTTGGGTAACACTTTAATTTCCATAAATGCATATAGCATGCTCTGCATTGTTGTTATTGTTTGATCTGATTTTTATGGTCATAAACGCATGCCCCTATCAAAACTGAAAAATTCTTCACTGAGCAAGTGACCCTATTAATTTCAATGAAATATTTAAACATTCAGTTTTCTAAAAGTGACAATAGCACAATCTGGCTGAAATACTGTCTTATAGTAGAATATGCAATTAACATCATATCTTGGATTCAGAGTTACACAGCAGGTATCTGTAAAGATATATTCATGTTTTGCTAACCTTTTATTTTGGCCACTAGAAACAATAATGGTCAAATATGTTAAACTGTGTAATATATAAAAATTCAATATTTCTGTCTGCCGAATAGCATACTCCTTTTTCATGGTTGATAAAAAATTTTAAACATCTTACTGTAAAAACATTCTTAGTAAAAAAATAAAATCTGTCATCCACTTTACCATCACTTCAGAATGAAGACATCACTTCAATTTTCTACTCTTCCTTTGTTTCAAGCCCATGTTCATTTTTTCTACATGCCATGTTTTCCAAAGTGATGGATGCATTTTGCTACACCCATTCTACCCTAATCTCCTTCTTTAAATGTATTTTTGCTTCCTGAATTGTAAACTGCTGCTGTTGTTCGAAGGTACATGCAAAACTGTCTAACGTCTGAGCTTCACTGAAAGAAGAATGCCTCAAACAATTTGTAGTCTTACATGAGTGTTATAAAAAAGGATCAACATGTTGTATTACCATGGAAATTTTGGAAAACATACTTTCCCAAACAAATATTACTTTTTCTCAATGGTATGAAGTAATGAAAACCACATGTGTAAATCTGCGATCCGTGCAGTAGTTCAAGCTGCAGCTAATAGAAAATACAGAGAGTGAACTCTGCCATATAAAGGATTCTTGTTACAGAAATATAATGTGAAAACCAGATGCAGACAGAAAACCTTAATCACAGATGGGAATGTAATCACTGGCATACAGAATACTTTTTTGATCAATCTCAACCATATGAGAAATGTATTTATTTTCTAAGGAATGCAATAACTCTAGAGAGTCTTCTATTTGAATTCAGTTAACCTCATTCACAGTGCTTTTATCTTATATGTGTAGAGAAGGGGGATACAACCTGAGCCAAGACTTTTAGAAGAGCCGTTGGCTCTGGCAAATCATTCTTGTATCAGCTTATCTTTGAAGGAATTAATAGGATGTAAAGACTACAAATATCAGGATCAGCCTCAAATGAAACCAACCATTATTGTACTTCCTAGTTACTGCCAGAAATCCCTTCATCACCTAAGCACTTCTCCAGTTAAATTTTCCCTTTAATATGCAGTTCTTCAGAAATACAATGCTAAGAGCAAGCACACTGTTGCACTCAAGCTCTGCGAATCAGAATTGGAGTCCTACAGCAAAGAGTCTCCCTGTATAAAAGCTGAAGAGTCATCAGTTCAAAAACAAGTTTACCTGGGGCTTCCTTCTAACTGCTGAGGGTCCCTGCAAACGTCCCCCACCCACACAGCTCCCAGGGGTTAGCAGGAAACAAAGGGCCACAGCGCAGGGCAGCTATCCAGCTGCATCAAGTGTCTAAAGACTGCCTTCTACCAACTATCCAGACCAAGGCAGCAGCAAGGGAACTCCTGAAAGTTTGCACTGCTGTGGTGACATTACTACTACAATAGAAGTAAATGCATCATGTAAAACAGGGACTGATACTTCAAACTGCAATATATATTAAAAAAAAAAAAAAACCACCCAACTTGTACTAGGAAATAAAACTTAAGAAAGAAAAGGCATTCAGAGATGAGGCCTCCAGGGTCTTGGGTACCAGCAGTGGCAGTATTACTTCCTGGCAGTCCCCAATCCCTGCTGTACCCACCTCCTGGATGTACCCAGTCTACCCAAGAATACACAGCACTGCCTGAATGTCACAGTTCAAACCTGAGCTTATTAAAATAACCTAAAGTTAGTATAAACTTATTTTAATAGTATAATTAAGTAACACAAACCACAATGATTTGGTACATGTTACACCAGGGCAGAGAGGGAATGCCAGAAACCCTTTGACAGGCACAGGGTAGGCAGATTCTCACTCTGTCTTATAGCCCCTAAGTCCATTGGCCATCATCTCATTTTAGGTGCCTGCAGAAAGAGGACAATGTCACTTCAGTACCCTACCCCAGGGCCCCCAGAAATAGTACTCCACAGGTGTACATCAGACTAACTCTGCTGAAGTTCCTCTAAAGATGCTTTCTTAATTGAATGCTTGTAATGTTAGGCAAATTTTGAAGTCTGCTACTTGTTTTCTTCTTCCCACATTAAAAAATACCAAATCATTTGATAAAAACACTTTGATTCCACCAATGCAACTAAACAGTCTTTAAGGCATCTTGTCTCTTCTGAGAATTAACTTTAAATTTCTGAGACTGCAACACTAATAGATATCACAGAAGTCAACATTTAACACTACAGTAATATGGGCTGGATATGCTTGTCTTATTTCTAAACAAGCATGCCTAGATTAATAATAAACTTTGGCCAGATACATATTTTCATTTGCATGTTTTTCATATAGCATCATCATCATGTGTTGTGTGTGTATAGTGCTAAAAACGGAATGAAATCTTCCAGCTGAAAACAGTTCCACGTGACAAAACAGAGAGGGATCCTGAAAACTCCTGCTTCATGTCATGTGCGAGTGTGTGTGCCTGTGTCTTTTTTTTTTCCCTCTCATCTAATTTCATCTGCGAGAGACTGTCCCTAGAGGACAAGACAAGAGAGAACCAATTATATCCAGCGGTTGGTTTCTCCAAAATGAAGGCATCTGTTCCATGCCAACGACTTCCACACGGAAGAAAAACAGAACTTTGAAGGCATCTGCGTTCATGGTTGACAGTTGCAGATCTTAGGGTCTACTGTAATTGCCCAGCTGCAAACATGATTTGGTTGCTGCTGCTGTCAGCTGATCTCCTTGCACTGAAAAGAAGGGAGCTTTAATAGCAAATAGCTGGATAAAAATCAGATATTCTTCCACAATACTGACACCTTTTCCCTTCTGAAGGAGGTATTTTTCCTGGTACAATGGGTTTGATGGAAGTAAATTGCAAAGTGGTTCTTAAACTAACATTTTACAAAATATTCTACTTTAAAATGCTATTCTTTAAATAATGTACCAGTCCAAGCACAATGTGTTCATTATCTGCTAGCATTTCAGGCTGGTATTTTCTAAGAGTGATTCAGAAACCAGTGTGTGATTCACCAGCCACATAATCCTACAGCCCACCTTATTTAACCAAGTAGTCTCAGTAATATCAAGGGTACACCTGAGAAAAAGCTGAGAGTTTTCACCCCAAATGCATATGGCAGATAAATAACTAGTATATTTATTACTCAATTCACATCACTTCCAACATGAGTGAACACTTTCCAAGAGAAATTTTATAGAAACATTGCTGGTAATTCAAAATCTGGCTTACAGCGCTGGGTGCCACATTTCCTGTGAGATACTCAGCAGTGCTGTGCACCTTCACCGCTAAAAAAATCAAGCAAGCTGTTAACAAGAAGCTCATATAAAGCAGCAAGACCCTAACTGATTTTCCAAAGCACAGGACTGAGTGCCATTTAGAGATCCATGACTACTCATGGTGCAGTTGTAACAAAGACAATTAAAACTGGCTAAGCAGAAAACACACTGACACTCTCCATCCCTGACTCACAACACAAAAGTGGATCATAGTTTCCAGAAATATTTCATGCACCTCTTGAGTTTTTGTAGTTTGCTTACCTAGGACTTTTTATTAATATCTTGAAAGAAGGAAAGCAGTATATCATAGGGAAACACTTTTTTTTTTTTTTTTAATAGAATTCTTTGTTATTCTGCTGGATTCCAGCTCCAATCCCAAACATACTCTGCAGCAACAGCCCTCCCAGCCAGGTAGCCACTCAGCTTAAAAAGGACAGTAAGGATTCCCAGACAGTGTCCCTTGCTTGGCACATACGTCAAATTATTATGAATGCCTGAAGTAGTGAACCTGGGGGGAACACAGTAGGCCTGACACTTCCTGATCACTTCTAAATTCCCTCCAGGAAGGACAAGAGTTGGGAGTGAGGACAATTAACACAGCCACCTGTTTCCTGTGACCTCCTAAGGGGCAGACATGGCCACTGATGGCTTGCTCTGGCAATGTCACTGAGGTCCTGCCCATCCTTCTCTTTCCAGAGAAACCATGGAATAATAAAAACAATAGCAGCCAATAATAGCTCTGTAAGAGACAGTGAAATTTAGGTCTGGACTTAAAAACAAGTGAACAAACAAACAAAAAAGAAAATTAACATCAGCAGCTCCCCACGTAAAGAAATTGGGACCAATAAATCCCAGAATGTGGAAGGAAAATTATACATTGATCCTTCCCTTCCAGCTAGTGTAGATCTAAATCTGAGAACCGATCCAAAAAAGTATTGTCAAGATCACAGACATGAGACGAGAGCACAGAAAGCCTGAAGGTCCAGCTCCTAAACTGGCATTTAAACTAAAGAAACACTCCCTTCAGCGAGAACTGGGCATGGGAGTACCATGGAAGATCTGAACTCCAGTATTTTAATTCAGAGTTTACAAACTCTGCTGATCCATGGAGTTGCATTAATTTATCATGGTGCACATGAAACGTGTGCAACATTACGAAACTACCTTGGGCTATTCAGTTCAGTAGGATGGTTTCCTTATGCACCTGTAGCACACTTTAATACAGGTTGCAGCCTGCTTTTCCAGCATTAAGTGGTTTGCCATCAAGCTTTAAAATAATAAATAGTAGAGTCATGAAATAGGTTTTGCTTAATGGTTCCTGGAACTCAGTGACTTCACTCACTAAAACACTTTCTATAACATTACCCTTAAATACTTTTAGCAATGTCACCATTAAAATAAAATAAAAAATCATCCTGGAAGTACCATCCATTGACAGCACACCCACAGGTGCCATTATTCCCACATTTGTTGGCAGCTTTTTCTGGCACCATTATGCTTTAATGGCTCTGGCAACAAACTCCACCTGGATTTCACTGGAAGCACTTCTCTGGAGCACTCTTCCCAAATATCCTTTGCAGCATTCTGTCTCCTTTGTTGCACCCTAATCATCCCATTTTCTGGCAATAGCCTTATGATCTCACTGTCAAAGCCTGAGCTGATCTTGGGGAGTTCTCTTCCTGAGCTTGTCTAATGTATGTGTGATTCAATGTTAGGATGAATCCAAGAGGATTTCAGGACAATATCTTAGCTGCTCAGGTTGGACGTTCAGTCACATCCTAGCTTTAAAATTCATTTTATTACATCCCAGTAGCATAACCTGACCAAACCAATGGTACAGTAAAGCACAGGTACAAAACCTTATATAATCTGACGCTTCATCAGAGAGTTTGTTAAACCTTGTGACTCCCAGAAAGCACACACAGCTTTACTCAACATGCCATGAAACCTGTCATGGTAACATGCAGAACCAACATTCTGATACTGCCATTACCAAAGTAAAAAGAAGCAAAAACCAGAAAAGGTATTCTGAAAAATAAGCAGTCATGGGGGAAAGTGGTAATTTTTGGGGTGCTGAATTGCTGGTAGCTTTTGGGTTTTGGTTTGGTTTTTTTTTTTTCTGAGCTATTTAAAATGACACCTGGGCCACAACCAAAAGGGGCACTTGTGGGGTCACCATCAAAAATCAAAAAATGTAGACAGCAAGTCTCCAAAGAAAAGGGACCACAAAAGAAAAAAGCTAGTGGTAATGCCTACTACTTATGCAAACTGCATATTAACATCCAACATGGCAGACATACATAAGCCTCCCAGAGCTCCAAAGGTAACTGCAGCCTGGTACAATTTCTAATGGTCATACAACCATCACCTGGGATGCTTGTCTGAATTCCTGGGCTTTACTCTCTGTAGCAACTTGGCTCTCCATAAATGATGCCTATTTTACTACACACCGCTGCCTGCCACCATGTGCATGTTAATTCCACTCCACTAGGTGGAGTCTTCTGTCTTTCCAGACTGCAACCTAATTTCCAAAAGAACCTATTATCTATCCTCCATGAACTTGGCACATTTACTTTACTGTAAGCACCAGAGTATACGTGTCTTGATAGACATAAAAATGCCAATGAATCAAATGCCTTCCAAAATGATTAAAGAAATCATGAACTATCCCACAAGGATCCCAAATCAGCACGTTACAATATGGGGTGCAGGAATATTGTTGCAGTACAGTTCTGTACAACACAACTGTACTTTCAAGAACACTACATTCAACAAATAATACGGAGTATAAAAACATATCCCTTAAATAAGTGACCATATCACACATGCCCAAAAACGACATATAAACAAACCCAAGTTTCAGAACTTCTATTAAATTCTTTTTGTGTATTCTGAAACACTTTTGAGTGTCTAGGATGCCTTCCCTTTCCAGGCATCCCAAAATGTGTTACAGAAAATGAGAGGAAACATTAAAGTATTCACATTTCCATTCACAACCAGTGGAGTTAAATACGGCAACTATTCAGCAGGAACAGCAAAATTGCATTCAGCATTTCTGGCAAAGATTAAGAAAACAGAGCACTCCCATGAATGTGTACAGAACATTTAGATAAGAAAATCTGGACACCCTGCATCCAGCTATAATCTTTCTTTTGGGGCTGGGCTCCACCCCAACCCCTGTGCAAAGTACCAGAAAATCCCATGACCAAAGCAAAAAGCTCCTTGGTTTCAAAACTGTGCAGGTAGGCAGCCTCTGCTCTCCCACACGGCAGCAGAGCATTTGCTCGGCAGTATCTGTGAGCAGAAAGCCCCGCGCAGGCAGCGAGCGCGAACGCGAGGCTCCCCAAGGCTCGCACATCGCCGGGTCAGCCGAGGTAGGGCCTCCGCAGCGCCGCTCCTGCTGCTGGCAGATATCACCAGCTATTTAGGGCTACAGACATTTTGCCCCAATCGGCCATGTTTTCTGTAATATTTACTTCTCGTACATATGTCTATAACTATGTATACATCCCACAGAAGGTGAGGTTTAACAGGGTTAGCTTTGTTGGGGAAAAGAAGGTTTGGAGGAAAGGAAACAACTTTCATGTTGAGAAGATTTGAATCTAGTGACTGTCACGGGATGTAAACACTCTTCTGGGGAGGGAGGCTTTTTGTTATGTTTCAGGAGAGCAGAGTTTTGGATAAAATCTGTATAAATAATTATCCCTCTGTCATTCAACATAAATTTATGCACATGTGTGCACACAGTTATGCTGGGGAATACAAACTATAAAGTAGACGTGCCACAGACTTTGAGACAACCTACCACAAGCACGGATCTCACACAGAATCCATTCTATATTTAAATTTCAGTTTATTGAATTTTAATTATTTCTGATCTGTAGATCACTTTGAGGAAAATCCCCCAAGGTCAAAAGCTTACAAATCCAATTGCAAAACCAAACAGAAGCATCAGCAAGGCCCTTTCCCATGCAGACACCTACCAAAAAAAATAGTTCCTGACTACTAGATTAGAATTCAGCAGCTAAAACCCATTCTAATATTAAAACCAGGTAATTCTCTATGTTAAAATAAAGCAATAAAAGCTCTCATTCTATTCTGCACATTTACTCATATTATGTATAAAGGACTCCATAGATGTAACAGTGAATTATCCATTCTTAATTTAGATCCTTATTTATAAAATTAACAAACACCTATCCTTCCCATTAGGTTATTGTTGGTTTGTTTCGTTGGGTTTTTTAATTAAAAAGCAAGAGTGTTATGTTCTCCAGAGATGCTTATGATAAAAAATGTATGCTCTACCAATACTATGCTTTCCAAGTCATAGAGCTCACTTGGATTAGCAGCTCCTCAACAGTGAATATTTTGGTATATATGCATTCAAATATGACTCAATCATTTCATTTACTAGGGAAAAAGTTACTCCAAAATCCCCATTAACTAAAATGTCCTTGATGAGCCTAAACTTAAAATTTGCAGTATATGAGGAATGAAACAAGTCAAAGAATGTTCTGTCATATACTGAACATCCTTCACATTGCTCAAGGTCCTCAGTAGTAAGTAAAGCTGTATTGCTGCAATGAAGAAACAGCCATATGTCATTTTAAAATACAATCATAGTTTATTAATGAAAGTATTTTTAAAGTATGAGTTAAATCCTTTTACCACCATAGTGACATTCAGCTATCCAGTGTCATTTTTCCAGTTCAAATAGACATGGTCCTAATTGCATAATGCCATTTTATCTACTGAAGATAAAAGTGCCGATAAACAAAAATGCACATTAGGCAGGAGATTTTTCAGAATAGATTTTTTTTTTTCAAATAACCCACTTGCATTAACAAAAGATTGCAATGGCTTCCAAATTATAGGGTGTTATTTTTAGTGGAAGTAGTTCAATATTCATATTGGAGCAGATGTAGCAGTTTAACAAAACAGCTCTTCAAATCCTGCACAAATTGAAAACAGGAAAACTGATTGCATTTTCTCTTATCACTTTCCTTTTCTGAATTGACACTTTTGGCCTTCTGAAAATTTACACATGGCTTTCATCTCAACAGCACCTGCTGATCAAACAGAAACCTAACATTTTCAGGAAAATGGTATAAAGGACTAGTTTTCTTTTTACCATCTTAAAGGGCATCGGCAGTCCACTTGATGGCAACAATTACTTAGTAGATGGCACACAAAATACATTTTATATTTTCATTCCACTTTTAAAAATTATTTAAATTGCAACGGCTCTTCCGTATTTGCTCTTTGTCTGCTTTAAATTAATTTCGGTCTCTATCTCTGTGTTTCCCTGATGGGTTTCATTCTACAGTCAGCTAGATTTTAAAGATGATGTGAAAGCCTCTGAAATAATAAACACATTGCATGCTCTGCAGACAGGGGTCTTCTTTATATACGCATTTATATGCAATCATATAAACTGATATATACAATTATGCATTCATGTGCACATATTGCACAGACATTACTTTTTATGGTGCTTATACCAAGGACAAAATGTGTGTATATATATAGATATACATATATGCATTTACGTTTCATTCCACTATAGTCTCACTGCACTGAATTCCCCAAGCATTGTCGTTTGAACATGTTGAGGGGAGAGAAATTCAAAGGGCATTTATTTATTTCAAAGCTGTTCTTTGTTTCCTTTGCAGTCTTCAGACTGGGAGAAGGTCTAGCAGATGCTCTGGAACTTGAGCATCAAGACTGGGTTGAGATGCTGCCATTGGTGATCATGGCGAGCATGCAAACAGCACAACAGAAATCCTTGCGCTCCTGCAAAAGTTAAAGGTATCAAGTCATGTATATAAAAAATGAAACATAAGTACCTTGTTATCCCGTCTGCTTCTGAGCCTGTAAACTCTGAAGCACAGCAGCAGGTAACAAGGACCATCTTCCTTTGTACGTAATTCTAGGTGTAATTAAAGATACTCCTGAAACCTGCTACGTGCCAGCTTCTTAACTGATAGAGCCCTCACCCCCCTGAAGTACTCTGCTGCCATCCATTACCATTCTGCTTCAGTGATAAGGTAACCTGAAGGCAGAGATGACATACAGTAATATATGTGCCACTCCAGACAGTTGGTTCATGAATTTCAGTGTTTCATCATGCTCACTGAGGCAATCGCAAACCTGAAATGTCAATATGTTCAGTCAATGGAAGTAAAATAATGGGGCTCTATTGTCTTACCCTATCGATCTGCTGCTGTCAACAAGAATACATGCCCCCCTGGCTTTAAACAAATTTTAATTAGGCTTTTAGTTACTAGATCATATCTATATATCTATCTGTGCAAACACTTGACAAAGTGAAACGGCAGTATAAATATTTCAAACTTTTAAATATAAAAGTAATTGTTTAATGTTGCTTTAAGATTTGACCACTGATCAAACCATTTGCTAATGCAGTGTGCGTGCACACACTGAGCATGCAAGTCATCTTAATCTGGGAGAGAACTTAAAAAGCACCACCAAAAGTCCATTAGAAAAAAACAAAAAGGAAAGAGCAAAGAGGCCACTCTTCCTAAAGCCCGGTGTCATCCTCTACGGGGATTTTGGAAGTTAGGAGCCTTCACTGAAACCATCCCAGGAGTGAGCGCTGGGTGCCTGGGCGTGCCAGACCGGGGCCGGCACAGCCCCTCGGCCCCGCTGCTACCCCAGGCCGGGGCTCCTCCACCCCGTCCCGCCAGACTCCCAGACACGGCACTCTCTGCTCCCCTGGGCTGTATTTAAAGTAGGTTCCCTTAGTCACCACCTCTGGTCTGCGGCCACCTCCTCCCTCTCCGCGGGCAGCCCGGCAGGCGAGCCCCCCTCGGCTCCCCTCGGCGCTGCCCGGGGGCGGGGGG
>VXBQ01012254.1:228893-286941 GCA_013400175.1 Phainopepla nitens
CGAGAGAGACTACTGGTTCCACGGGAAAGGACAAGAACCAAAAATAAAGCAAAGTCTCCAAGCCGAGTTAGTTAATGCCCAGGTCCTTCTCCTTGCTGCTGCTGCTTGCTGCCGCCGCCTCAGACAAACGTGATGTGGAGCGCAGGGAGCGGCCGCTGTCAGTGGCGGGGTCTCTGCCTGTCCCCGAGCAGCCGACGCATAGCTGAGCCCGCGGCGAGCCCGAGCCGAGCCGGGGTGCGGTGCGNGCCGCCGCTCCGCTGCGCCCGGCTCCCGCTAGCAGGCAGCGCGCGAGGCAGGCAGCATACTGCCGGCAGCCGGGCCGGCCCCGCTACCCAGGGGCAGGGGGGGAGGGCTTAAAGCAGTGGGAGGTGATAGAGGTAGGAGACATCTGTGTCGTGAAGAGGTTAGTGGGGGTCAAGTATATGTTAACAATAGGCGAGCGTGGTCCCTCTCGGGCAGCCTGCCTACTCTTTCTTTCTTTCGCTCGCTTTTACTGGGTGGACATCTAACTTGCTCCCTAATGATGCCTCCCCGGCTTTAAGAGTCCAGACTGCCCTGCAGTAACCCAAGACAAACACTTTCTCTAGCCATCTGGAGAGCTCCTGGCTGCTCTGCCTGTGTCTCATCACTGTGTGAAGAGACAGCAGTGCTAGAAATCAAGCCACTCTCAGATCTACTCTCTAATCCCCTTCTGTTAGCTGATTTCCAGTCAGACTGTTTGCTTTTGCATTAGATAATAGCCTTAGAGAAAACAATTATCATTTTCTTTTTCCCTTTGTTTTTTCCTCTTTCTAAAGTACAGTATCGAGGAAGGCCTCCCTCTCTTATTTTAAAAGAAATTTATAGTCTTTCATGGCTTGAAGAACCCAGATGCAATTTCACACTTTCCTGGAAGGGGATTCTGGATTCTTCTGAAAGCAGCGACACGATCACAACTGCAGTGAAAATTAATTACTATCATCTACAATTAATAGAAGCATGCCACCATTTGACTCCGTGTTTCATTACATAATCATTTCGGTAGGCATCCATATATTTTCCGATTCATCAGTTATTCCCTTCTACGTGTTGCAGAGAATATTATTGTCAGTCACACAATCTACAGCAAACTGGTATCTCTGCTGCTATCACGTTGCCACTATATAAAGAAGGCGTCTCCACAAAAAAAAAAAAAAAAAAGAGAAAAAAAACCTTACATTTGCTTCAGAGTAAAAAAGTGCATGGTTTTTTTTCAGATTAAGATAATGGATTGGAACTGTCAGAAATGCTGGGACATTTAGCTTCATTTTTTTCCAGTGTCAGATGTTAAGTAAAAGAGTGAGAATGGAATAGGACTTCTAATCAAAACGCTTTTTTTATTCCTGTACATACACGTACACACACGCACGCACACACACATACGCTATAGGCCTGATCTTGCAAATTTACAAATACTTAATTTTAAACACATAAATAGACCTATTGAATGCAAAGTAGCATTCCCTGTGTTTATTATAAAGGCATACACATTTCCAAAAGAGGAGAAGCATTTTTATGTATATTTATATGCGTATTTATAACAGTATTTGTCTCTGTTGATGGCTTTGAAATTTTAGTTGATTTTGAAAATATATTTTAAATATATTTTATTGTCTGGATAAGGCTACCTCTTCTGCAGACATTTCAGGATAGGGATCTTTAATGAACTGGTCAATATTTTGTAATACGTGGCCGAATTTATGTTGGAGTAAATTCAGCTCCACAGATCATAAATCAGGACATGTTTTAGTCTACTGTGATTTCAATTTACAAGGATGGTGAGCAGCCACAATTCTGGCATTGATTTCTAATTTAAAAACTATTTGTTTTACAGAGGTCTATTTCAAGGCCAAAATTATGGGAGAATCTTTTAAAAAGTATCTTCAAATACTTTAAAATAATCTAAAGATAGCAAATTTTACAAGGCTTCTTTTGTCTTTAGCAGATTTAAAAACTTCAGTTTGAAAATCTTTGTGGTGTAATACTTTCATTCCAGTTGTTCTATGTGCAAGTTGAAAAATAAAGAAGAGGTTTGCCAGTGGTCTCAGACCATGTTTTGATGAAGTGTCAAGGACTGAACACCAGCTCCTAATTCTCAGTTTACCACTTAAAAAAAACGCTACAATGCTTCCTCTTTAGTGTGTACATTCACTCCAGGAGATCAATCAACTTTCTAGGCATTACTGTTCAAATTAGTGGAGGAGCATCAGCTTAGCTTTAGAAACTCTGGAAAATCAAATCTGAACTATTGGCAATTTAATATCCATGAAGTTTATAGACTTCTGTGGTCTCATTTCATAATGAGAAAAATAAAGAAATCACCTATTAAACTGCCAGCCCTGGCTCATCTTATATGACATTTCCCACTGTTCCCAGTAAGGACAAAACCTTCTCAGATAATGGAGTGTAGTAGAGAGCGTTAAATGCCAACTACTTCATAGTAACTGTATTTTTCTTAGACATGCTGGGAGAATTGACATGATTCCTAAATAACAAAAGATTGTAACCATCAAGTCTTATCATTATATTGCAAAGCTGATGACTGAAGCCTGGTTTATTGCAAACTTCTCTTATCCATACCTTTTTGTTTTCTCTGTTTATTTCCCGGAGAAAGAAGATGTGTTTCTTGTGTGAAAAAGGAAAAATAAACACGTTCTTTGGAAGATGAATTCATGTTTCAGGAAGGGAAAAAAAATGCAGCCTCACAGTAGACCTTACAAATACTTGGTAACTTTACACCCTGCAGATTTTTTCTGCAGACTGTAGATGCCATGTCTGATTTGACATATGAAGGATTTACACTGTGTATCACTGTGTGACATTGTGTGAGAGAAAGGCTGGTAAAAGTATAGTTGCACATATATAGTCAGAAATATCCTGCTAGGCTGTCCAAATCTGACTATATTTTGATTGTAGAGAGACCGATCAAATGTTCAGAGCTGAAACATGGCTCAGTCTTTACTGTGAATAATTATACTATGGGCAGTCATCTGCACTGAAATTCTTGGAAGAGAACTTAAATATCAACTCACCTCATTGCTGTTTAAAAATAGAGACAAGTATGTCCCTCTTAATTGTCACTGCCTTGCAGCTCAGCGTGTCACATATTGTCACATGTTCCCAACCAGAGCTCATGCTCCTCAAACACTTTTCCAGTCAAAGTACAGACTTACGGTCCATCCTTGGTTCCTTTTTTGGGGGGATGTTTCTCTATAAATGTGTCTTCCACTTCCAAAAGCTTGCTTTCACAATCTGTGAACTGCACAAGGATCTTGCTGTTTGCTTCTGCTGAAGCTAGATTGGGCCTTGGCATCTGGATCAGGGCTGTAGGCAGCTACCACAGCATTCACTTGAAAAGCTCTCATTTGGATGGAGTGACACAATATATATTTGTATAAAACTAAACAGTCAGGTAGAATGCTAAGCTGAATCATTGATAGCTTTAACTCATAAACCTTTGCCTTAACCTATCTTTCCAATTTTCCCTCTAATTTGCAAGTACGTTTTACGTATTCATGTGGGCCACGCTTCATTTTCCCTTTGCTCTGTTTGTACACATTTTGTAGGCTGTGCAATGCAGAGGATTACAGCGGGATGGAGTCTGCTGCAGGATTACACCAATGTTGCGTACACTTTGTTCAGAAAATGGTTTTCAGTTTAACAGGCAGTGCAGGCTAAATCCTGCTTTGACCCCTGCACAGAAAAGCAGCAAAAACATAAGAAGTGCTGTGTTGCAGAAATGCTGCCCCCTCTCCGGGGCTTGGCAAGGGCTGGGACAGGTGAGCCACAAGTTGCTGGGTGTGCTTTGCAGCTCCTGGTAGGTGGGAAACATGTGCCAGGACTAACACTTGATAATGTGAGCAGAAAACATGCAGTAGCAGGATAGATCCCCACCTTTTAGTATGCAAAGCATGTCCACTAGGTGATGTACATGCTGCAAGAGCTGACATATTACCTGCCTTTCTTTCTGTGCACACTATTGTTTACCCTTTGGTAGTGAGGAAAATGTAGTAAGTTCTTTCCAGATAATAAAAAAAAAAGGGCAGGCTATCTGTTTCAGGAGGTTATAAACTCCATTGATGAACATTTTGACATCTCTTTTTTTAATGGGATAGATTTTAGCTCTGCTTCATGTATATTTATTCAGGATATTCCTTAATTACATTATATGCTAAGGCTACTTTTTGCGTTCTTGTTTGCCTTTTGGCATTGTTAGGAGTCCTAAAACCGCTTTAATTTTGCAGCATTCTGAAGCACCTTGCTGAAGAATATATGCACAGTGACAGAAAAAGGGGAGCTGGGTTATTTTTGAAAGATCACATAAACAAAAATAATATATTGGCAGTCATTTGTGGGAATACCAGCATTGTCACTCATTTTCAGTGATGTATGGCTTCTTATTAAAACCCAGGTCTTTTCAAGAAAAAAAAATTCTGCTGGTTAAAAAAAGCACACCAAGCAAAAATAGAGAAAAAATTATTTGAAAAGTTTCTGTTTTGCAGAAGCAAACAGCTTATTTCATCTGAATCCATTATGTCTTAGATATGCAAATAAATAGGTATTTGAATATTCATCAAATTAATATTTAAATGCGTTTTAAAATATAAAATATTTATTTTTACTGCTGAAATACTTTTGTCTGTGCTGAAACCGAGGGAATAGTTAGTGCTGAAATAATATAAGCTTAGTGCTTCTTCTATAACAAACACAAAAACACCAAAATGGAAATAAAAAAATTGTTTTTCATCAATGTCAAAGTGCAGGAAACATTTTGCTGTTGAGGTTCCTGGAAGCAATAAGTGCTGTATTAACTGCCACGCAGCACACACACACGCTCACACACGGGATACCTCGCCTAACAAGGGGAAACCGTTGCCCTAACACACACGCATACAGTTTCTTAACTTCCCACCTGCCGGGCAGCCACCTGCAATAAACAATAGTGGTCTGATATCAGACAGTAATAAAATAAGCAGCCATGAAGCCATTTACCTAAACACCACTAGAAGTCCCCCAAAAGTTGAGCTGCTGGCAGAGGGACCCATTCCTCCAAGGTGGAGGGGAGATCTCTCTGAGGACAACCTCTGAAGGCCAGCACGATCCCTTTTTAAATATACCTACTGTTTAACTAGAGACAGCAACCATCTGTAATGTACATAAGGGTGCACAGCTACCATGAGGTAATGGATCCAAGGTGCATGATCTGTTCCAGGTTTCCTTTTGTGTATACATAGTCCCTCGGTGCTACGTCTCCTAAAAAGTACAGTGACATGTTGTATATGGAAGGCTAACAACGTAACTCTCTTATCTTTTTCACTGACATGTTGACAGTACATTATTCCCCTTACATACATGCTTAAATTGCAAATAAAACTGCATTTCCCTGCTGGCTGTAACTAACCAATATACCGATGGTGCTCCTGTATTGAAGATCTGTCTCGTTCAGATTTCATAAAGAGAGGTGAAGTCCTTTCTTGGTATATCAGATCTCCATGTCTCCAGCTGTAAATAAAAACAAACTGGTCTAAGCTGGGAACTCTATTAATATCATGACCTCAGTATGATGTAACTGAAACCGCATTTTCCACATCCCCCTAACCACTGTTTATATTTGCATCAAACTAAGTTAAACAAAGGTAGGATTTAAAGCTGCTGTCTCGAAAAAAAAAAAAAGAAAAATTCTCTTCTTGAAGACAACTTTACTTGTAGTGATTGCTTTAAAATCCACATGTCTCCATAAGCTGAGATACTCCTCACAGAAGTCCAGAAATACTCTACAAGCCACCTAGATATGTTGGTATTCTAGTTTTCTTTACATTGTATTGTGTCTGTACTCATATGTTGTAACTGTTCGTATGTGAATCAAAAGCTTGCTCAAATACAGTCCTTCCATGGCTATGTTAGAATTCACAAGATAACAATTTAAAAATTAAGTACTAATGACGATGTAGTTCACGCTTAAGCTGAAAAATACATATGAACATAAAGTAGATATTTTATTTTTAAAAAAAATCCCTGACAATCAAGTATCACAGTGAACAATGATGGTATTTCAATGTTTCAAACTGCTGTGAAAAAAAAACTCAGCTAGATAATTGAGTCTGATATTACTGCATTTGTTGGACTCTATTTAAAGTCTGGTTTATTTTTAGAAAGAAACTGATGAAATCTGGTTTTCTCAGGAATTGTTATTTGCAGATCAATAGCAGCTTAAAATGTTGTCTCATATGCACATCATTACAGGGAAGATGCTTTGATACATCAGTCACTTATTATTTCTCCTTTCAGACAAACAGGGAAAGTAGAGGTAATGAAAAAATAATGTCTTACAGAAGAGAGAAGTATTTTTTTTCCCTTTCACTGGCAAAAGCTTTCTTTTTGAAAACTTTAAAAGATGCAAGTTAAGAGGACATAGGAAGTAAATAAACTGTAATTCAGAAATATCCAGAAAGAACAAAGCACAGTATGAGACACTCTATTTATAGAAAAACGAGGAAATAAACATTATAACACTACCCAGTGCAATGCACAGAATTACATTTTAAAGGGAAAGTAGCAATGAGAATGTCTAAGAAAATCCACAAGTTGTACGGTTAAAGAGCTAAATTCAGCCACCTTTAGTTGAATTCTGGTGTGTGCTCCATTAGTTTGCTGGAACTTTTCTTGAAATTAGGTGCTGCTGCATGTGTCAAAACCTCATGTGACGTGCCATAATAATTTATTGCCCGTCTGCAGAAACAACCTGATTCTGTCTCACTGAAATAACTGACGTTTGGCCACTGATTTCTTAGGAAAGGAGCTGAACTAGAACACTCACAAACCTTATTACTAAAAATGCTGTTCTTTTCAAGCAATGCTTTTTTTAGCTCAAACTTCTTTTCTTCTTACATAATTACTTTACTTTTAACCATGGGCAAAAAAAGAAACAAAACCAAAAACAACAAAACAACCAAAAAAATGTATTGTATTTGATAGTTGTGTCCTACATAACAGAAACCAGGTAAGTCAAATTTAGAAGGCATCTTGAAAAATTTCAAAACTAGAAACTATCTTTAGTCTGCAATATATAAACATGTTAAAATATAGAAAGGAGTACTTTCCCCAGTTTGACTTGTGTTTTTTTCTCTGGTGCAGTGACACAGCTTATACACTGTCTCTAAATCATCCAAGAGACCTAAGAAATTGTGACTTTGGAGCTGCTTTCACCACCTACAGAATGTGGTGCTGCAAAAGGTCCAGCTTACAGCAGCCCCACTCACTTTCCAAGCATCTGAACAAGAAAATAAGCTTTTTGAGAGGTCTTGTGTCAGAAATGAGTGCTTCTGATTGAATACCTTCATTTCTGATATCACTGTGGCGTCTGTGAGTTTTGGGAAGGGTATTGATATCTCTGTTGTACAGAGCTATGCAAGTGGTGGCTGGCTCTCAGTCTCAAGGCTGTAACATCTTCCCTGGGTTAGCAGCTAAGGGAAGAACTTACAGTTGGTTCTGTTCTTCTACTCTGATGTAGCAAATCTGAAGGGAAAATTTTAAAAAGGTTTCAGATTTTAAATGAGTTAATGAATCATTTGTATTTCTTATTTGATGATATGGCATGAGCTTCCACTTTGTCCTTTTAAAATTCCCATGGTTTGTACAATGAAAAGGTTTTTATACTGACCAGATCACAGTGAGAAGGTGAATAAGTATTTCCCTCTTCTCACATTGAGTAATTATTCAAACTTTACTTAATAAAGGCCTATTTCTCTTCGTAACATTTTTTGCCTAGAAGCTTTCCAGTTTTGTTTGTTTCTCTTCTCGTATAGTTTTGAGGAAGCAGTGTACATCTCCCCAAGCCCTCCCTTTACCTTCTCGATCCATAAACAATCTTCTAGTGAAATTTGCTACATGACAGCAAATTGCAGCTCCTGATGAATTGTAGGCTTCAGTGATTTCAACATGAAGTCAGTTTCTCTCTTTTCTGTGACTTCTGTGAAATTGATTCCTTCAGATTTCCAGTTTCGAAGCTAGAGATTTCTGCTTATTAAATTTAGCATTCTTCAACAAAATAATCTCACTGGTATGGCTGTCTCTTGATCAGCATTTCAGAGGTCAGTAACAGGCAGTGAAAAAAATGAGGAAATCTTATATACTTGCCCATTCAGGTATACCAGAACAAGGTTTCCTAATGAGTTTGCATAAACTTTGGGATTTGTTCCAATAGTTAAAGAAGAAATTTTGAGGATTCCTAGAGCTAACATCTGCTCATATGAAGGCCAGGTTGGTTGTTGTGCATTGGGGGTTATTCCACATCACAAAAGCTATTGAATTAGGGTTCACAGGCTTTGTATATCTCACAGAGTCTAGCTCACACATATATATATATAAAAATATATATATGTGGATGACATATATGATCAGATCTATATATATATGTAAACTTTTCTGTGTTTGACTTCTGTGTGGAATGAGTGAGAAGCAGGATAGCCACACACCTTGAAATAAAAAAAAAAAAACCAAGAACAAACAAACAAACAAAAACTAGAAAGAAAAGAAAAACAAGAAACCTCAAGCAACTAACCAGACATTTTTCTACTTCAGATGCTGCTTTCACTCCTCTTTCCTAAAGTCTCCCACATACAATTAAATATTGTATGTGAGATTTCTCTGATTTTTTTTTCCCTAGGTATCACAAGACCTGATTTTATCCCCACGGTTTTGGAGCTACTCATTTGAAACTCATGTACCTATATACTGCTCTTCAACTGAGTAAATATCAGGGTCGCTAACGTTTCTTTTGTAATAACTTTACTTCTAAAGGGGAAACTACAATTCTTAGAAAAGCGATACAGGAAACCTGAAGAGTTGTTAATTACAGGCAAGTAGTCTTGGGCTTTGTCTGTCTCTGCCTGCTGAAACCATGGATGGTCACTGATGAATGCCTGAGCTAGCAGGGTTCGATCACTGAAACCTGTGTAGCAATAGTGCAAAAGCCACACTTGATTAGTTCAACACATCTGGTTTGTACAGCGATGGCCGTGCATCAGGTTACACTTTGGCTTTGGTGACCACTTCTACTGACAAGAGTGATCTCCATAAGTTTCCAGATGAGCTTAATGTGAATAGATTTTATCGTAGGGGAATTTGTCTGCATTTCAAATGCATGAATGATCTCTAAAGAGTACCCTATTAATAAAATGGGAATCATGGGGCTGTCATTAGACATTATCAAGACCAAGAACATGCTATATCATTCTTTTTGTGCCCATATGGTTGCCCAATATTCTCTCTCTATTGGATTGCGCTTGGTTTTGGCATCTGAAAGCTATCTGGAACAATAAGCTACAGGTTTCCAATCATGTCCATGTAATTGGAGTAGCACCATACCAAGACCATAGCTGCTGGCATCTGCTGAAACAGCTGTAGACTGAGAAATATCATAAAATGCCAGAACTGGGAATGTAGTCAATAGAGCCTTTAAACTCTCAAAAGCACACTCCTGTTCTTTATTCTGTTTATTTTCAGTGTCTCTTCTAAGCAGTTAATAAAAAAGATTGGCCTTTTAAATGAGAGTTTAAGTATGAATTTGCTTCAAATTTTATCATGCTGATGAACCACACTAGTTCTGATTTATTTTTATATGGTAGTATTTCAAATATAGTCTTGATTTTTTTTCTACCTCCATTTTACTTCATGTCTGTCACATATCCTGACTGCCATAGTCTGTATTTCCTGCTGGTTTAGGCCAGCAGCTTACATGACCTTAGCAACTTGTGTTTACTTTAATGTTGCAATGTCTCTCAAACTCCCCATAGCCTATTACTATAATTATATACTCCCTTTAGGGCTCATAGGAAGTCCTTTGGAATAATTCTGAGATATCTGTGATGCCAGTATGATGATCAAAGCAGTGTTTCTGAATGATGTCACTGTTTCAGCACTGTCACGATGAAGTAGACCTTGTCTGAGTTTCTACCTGCATCTTGTAAGATTTTTGGCATGTAGTTGATTGTGAATCATATCTTCCTGCTGACAATAAAAGAGTAATAAAAGATCTTTTAAGTCTACTTGTGTGGTGTTTTCACCACAATTGATGTCAAAAAAGAAACAGGTCAGGTCTGAGCTCTACTCTGTCACTAATCCTAAAACAATTTCTTTTAAAATGTGGAAAATACAACTTTACGCAATACTTGGCATGAGGGAAACATACACCACTTCAATTGGGTTAAACAACTTTTTTCCTGAATTTGACAGATTTCACCAAACTGGCCTTATCTCCTCTGTTCACTGTGCAAAACCTGTTTGAAAGATTTACCTATAGTGACATTATTAAAGGGGAAAAATCATCAGAATGGGATCTTTGCCTGGATAACTGCAGCAGGTGTTGATTCAGTATGTGGTATGTCTCCATCCAACTGGGCTTTTGACCACTACTGTGGGGTTCTCCAGTCTAGCCTTAGATATTTAGACTTATGTAGAAAGAAAAAAATCAAACAAATAAAGCTAAGAGAGAGGATTTATTTTTCATTGTTCTTAATGAAGACATAAGGAATACTTTCCAGATTGCTTCCACATTTTTCCTGGGCTATGCTGTAAATAATTTCAAATTTATCATATCCCAGACCCGTCTCACCTTTTTGCAGCTTAAAGCCAAAGAGTCCAACTGAAACTCTCAGGACCAGCCCGAACCCTCATCACCAAAGCAAAGTTGGAACTACAGTCACTGTCCTCAGGGAAGTCAGAACATGGAAACCAAAACTGGGCTTGGCACCACTGGCTTCTTTATATTTCATCTGCTTAGCTGTCCTGTCCAGTTACTTCATACTGGTGACTGAGTTTCCTAATCCACAGTAAAGCCAAAGTACAACTTAAAATAAGGAGGTGCCTGAGAGCATTCAATCATTCTGCACACTTGTGGGTGAGAGCTGTCATCTTCCTTCATCTGTGTAGACGCACAGTCACCCTGGGATCTCTGTTTTGTGCATGTGCTAGCTCTGTCCCATTTCCTTGGCAAGGGGTGATCAAGGCAGTCTTCCTTCCTTCCTTCCCTTCCTTCCTTCCTTCCTTCCTTCCTTCCTTCCTTCCTTCCTTTCCTCTCTTTCTCTCACAGAAGCTTTCATTTTTCGTTTGTTATTGCTGCACCACTCATCCTACATTTTTTTTAAATTTACCTTGGCTTTTAACTGTAAGATTTCTGTGAGTCATATTTGTCAGTTCTTTACAATTCTACATATCAGGCACTCTCTGATGTGTTCGTTCTTGTTGGTATCAAAGCCTCAAGGCACTCTGTATTCATTTTGAGTCTATCTAAAGACTTAAATCACATCAGAATGTGCTTATCAAACATGTTAAGGGCAACATCTTAGCATCACCTTCCTTTAAAAAGACAAATGATTTATAAATAATTTCCACTTGACTTCACATTGGATAAATTGATGTGCTAACATGTGCATCACCACTCTTCACGTTAAAGTGTACTTCATCACTCCTTGTGCTAAGTTTTCTGTGCTATTAATTTCACACATGCCATTTGATTACATTCACATCTGGAAATCCAAAGAACACTGCATTTTTTTAAATAATAAATTTCTGATATGATGTCATGAAACAGTGCAAAAAAGGAGAGAGTGCCACTCTGTTCCACAGGTGTAACTTCTAGAGGCCAGTGGCTATGATGAGGATAATATTCAGTGTGCCATGGTGATATTTCTTTAAAAATCTGTCATGTAGTTTGCATCTCCTCCTATAATCATATTCATACTTCTGGCCTTGTGAATTAGGAAATTAAACTTGCTTCATTGTATTTGCAAGTGTTTCTCCATATTACCAAGCACTTATATTTCCCATGAGAATCAGAGTAACAAAGAATACAAGATTTGGGGGGAAAGTGTCTCTTGTCAGTCATCAATATTATGGTTGTATTTTAATAAGAAATATGAAATCTGCTCCAGTTTATATGCCAACATATTGGTTAGAGACTATCCTAGATTCTCAGTGTCAAGGTCATAGGAATTTCAGAACAAACCTACATGCCAAAAACCTTAATTTCCTATATCAGCCAGGAATACTCAGGAGTGACCCCACTGCTCTTACAGAAATGTCCTTCCAAAGCATACTCTAGTGCGAATCCACTCAGAGCAAGTGGGGCTTTTCACTTCTGCAGTCCACAGTCAAATGAGATGGAGCCCAGTGCCATTGCTACCACTGCTGGTTGGGGGATCCTGCTCCTTGACAGAATTTACACCTTTATAGAGGCTCAAAAAGACCACTGCCACCTCTGGTCTGCTCACGGTACTCTTGGCTTTGTGGGCCCTCAGTCCACCAATTTTTGATAAGGGCAAAATGAGTAGTCTTGGTTCCCTGCTGGGAGCCAGACTTCAGCACCCTAGCAAAGCCAACTTGTCATAGCCAGATTTACACCACCCATAGCACTCACCATGCCGCAGCTCCTGCAGTCAATTACAACAAAAACCAACCAACCGAACAAACAAAATCTTCAGAGAAAGCAACAGTAAATGCATGTACAAAAATTCGAGGAACAATGTCCAGAGTGGGTCTTCTGGTTCTTCCCAGTAGAGGGAGTTGGGAGTTTCCTTCATAATTTCCTCCATGGTTTCCTCTACTAATATTGTGTAACTATGGAACTTAAAATTACAACAAGAGAGAAGAAAAACTCTGTCGCCTCTTTTATTTCTGTACATATTTGCTTCCTACACAGGGTGGGTCGTTCTTGCAGACTAACTCAATGTCTTTCTTAGAAAACTGGTTTCACTATTTGGATATCATTATGCAACACTACAGGATGTTTATCTGTAGCAAAAATACCACAGATCATTTCAAAGGTTTCTCACACTATCAAATATACTATTTTTGAGTCGCGTGCTTTTTTCAACCACTCAGCAGAATTGGCAAGCATAGTTTCTTTAAAAAGGAATCAAGAATAGATCTGGTTTTGTGGCAACTGTAGTTCTTGGTAAGAATTAAAAGGAAGGGAAATGATTCACAGGCTTTCAGGTAAGAACAAGGTGTTAATGATGGTACCATGTCATAAAGTGCATAATCATGGTATTTAACACTACAATATTTTCTCAGATTCTCTAGTGATTATCATAGTTCTTCTCTTACCTAGTGATTTTCTCAAGCTTTCTTCATATTAAATAAAAAGACCCAAGCAGCAGAGAAAACAGCATCATAGTGTGAACAAGAGCCACAACACCCAGAAGGTGATCAGCACAGAATCAGCCTCAGACCACTGCACAGCTCTCAGCCCTGGGCAGCATAGCTGGCCTCCCACCCCATCCCCACCCAACAAATGCAGTCTAATGATAGCTCCCAAGGAAGAATCACAGAGGAGGAATCCAGTTCTTCTCTCAGTGACAGACTTTAATAGTCACAAGCTATCAGCTCTTCTTCCCAATGAAAGAAGATCTCAGCAAAGCTGCATACCTTCTGTAACTCCCAGTAAATCAAAACCTACTCTGCAACATGTGTGCAAGTTCAGCATTGTAAGGGAAGAGCATCAACACAGAGCCATAAACCCAAAGGGATCACTGGCTGCTAGGTGGAAGTACATTTTCCTTCAGATTGAGCCTGTCCTACTGTAAAATGATCAACACTGGGAAACCTCCCCAAGCCTCTTCATGAGCTTAGGAACTGCAGCATCACAGAAATTAAAATAGTTTCATGTATTAGGCAGAAATGGTTTGTTTCCACAGTATTAATCAGTCAGCCTTAAAGAATTTTTAAATGAACCTCTTATTAATTTGGGCTGTGGTAAATTTTAGAGTAATGCTAATTGCTTGATGTTAAAAGCCAAGAAAAGTACAATGGTTCACATTGCTAGGTTTGGGGTTTTTTTCCCCAAGAAAAAATACTATGACATCTTCTATTTTTATCAACTTCCTTTTGAAGATTTTATTGACCTAGGACACAAAGGTGCATCATAGAGTGCTCCATAGCTGTTAGTATAAAAGCATGTTGAATGTGGTCTAACACAAATACTGAAGCTTGTTACCATTAGAAGTCCCAGTTCCTTTGGCTCATAAAGGGAAACAGCAGTATTCCTTAGAAGGGTGTTATCCCAGCCTGTACCTGGGCTCCATTATGCACATACAGCATGGCAGCACAGCCTCCTACTACTTTTTTGATTTTTCCCTTGGTATTTTGTTCTCAGCAGCCCTACATAAGCATAGAAGGATAGTCTGGTCCTGACATGCAAAATGGTAAGTACCTTTCTGCTTTCCCTGATTAGCTTTTCCTGCTACATTTGATGAGATTTAAGTTGGTCTTGGACTATTGATGGCCTGCCCTTAATTTCTCCTGGTTAATTTTTTTTGGCCTCTTACACAGTTAATATAGTACAAAGACAAACACAAAAAAAAAGTTTGCCAAACCACATTCCATAGAAGTCCTACAAGTTGCTCTGGTCAAGGTCTGGATGGCTCAAAAAACAGGCAGATCTTACCAATGAGGGATTTTTTGGCTGCTTCAGCATATTCCTGCTCTGAGAGTGGTGTGATAGGTGCTTTTCACTTCTGATATTCTCCAAGCAAGTCCAGGCCGATCTGACCTTGCCAGTCAGTGCATAACCTGTCACCTACTTTTGTGGCACCAAATATTGTATCACTTTCAATTTGTGTTTCTCTGGCTTTTTCCTCTTGACTGCCACTGGTTTCTTGATAATGCATCTCTTTCCTTGATGCGTTTTCTTCCCTGCAGTTTCATTTCATGGCACTGTTTTGAAACAGATGCTCTGGCTACTTGCACAGTCAGTCCTGCCAGCTTCATGATTCTTCCTTGCTGTTTTTGACTGTAACCCTCAATTTACTAAGGCCTAATTGTAAGAGATAATGGGAAAAAAGACCAAGTAGGCAAAACATAAAATGTAATTTAAGACTTTCAAGCATACATTTTCTACAGCATATTTGATTTTTCAGTAATAAGAATTTCTGGTTCCATGCTTTTTATTCTGGATGTAATGAAAACATGTTCTTTATGTAACTTAGTTGAAATAAAATGAACTATCTAGTAAGATAGAACCTCTGGGAAGGGAATTGGAAAATAATCTTTTGTTCCTCATCTTCACCTTGCTAAAGAGTTTTATTTATTTCAGTAAGATCATCATGTTTGTTTAAAGCTACATAAATAGCTTTAAAGGTACATAAATCTATATTAAAAAAAAAACAACAAAACAGCTTGCTTGCTTTATGTGTAAAATTTATACCTAATATTAATATTACTTCAGTGAGGACTCTATAGTTAGGATCTCTGAGTACCCTGATATTAATGAGGTACCACAGTATGTCCTAAGTATCTAGTTTTAGGCTCCTAGTTTTGACATATCAATATCAAGGTTAATTTTTAATTCCCATTAAAATTTCCCATAAATACCACAGAAAACCAAGAAGTTATCTATGGCAATTTAATATTTGAAAATCCTTGGATTTCAGCATTTGTTACTCAAGTTTTTGTTCTGTAAGATGCCAGTGTATTTGGATGTAAAATGAGATATGATTTCCTAGAAGTGTAGTGGATTAGCAAGCTTTTAGCAAAAACTGTCCGCTTCATATTTCTCCTTCTGTGATTTCCCTCTGTCTTTTAAGGAGAAGAAATTAGCTCTCTACACAACATTTCAGTCAGTGATTTCCAGGAAAACAGAATGTTATGCCAGAGAACATCTTTGCTCAACAGTTTGTGTGGGCCATTGGAATTTATGGTCCATAACGTTAAAGACTGTTCATGGTGTATAAGACAATTTTTTGTCATAAGGCCACTCAGTGGTCAAAAGGCCATTACATACAGAGCCACGAGCATGATTCTGTCAATTTAACATAGAGAAGGTGTTTAACCTTGGTTATTAGAGATAACACTACCAAAAGTCTCAAATTAAAAGATAAACCACATGTTAATTACCCTGGAATTAGCTTTCATGACAATATTTGTGCTAATAAAGCAAAAGCATCAAAATTAGAGGGAGGCAGACTTATTTTTTAAGTGGGAATTCCGAAGTTTGAGGTGGGAAGAAGGCATGAATTGGTTCTATTTGTTTTAAGCTATTGAGGTCCAAATCTGAATATAACTAAGAAAAAATGGTTGATATGGTGAAATAAAACCAGAGATGGTACCCAAGTTCACATATTATTCAAAAATTCCTGCACAAATATAAATTTTTAGAATTATACTGTCTGATAGGAAAAGTCCTGTGAAATAAGAAAATACATATATATTTGCAAAATGTTGTTTGTAACCCTCAGTATGTCAAACTCCTGTAGGTTTCATTAAGGTGGGTCAATTTTTCAGCAAGTCTGGAGAGATTTAAGACTGCAAGAGCTTTATACTATAAGGTTATGTATGTTCTAATAATTCAAGTAAGATGGATAGTTAAGACAGGTTGGATGGTTTTGACCTCAAACTAAGAATGTTGTTATTTTTTTTCACTGAGTTTTGGATTTCATTCTCAGCTGAAATTCATGGCAGAACTCCAGGGCCTGCTTTGTGTTTTCTTGACCTTGGGCCTGTTGTGTTAATATGTGATGTGACAGAGCAGTCTGAATGGGTTTACCTCTCAGAGGCCTACATCATTTCTTGATGGTAGCCAAATTACAGTGAAGAACATTACCACCCACTCATCCCAAAGTGAAATTAGAGAAGCCTTTTCTGGTGGCCCGTGCCTATGAGAGGCTATGTTGTATTTAGGAACACTGCACAAAAAGTTACTCCAACAAACAGAAGGATCCAAGCTAAGAGGACAAATCTGTATGCATGAATAACAAATTAAAATTTTACACAAAGACTTGGTGAGTATAAACCAATTGCAATGTTTTGCTTAACTTTACTGTAAAACACATATTCCTGTGAGAGGAAAAAGACTCAAAAGCTTCTTCATGGGTGCAGACTGCCGAATCAACAGCAGTACCTGAGCTACCCCCAAACACCCTTCCCCTGCATCTCAGGTGGATTTGTTGGTGGTAGGGCTACAAGCCAGACAGAAAAAACTGCGAGTGAGCTTGGACAGTGCTGAATGCTTTACTATGAACAGGTCATAGTTTGTCCCATTATTCATACCACAGAGAGTTATTGCAGTTTTAAAATGGACTATATTTTACTTTGAAATCTTAAACAATAGAAAATGTCAGATTCAGTTATGTGCTCTCAGATTTGAGTTGTAAATGGACTTTTATAACCACAGACACTATTTTGATGGAGTCTGTAAAACGCACATACAATATGAAATATGAAGAGAGGAAAACATAATGTCACACAATTGTACTCTGCACTCTTGCTGAAATTTCAGCTTTTCACAGAACACCCACTATCAAACATCTAAAGATTTCTTTGGAGTCTCACAAAGGGTTAAGGCAGCTTGTTTGGCATTAGATATTTGTATAATGAGCTTTTACTGAAGTAATTAAAATTTGTTTATAATTAATACAGATGAATTGGTTTCTGCACAATAATAGTTAGGAGATTAACAAAGGCCACATTTTGGCAACAGGACTACATTCTTTTCCAAGTGCTGTGGGACTTTATCCAATGAATGTCTGTCCAATCCGGCTGATTCTTCAGAGATGCCATATGGCACTGCTATGCATTACAATTTTTTTTCTAAAAGGCAGCCATATGACATAACTGATCTTCAAAACGTTGTCAGAAGGCATTACCTAGGTAGGCTGCGAGCTGCTTTCCAAAAACTTAGCAAGCACAGGGGCTATTAATTATGAGCAAAAGAAATGTGCACACACACGCTGGAAAGTTGGCATCCTTTCCTCTCTAGTCACAGCTGAGCATCTCTTAAACTGCTCAAGCTAGGAAAGTGAAGATGGATTTATCTTTTTTTAACTTTACACATCTTCTTCTAAAATTTTAATGCAGCAATTTCACAATCAACTTATCTCAGAAGTGTCAGCACATCTGACCCCCAATGCCCATGAACATCTTATTTTACCAACAGCATGGGTTCTTATACTAACTCCACTAACTCCACAATTTGCTTTCACTAGCAAATTTTTTTAAATCAAGAAATTGTTGCCTTTCCAAACCCTCTCAAATCAAGATGATACATGTCCTTGAAGTCAGTCATACTATAGATATAGATATACAAATAGATATATAGATATTCACCTGTTACTTGTTACATCATCTGCCTTCCTGGAAAAAGGACTAAAGGCCCCCATGTCTTTAATAGTGTTATATGGATGACACCCAAACACTTCAATTTTGGTCCTTCTTGGAACATATGAGCTGCAGTATCACCATGAGTGGTTCATGTTCTTTTCTATTCTCTTTATTATCCCAATAGACATAGCCATACTCATTCTTCTCTGCAAAAGCTCTCAAGCACTTCAGCTCACACTGCTCACTCTCCTAAAACCTACCCTGGGGACCTTTGTGTTCATTCTCAGGTCAGAAAATTTCTACAAACCTGGGAACATTCTGCAGTGTGACTTATTCTGACATCTCTTCCAGTCTGCTTTCCTAGGTAGACAAGATTTTTGCCTAAAGAGGGAATAATTTTTCATGTAATTACTTAGGAGTTGGAATTGCATCATACATACAGAGTCCCCCTCTTCTGGTCATTAAGACATTTCGGCATGGCTGCAGTTCAACTTTCTGTATGATTTTTGGATATTTCTTAAATATGTAGAATTTTACACTGAACTACTCTGATAGTAATACACACACTGCATCACTATTGTCCCCCCTGCTATATGACAGCTGCTTAACGTGGAGATATTTTAGTAGATATACTCTGAATTCCAATTATAGATCCTGTATATTTGGGATCAAGTTAAATTATTGTTGTTTTTCTCTCATACTTTCATTCCCTTCACATATTATGTAGCCATGTAGACTAGTATGTTATTCTTCGGTGATTAGCAAAAAGAGGCTTCTGCAAGGATATCAAAAAGTTATAAAAGAGATTGCAGAGCTCAGGCATGATCTTGAGAAATGGAGGCTAATGTCAAAAACCACACACAGTAAGTGTTTTGAGGTGGCTTATACTTGCACATCAGTCAATGGCAGAGGGTTGATGTGGCTGGCGTTGTACATCTGGTGACAGAAGTATTGAGTGCTGAAGGGTTCTTTTCTAACAGGTTCCTAGAGCAGCAAATGTCTCACATGGAAACTATTCACATTGCTACAGCTATCTGAGAGCTTGATATTTCTCACAGCTCAGTGTGTAGGGGGGGGAGTTCAATGCAGGTAGAACAATTTGTGACACTGGTGTAAAGGATTCAGCAAGACAATGCTGAACCGAAAGAAAGGAAACCCCGCAGAAGGCTTTGAATAACGTCATGATTTGGTTTCCTAAAATGATCAGTGATAATTCATGAGTTATCTATGTCTCATTTTGCTCTTCACACCCCATTTGTGAATTCATAAATGGAAATAATTTCTTCTTCACAGTATTGGAAAGCCAGGATAATGATTGCTTGGAGAGACCAACCGTATTGATAGGAACTGCTCTAAAGTTCATCACTTTTAATTTACTGGATATTTTCTGCAATAAGAAATGAAAACATTTTTTTCCCCTGGTCCATATGTGTATTGCTCTTTACTCTTTTGTGAACTTTTGTGGAAGATGTGTTTTCCTTAGAGATGATTTTCCTGGTCACCTCAATGGGACACCAAACCCCTGAAATATCTGTAAAATAATGTAACATACTCTTAGAGGACTGGTGGATAAAGACTGAGTTTTACCCTGAATTTGCTAGCCTGAAAGAAGATGCCTGCTCAGGTCACTTAGAAACATGGAATAAGGCATTTGCCAGCCTTCAGCTTGGAAGCCAGTGAAATCTCTGAGCACTATGTGTTTTAATGTTTTTCTCATTATTTCAGCACATTAAAATAATGTGCAATTGTTATAATCCATGCACCTATTAATGCTTCTTGTGTGAGTTTTAGTGTGATGTATAACATGTGTGTGCATTCAAAGAGTGTATGTTTGGTCTTTAATTCCATGCTTTCTGAGGTCCAGGGAAAGTTGTGTGTTTAATGACAGGGTTTGTGAAAATAAGAGCAGAGTAGGTAGGCATTTCTACTGAACAATGAATATTCAATAAATAATGAGTGCACACATAATTCAGAAAGTTCTGAAGTATCAGAAAAACAGAAGAGTCTTTCTGAAAAACAGAAGTGTTAAAGTTAAAAACATGCCTATAGTCTCCGCACTGTGGCTGCAGGTAAAATGGTGTATCTTTTGCTAGTATTAGAACTGAGGAGAATTTGCTACACCCAGAATTTTCTTTCTTGTTTTGTGACACATCTTCCTTACAAAGGAATTTCTTTAGGGGTGATGCAGCAAATTGTGTTTTAAAGAATGCATATGCTTCAGAGATAAAAGCCTGAAGGGGACATGCAGATGACAGGAGAGCCAGAGATGAGCGAGCCAACAGCTGCCATGTTCTCCAGATTCTGTGGTCATCCAGCCCAGACACTTTGCCTGGGAGAACAGACTGCTTTGCTGTGTTGTTTTGTTTGCTCCTTGTTCTGCTTGATGTGTTTTTTCTGAATCAGGTTACATCATGACTTTTAAACAGAGAGTTGTTATAACACAAAAAAAAATATTGACTGTAACAGCTGTTTCATAAGTGTTAAAAGTTTACCATGAAAGCAGGAATCAAGGCAGATTTATGAATATGTTATTTTTAACATTTCTTTGGGATAAAAACATATTTAGAATATGTGCAGCAAAACCCCTTATGTAAAGTAGTTATTTGACATGTAGAAGACACACTCTCCAAAGTTTAAGAACTTGTTATTTTTCATAATACAAAAAGCAATTAGAATACATTATGAACTAATGTCAAACTATATCCTTGAGCTGAAGAGAAGATGATTCATAGAAATTTTAAATATGTCTTGAACTGATAAACTTTCCATTTATTTATACGATTGAAAGATCTTTAAAACAACTAAGCCAAATCATTCTTAACTTCAATTTTTTTTTTTCCTGGTTCCAGGTTTCATCCTGGAGGGAACTTTTCTAGCTGATTTAAAACAGCATAAAAGAGGATTTATAATGGAAATCTCTACCCTTGCTGTAACAGCATTAGCAGGTACCAGCCTCTAACAAAAGTCCATACTCTGCCATGATGTACTGAAAGTGATGTGAATAGAATGCCATTATTTGAAGTGAGAGGAAATGAAATTCAATTCATCCACCTTAATAGAATAGTCTTATATTTAAGAGATAATGTCAGCAGAATAGAGCATTGTCACAGGAAAATTAACTGCTGCTGCTGCTACATGAACACCAGGGCGATGCTGAGGTACTTAAAATAAATACAGGGCTAAGCTGATGGTTACTTTTGAAATAGAAAATACTGATCCTGTGACAATGTTCTGCTACACAGACGTCTTGTTTATCCGGAAGTGTGGCAGAATGACAGGATCAGGAATGCTTCTTTGGGGACAAGCTTGCAAGGTTTCCCTCCACCCCTCCCATTCCAGTTGTTTGCTCTCTCTCCAGCTGTAATGTGCGCTCCTTTCTTGGCAGTCAGTCAGTGGAGATCACTGCAGTGATCTGTGTTAAAAAGTGCCTCCATCCTAAATATGGGGTGTTTTAAGAGAAATAATTTCTTGTTGCAAATGTAGGTTTGCCTTCTTCCCAAACAACTGTCTTAGCACAACAGCCAGGGTAGCCCACTGTGGGATGGAGAAATTGGTCCAGCAGGGACACAAAGGCCTTCAGCCATTAGCATTGCCTCCAACGTCAGCAGTGAGGAAGTGACAGCCCTGCTGACAGATGCAGACAGGATCACCCTGCCTGGCAGTGTCTGTTGTGGCAATGATGCTTTCTTCGGTTGCTGACCTCTTGTTTCTGTTTGCACACACGAGCACTCTGAAAGGCAGTGCTGGAAGAAGTCCAAGGTGTGTTCCCTCAGCTTCTCTTCATACGAGAATGGAGCACTGAAGCCAGGTGCAAAACTTTTCAGCCAGGTGTTGAATTCTGTCTTGGGACATTTAATCATAGTCTGAACAGCACTGGGATTTGGAGGCATATAAGCAATGTTGTGTGATTTTAATTCTTCCACTGGTTGCCACTGTGCTGTCCCTGCGGAGGATGGAGAAAGATGCCGTGAGCACTGATACGTGTTGGGGAGGGGGCAGAGGTTTTCCATTTCTGCCCTCCTGGACCTGTTGTGCTCCTTACAAGAGTGAGCTTTATGGATACTGGCCAAAGAGGGGAGAAAAGCCTTTTTTACCTTTGTACTTCATATGTTTAATATGCTATGTGTAAGTAAGTCATCAAGTTGTTTCAATTAGTGTGTTCTCTCATTATTCAAACCCCTTTTGCACTACATTTATCAACAGGAGTCTGAATCTTTCCCAGTGCACAGAATGGTGAACAATTCCCCTGAAATACATGACTCCCATCATGTGTAGAATGGCAAAATTCAACTGATCATGATTAACCTGAATGAAGACAGTTTTATGTTATAGATCCCATTTATTTTAAGGCCAGAAAAGACCATCATGATAATCTAATCTAGTTTCTTGCATGACACATGTACCAGAACTTCACTAAATAATTGCTGCATGTACAGTTCAGTAACTTGTAGTTGAGCCAGACTATATTATTTCTCTTACGACATGCAGACCAGGTTCCACATGATGACTTGCCACATACCTGAGCGATTTCTGCTAATATTCAATTAAACGCAAGTAAAATTGAACTCAAGCAAAGTGATCATTTCTAACATGATATATAGGTATTCCTGATTGTTACCTTCAGCATTATGGACTCTGACGAATATTACTTCTGTCTGTAACAATAAAAAGTTTTAATACGAATGACAGATACTTAGAGAACCTTTATTAACCTATACTAAGCCACAGTTACTGAATATAAAATGCCTTAATATGCCATGTTTCCTCTGCCATGCTGCTAACAATTAATTTATTTATTTTTATATTTGTGAACAAAGAGCTTTATATCTTGATAACTGCAGCAGTTTACAAACATTGCAAATAGCCTGTTATTTTTTTATTTTCCCTGATTCCTAGCACTGGTTTCAAATGTTTCCTGATTCAGATACGATATATTGTGAAGGACAGTAATGGAGGCATCACATTAATTAGCAAGTTAAAAGCAAACAAATGGACGTGGTCTTGCATATAGTTTATATCCAAATTGTAGAATTCCAGATCACAAACTGAATGTGAAAACATCGCATTCATCCGTGTCTGATGCATTAAAAACTGATCATAAAGTATTTAATTAAAGTACTTTACCTGCATCTCAAAATGCCCTTGGGATGCAGATATTTGGAAGCCAGGATCATATCCTAAGACGATATCACTGCATTTGCCGTATTGTTTTTTGTTGGCTCTTTTTTTCACTTCTTCAAGCAACTGCTGGTGCTTAGCTTACTCTCAGGAGCTGACTGGGTAAGATGTAGTTTTGTTCTGAACTGATAAAGCAATTGTTATTTTCTTTATTCAGATCTGAATTGTTCCACTTGACTCACAGTGAAGTACATCTAAGAGAAAATCAAAATTAAGAAGAACAAAAAAGTAGAAGAATTTAAATGTTCTGCCTGGTAAGCTTGCACAGATCTCACTTCTCTGTGAAGCATGGTTCATTTGCAGTCTAACCTTTCAGCCCCACTATCAAATCGAGAATTACCATAAATACATCATCCTGTGTAAAACAATTGGCCCTCAATCAGTTGTCAAAAACTTGAACTTACAGCTAGATCATATCTTCCTTTATCTGAGAAGCCTCCTAGATCTGTGATTCAGAGACCGGCAATTACCAGTCTACAGGACAAGAGCAGTTACAAAGTTAATTACCTGTGATTATCTTACAAAAGGTGGTGATTATATAGCTGAATGACAAAAGAAGAGTGCTCATGGAGACAAAAACAGGCGGTACCATAAACTGATAAAAACAGGATCACCCATTGTTCAATTAGAAATCGCCCACTTTATGTTGCTATTACAGTAACACCTTCCCCATTCTCCTCAATCTCCCTGCTTTTTCTTAGAGGAAATACTAACCTCATGAAAGACCCACAATTCTTCCCTTCCTTAAGGCTGTTCTCTGTCTTTCAGGTTTCACCGTGAATGTTGAAGGCTGTTAAGAGCCGCCACAAGGTACAGCGGGAAAAGGGGCATCAGCACTGCGCGTCTCTTCCCGCAGCTTGTTTGCGCATTTACCCTGATCTTCTAGACCTCATCCTATCTCCTTGACTCCTCCTTTAGCCCGCTGAATAATAACAATGAGTTCCAGCTGCTGAATAGCAAATCTGGACCCCGTTCACAGTCCCAGCCCTGCAACACCTGTGGGGCCCGTGGTGGAAATATGAATGCAGCAACGTCTCTTAAAAATTTTCAAAAAGAACCCCCCCGATCGTGTAGTGGCACACATGTATTCCGTGATAAAATTTGTCTACAGAAAATCTAGTTTATGCAAGAGCCCACCTTTCTTTAGACAAATTTCCTTTAAAATCTCGCAAACATTTTGCCTTCCTTGGGATTTTTGCTTCATTCTAGGAATCAGTTTTTTTCTCTCCACAACGTTTATCACTTTGGTAGTCACAGGTTCATGTTTTGAAGGTGTTAGCTGCTGCCTAATGGGGAAAATTATCCATAAGCATCGAGGTGAGTTAGAACTTGCACACATTTTGTTAGCATTCCTTCGTGTTTCCTTTACATGTGTGTGAATGAAGGTTTTATTATATAATTATTAATAGGATTCCAAATGCATTTCTGTAATTTGATGGTTTTCACAGCGTCTTTGGGACTTCCCATAAAGATGCCCATGGTGTTGCAATTAGGAAGAGCAGTGGAAGCTGTGTTCCTAATATTAAAGTAAAAATATTTTCGTAAATGCACTTATATGTAACCAACTTATAAGTGACTCTCTTAAGTTCTGAAAATATTCCAGCCAGAGTCTGTGCACAGGGAATTAAATAAGGCAATATAATTAGGTCGTACAATTCAAGATAACACTGTATAAGTGTAAGTGTACAGGCAACAGCCATGTTTGAAAGCCTGTGATGGGAAAAAATAATTTGAAATAAAATTTCATCTCCTAAATAAGTGTCAGAGCTTTAAACTTTTCTATCAACATGAGTAACTGCACATCAAGGAGATAAATGAAGGATCCTTTCCCTTCTGGCCCTGTTTCCAGAGTACAGACAGCTCACTGTTGAGGTATTGGCTGCATTGCTCCATGGGAAAGACAGTGACTGTGTAAAGCTCCCAACCTTTGGATGAAAATACCCCACAAATCCAGCACTCAGATTGTTATAATTGCTCTAGTCTACCCGCTGTGCCCTCACTGTCATGCTGCTGTGCCTGATACATTTCGTCTTAGTGGATGAGGATCCGAGCAGATTCTTAGGAAAGCTAGTCCTCTGAGAGCCGCAGAACATGTAGCGCAGCTTTTGGCCCAGCATCTCCCAGAAAGCAGCCCTTTGTGTATGCTGGGAGCACCTGGTGCGTGGGGAAGGAGGCATCACTTGACTCTCTGCTCCTCCACACTTGCCCAGTGTACCACTTTCCTGGCTGGAAACCAAAGGGACGTGACAGGGGAGCTTCATAAGCAGCCAGGGAAAGGAACGGGCTGAGCCAACGCTGACGCGCCAGCCCTGCTGCACGGTGCTCCTGCTGATTTCAGTGGGTGTTGGATGTGCATTTTTGAAGGGCAAATTTACCTCCAGCTTAATAAGCATGATAAGTCATAGATTTGCTGGGAGTAGGAGTAGAAGCTCTCCCGCATCTGTTAGCACATTATTAGCACAGCTTGTTATGGGGCCTCACGTGATGCAGCCCTGGTCGCAGGACGCAATTACACATGAATTCCTGCTTTGCCTCCCCCACTGACTCAGCATCACAGCTGGAGCCAGCCATAGTCACATCGCAGGAGGTGAAAGGTACTCTGAATTATAGATTGCCTTTGACCTTTTTTTGGTTTAAATTAAGGATATCATCCAGGAAAGTGCCTCCAGCCAGGACACTGCTTAAACATATGCTTAACTTCCACTGGGGGCTGGTGCTCATCAATGGAGATGAAACGCTTGCTTACAGTACAGTGTGTGCGTAGACACTACCCCAATGATGATTAAATACCTTTCCAAAGAGGAGTGCAAATGACAGTTTCTATAAGAATGGTAACCAGCGTAGCTCTTGAAATCCAGAAACACTCTCAAATTCATGAAAATTTTCACTTAAAATTTAGGGCAGATATTGAATTTAAGCTATGGAGTATAGATACATTAAAGGGAATACTCTGAAAATTATGCATATTTGAAAATGTAAAAGAAACAAGGAGTGTTAATCGAAAAAATAAAAACTAGATATTAGTATGCCATTGCAGAGGGATATCAATCTGAACAAACAATCTGCCTTACAAACCCTGTAAGTGGGAATTAAGGTCAACTTAGTGTCTTTTCATCAGAGTGTTTTCTGTGATAACTTTGTAAGTGCTCTTAATATATAACAAATAATCTCAGGGCAAAGATCTGTTTGAAGGAGATATGATTGATGACCTATCATCCCTAATTCACTGTTTATACTCGTAGTGAGCCTATTGGGAAAATACCTCATTCATCAGGGTATTAGTGAATTCAACCAATGTATGGCACCTTCATTTTAACAAACTAAAGGAGAAAAGCTAAATGGGGGAAAATTGACAACCATCTCTGATTCTATGATAATGCAATTAGGCTGCTCCTCTCCAGAGCTTTTGCTAATTCACAAAACAGCTTCAGTCGGCAGGTCATAAATATATGATCATTTTTCACACTTTGAAAAGTAATGATGCCTTGACACGAATCAATAAATCTTGCTGAAGTCATTTATACTTTTGTATTGTGCATACAAATCGGTTTAAAAACAATTACATATTATTTTTGACTCTTATACAGTCTTTGTTTACAAAAAATAATTTTGCTGAGGCTTCTGTGTTCCATGTGTACACAAAACTCAAAATTAAATCGCTGCCTGTTTTCAGGACCCATCAATCATAGACCAGGTCTTATGGCTTTTAAAATCTCATAAAGTCTGATAAAGTTCTAAAAGGAAAGGAGGGTGAGAGGGGAATGAGGTAAAGTAGCATTCTCTTTTCCTTCTCATTTGGCTTCAAACTTCCTTCTGAAAATATGTTGAGGGTTTCCCCGTAAACATTGAGATTCCCATTGTTAATTCATGCAAGTTTTCACTCTGTACCTTCAGCCATCTCTGGGGAGAGGCAAGTGTTAGGCTTGCCATTAAAGAACTGCAATGATGCTACAAGGGAGAAAAAGATACGGTACTAAAGTGTATCAGAGCACCAAAACTTGTCCTTTGGTCTCAGGAGAGGTGCAGGAAGAACCACACCTGATTGGTGCATAACAGGTGAACCTTTCCACCTTGTCTCATTTAGTAGAAATTTTAAATCCCAATGATCTTCTTAATGCAAAGTCTGTCTTCTCATAGGATTATGATATATTACATGGTTAAGTACAGTAAACCCCCAAATATGTGTGTACACCAATGGGAACAATGCCCGTCACTGTTCAGTGACATATGAAAGTTATCTCCTTCTGCCTCCTCCATTAACAACTGAAAAAATCCAAATACATTCCTTATGCCATGAGGAATTACATTCCTAATTCTATGATAGAATTTTACCAGAGGCAGATACATGCAAAGATAACCAATAAAACTGAAATGCTAGCCACTGATTCACTGGTAAAACTGCCTTGCACAACTTAGTAATACATAAATCATGTTGTGCAGGCTCTCTATACGTCCAGGAGCATACAAATTCATGAAAGCATACTATGGTACACAAAAGAATGATCAGGAGTGATCCACTGTAAATGTAAAGAGTCACAGGCTGATAATATACTTCAGGTAGCTACTGATGTTTGCCTTGTTAAAATACCTACATGTTGTTTTTGTACTTGCTGTGTATTCTGCCCTGTCTCAATTATTTGATCTCTATTATGATAAGTAGCCGTTTGTAATGCACTGTGCAACTAAGTCAAACACATACACTTCATGGATGAAAATTTAACAGTGAATTAAAGTGCAAGCCCCTGTGTTTATGTAATTTATATTTCACATACTTAAGTAATAAAATAATAATATTTTTAACAAAGACAGGATGCATTTTTTTAATAGACATTAAATACCACATTATGAAATGGTACTTCAGTAGTAATTTTAAACAGTGTTAGTTTTCAATCATACATTCTGTAACGAGTATTTTAATAAGATACTGAGGACAGAGTCTCAAGCTGATGGCAATTAATATGGCTTTGCTAAAGTTAGAGGGAATTTGCCATGTGCTTTGTGTATGTGATTTTCTGAATCAGAGCCAGGAGAGAATCTAGACATTATATCTCCCCTGATGTCTGATGCTCAGCCGCATGATTTTTGAATTTCAAGGGAGAAAGAAAAAGTGCCTCAATAATTGTGTCACTGGCCTGCTCAGCAGACTCATCTATAACAGGCCTGCCCAGGACCTATAACTGCATCATCTTCTGTCAACTTAATCTGGTTTCCAACACTGCTGAAGGTGTGGTATGCATTTTGTGAAGGTTTTTACAAGGAAAATATTTGGATTAATGATATAATTTAGTGGCAATTTAGTGACAGTAGGTCTCAGTAGAGTGACAATAGGATTGAAAAAGTAAACCAGTGGGATATACTTGATTGTGGCTGTTGGGCCAGCAGCGGGGAAGCTGCAGGGGTCACACTGATTGGCATTGTCACTTTCCCCATTCATCAAGCAAGGCCAGACTTCCCAAATCATTTACCAGATGGGGCAGCTCGTCAGTTTAAACACCTGATATGAAGCCATCCGTCATCTGATAACATGATCGTTGGGCTGCAGCTGGCTCCGTGCTCTGCAGCCTGAGTGCACATGTGATGGACTGGAGCCAGGGAAGCAGGCTTAGCAGTGCTGCACTCCCCTGATAGGATTTGCAGCCCTCCACTGGACCATGGAACAGGTGGAGACGGAGAGAGAATGAAAAAATTACCATGTGTTGCAGGGATTAGAGAGCACACACTTACCACTCCACTTGAATACCAATCAAAGGACAACCTTGAGCCAGATGAATTTAAGGCCATCCATGATGTAATATGGAGAATATAGGTTCTTGCATATGTTGACACATCTTCATTTTCCTACAGGCTTTTGAAGGGATACTTGGCAATACTGTAATTTGCTTTTTCTTTTCTAATGTGGAAGAGAGAACAGATATTTGGAAACACAGCCTTTTTCTACTTTCTTTTTCAAAGGACATTTAAAACCAGGAAATCTCTTAAAAAAAAAAAAAAAAGAAAAAAGTATTTCTGTAAACTGACCACAGATCCTAATAGTTTTTCTCAGCAAAACAAAAGTCTGACAAGATAGAGAGGAAGTACTGTAAATTCAAAATATGATGATGCTTACTGAAAGCCAGTCCTGTTGTTCAACTTCCCCCAGTTACTGAAATGCTCAGATCTTCCTATTTCAAAGGAGTTAGGTGCCTAGATGGCTCTGAGGATTTGTCTTTTAGTGTCTCTGGAGCGATACTGCAGCTCCTTTCTCAGACATGAGGTACCTTGGCTTTGATCTTGGGTAAACCCCTCCTAGGAGAATCACTCTGGGGGACATTGCTGCAGTGTTACCAGGTACAGTAAATGGCTTTAATATGTAAAGGTAACATCCAGAAAGTGATCTGTTTTTTTGCCCAAACAGAATATTCACCGGCCTCCCTGGGGGGCATTGCAACAGGATTTCTTTCACAGAATTTTAGAATCACAGAATCATAGGATGGTTTTCATGGGACGGGACTTTAAAGATCATCTAGTTTCAACCCCCCTGCTATAGGCAGGGTCACTTTCCACCAGATCAGGTTGCTCAGAGCCCCATCCAACATGGCCTTGAACACTTCCAGGGATGGGATTTCCACAGCTTCTCTGGGTAACCTGTTTCAGTGCCTCACAACTTTCTTTGCAGGAGTGTGTATCAGTTGATCCCATCCATTTAGGTGCACACATCCTGGAGGCATTCCTTCTCCTCAGAGCACATGCCTCTGCACTCCTCCTCCTCCTCCTCACAGCCTGATCTCACAGCTGCACCACACCTCTGCTGGGTGTGCAGGACCAGAGACAGGATTTTGGTGGACAACCTCTTGGTGAAGGGACTGGCACCTTCTCACAGCAAGCTGTGAGCTGAATTGTGCTCCTCCACTCCAAGGCAGGTCTCTCTCCCTGTGCCTCAGATGATAGCAACAGGGAAACCAGGTCCTTCCGCTAATGATCCAAAGACAAACGTCTGTCTTTGGGAGCACCGAGTGCCCCGTGGTCTTCAGGATCCAATGCTCTTCACCTAAGGAATAACAACTCATCAACCTGCTTGAGGTGTCAGTGCAGCAATTGGTTATTTCAGGATGGAGAGGGAACTCGCCCTGCTGGAGGATGCCTATGGTCAAGGACAGGATGCAAGATGTGTATTATCAGTGTATTTATGTCTTTTGCCTCAAAAACAATTGCTTATTCAAAATTCTTCCCTTGACTGTGCCTTTTCCTTCCTGAAAATTGTTTCCAGTGAAAGATCTGCATTTATGTGAAGATTCATGTCTTTCAGTTCTGATCAGCTATTAAGACATGCCCTTCAAGCAGTTTTTGTGTTGAATTGTTCCCTTTTTTTTTTTTTTTTTTGTGATTTCATTTTAGGCTTTCTGTGAACTGAATTAATTAGAAGTTTAAGGTTTGGGGTGTTGGTTGTTTTGGGTTTTTTTGAGGCAGGGGGTTGGTTGGTTTGTTTTTTTTTTTTTGTTGGTTTTTTTCAGAGTCAAAGGAGACATTCCCACTTCACTTCTTAAAAGGTTTCATCTCCCTGTGAGAATTAACTTGCAATTGCAGTGTGAAATGCTTAAGTTCTTTTGTGGGGATGGGACACTGTTTTGTCAAAAATACGTTACCCAGCTATAGACCCTTAAAAGGGTAAGAGATACTGTAATTTGTGTTTGAGACAAATGGAATAAGCTGTGAGGTGTTTACTGAAAGGTAAGTTATAAGACTGTCATTTGATTATTATGCATCTTTTGTCTTACCTTAATTTTTTCATATATACTCTATACTCATTCTCTATTAGATAAATTTTGCTTCTTTTTCTATTTCAATGAATGTCTTTTTCCAAGATTGATGGTAGGGGAATAATCTCAGATATGAGGAAAGCTTAGAAGACATGCAAAAATTGTATTTAGAGATACAGCATTAGAAAGGTGAAAACTCATATAAGAATCATAGGAAATAACATAAATTTTAAGAACTAGTCAGACATAGGAAAAGATCCTTCCTTCCTTCCTTCCAGCAGAGATAGCAGAAAAGTTCAGGAGAAACCTGAGAATGAATTACTGAAAAAAATGCCCCATGGCTCATTAGCACAAATGATTCATGATATTTTAGTGATGAAGCAGAAATTTTTATGCTGGCATTATACCTTAAAATCTGTTTCTGTTGACAACTGCTTTTATCTATCTATAGAATAATAATTAGCAACTTCAAACAATAACAAGGCTATTTTATGAGAGGAAGCATGACTATATTCCAAGCATAAAAATGGAGAAGCTGAGGCAGATGAAGTAACTTGATATCCCTGTGAGGATTAAGTGATGGTCAGAACTTAGGTTTGGTTTTAAGCTGTAAGAAAGTTTTGGTGTTGTTTTTCTCCCTCATTTTTAATATAGCAGGTAAATAATGCACACAGGTGTATAGATGATTTGTGAAAAAAGTACAAAGCAGAAAAGTAAGATAGAAATGACAGAAAGTGGTAGAGGGTGACAGAGGGAATTTCCATCTAAATTTGTACATTTAAAAGAGCATCATCGTAGATCTTTAATTAATGTATGGGTATCTTTAGGTGCCTTAATTGCCGAATCCTGTTGTTACATTTATTTAGAAGCAAACAGCTGACTTAATTTCATTTCAGTCTTCTTTATTTTAATTTGTTCTTGATAAATAAATTAAAAAATACCCCCAAAACCATCAGATATTAAAATGAAAATCCAAATTTAAGAAGCAGGCAAAACAGGAAAAACATGCAAGCTTGTAACAAGATGTCTCTAAACACAAGACATCCCAGGTTTTCAAACCCATTTCTCACATCTTTCAAATCTTCAACCACCTCCCACTGAAATAAATTATTCTTTCCCCCCCCGAATCCTGGAGCTCAACCGCGTTCTTCTTATACAGCAACATGGAGAAAATATAATAATAAAATCCAATAATAATAATACCAGTTGTCATGGATGTACAGAAAAATTTGTACCAGACACCTTGAACACTTAAAATTACATATTTACATGTCTTCTCCGCATCTTAAACAGAGAAGTAAAATTCATGTCTTGCTGATAACCTTGGTGCCAGAATGTCATATTCTCTTTTTATTCTCCTTTCTTTTGCAGTTGGAAAAAAAAAAAAAAAGGCAGCACATTACGATCCTCATATGTAAATTCTATAAGCTTTACTGTTCTCCTCAGGTGTGCATGCCAAGTTTTCATTATGAAGGCTCCCCGCTGTGAAAAAAAGGTACATTTTCACTTTCATGTGTCTGTTCCTTTGTGGTAGAAAGGCTTGAAACATTAATGAGTAAACTAAACTAAAACTGTACAGACATTCCTGCAGGAAATTGGGTAAGTTTCTGATTCTGAGGGGAAGAAATTCAACTAGGTCAATAAAATCGTGTGATTTTGACACTGTGAAGTCAGTTGTCACTAAGGAGTTACCTGTGCTATTTTTATTCATGTTAATGGCATTTTTATGCCCTGGTGTTTTGTTTTGAAGATTTTATCCCACTGAACCAGAAGACACAAAAAGAAAAGAATATTTAAAAAAAAGGGCATAGAAAAGAAAAAATAATTTCTTCACAAGCTGAAGGCTGATATCTGTGATGGCTTTTTTCTTTCTCAAATGATTTTACTAAGTCATCATTTGATACCACCTTGAGTTATGTTAGATGCAACATTAGTGACAAGTATGGTATCTGAGTTAAACAATCATTGTTTACAGCTATAAACCATTGTACAATAGGTAAAATGTCTGTATTAGTGACATTATATCTTTAAGTCCAAGGTATATATCAATACTCTAAGATATATAAATTGAATAATGCTTGTTTGCTCAATAAATGCTGAAACTTTTTAATTTAAAAAATATATCCTTTTGTATAGGTAGGATGTTGATGTGGCAGAGTTCACTGGAAGTCTTACAGTAAAACAGATTTAACTGGTAATCGGGTATTTAAATTTCAAATTGATAAATAAATCAATTGATAAACGGATAATTTTAAAAAAGTAAACAAAACAACCACTAAGTCTTCCTAGAAATTGCGGATATTTATTGAGGAAATTGCTTTGACGTGAACAGCCAATGGAAAAATAAAAAATCATTTTTCTCTTGCAGGAAGCATAAACATTTTTTTTTTCAATTTCGTTAAGTAACCAACTTTTTTTTCCAGCTAGATCTAGGTTTTTAGTTTTCCCAAGGATGAAGTAGAGATCCAGGCAGAGATTCAGTAAGGAGTTTGCTGCAGACTGTTCAGTCTCACCAAGCATATCTCAGCAGAGCATCATAAATTTATTCCAAAACAACCTTGGAGACTGAGATTCTTCGCTCAGAATGACAATGAACTCTTGTCTAAGAGGGGAAAAAAAAAAAAAGGGAAATTACTGCATCAGGTACCTCTGATTCTTAAATGCTAATGAAAATAGGTTTTATTTATGTTTCTTTAAAAAAGGGAAATTCAATACAATATTCAATATTTGGGACATAATAGGAAGTCAGTCATCACTCTCAGTTGTTCTGGCTGATTCTGTTATCTAGACCTGTAAACAGAAACAGAAAAATGATGGACTTTTTAAGGAGAACGGTGGTTATTGAGCTTAATGGACTGATAAAGCAGCTGGGAGGTGTCAGGGTGTCCTCCTCCCACACACCCTGCTTAGCCCGCCCAAGAGCTGGCGGCTCACACCCAGCCCTCAGGCACCGCCCCAGCCTCAGGCTGGTACCCACCGAAGGCAGGGCTTCCTTCACTGCAGCATCCTGCTGCCAGTCACACAGCACAGAAAATGCTGCTGGCCTTCCCCTTCACTTCCCTAAGTCAGGAAAATATCTTTGATAAGTAAGGGAAATTAGACCAAACTTTCTTGCAGCTCTTTCAACTGCATGGAAGTTCCCAGTTTCTGTATCTCGTGCAGCAACCTGTTTCTGAGAGGAGGCATACCTGGTCACAGACATGCAAGGAGCTCTCTGATTACACTGCATTCTGTAATGTGATGGAATCCCATCTGCTAAATATTGCAATAGTACAACTTTTGATCTCAAAGTGCTTGACAAACATTTTTTAATTACTCTCCATTGCACCATTAAGACAGCAAAGTTTAATTTTCCATATTTCACTGATGGAGAAAGTGAAATGTAAGGGTGTTAAGTGACTTGACCAGAAACCAAATAACTCCAGAAGCTGGAAATACAGGCCCTGATACAGGAAACTACTGGAGCAGATGTTTAACTTCCAATATTGAAGCATTCAATACAAGACAAACGCTTGAACAGAAGGGCAAAATACTTCATGGAAAATTCTCCAGTCATTCTACTCTTCAGCTACTACAACAAAGGAATATTAGCCTGAACTTGCCATCTAACAGCTTGCAAATAGCCCCTGATATACCATACAAAAATATTGTACTGTCTATTGTCTGCTCTCTTCCCCCAGATAATACTGATCAGGTTCTGGAGCACTGCTGAATCTGGTGTAGTGGGAAAAAGAGAACAGACTTGGATTTTTTTATAGATTTATATCAGTGCTTGCTAAGGGAGGAGTCCACCCTTAGGCAGGAATACTGCAAGAAGAATGAAAGAGCCAACAGAATAAAAAAATCAGGCAATGTCATCAGGTGTCCTGTGAGTGATAGGTTGCCCAGTTCCTGCTCTGCCTACTTGTGTGGGCTGCTTCCCTGGTGAGCAGCAGTTTTATCAGCACTCAAGATTAAGTTGGGATAAGCAGTCTGACTTTATCAAAATCTGGGGAGCAAATCTCCTCAGGAGACGTTTTCATCAGGTCTGGCAAATTGTAGTGCTGGCTGGTCAGAAATACCTGAGATTAACTTCTTGATTTTCTCTGCCTTTGGCAAGAAATGCTAAATAGTATTAACATTTAATAAGTGTAGCTAAGATTTCTCAGTAATTAAGAAAAGATTCAGTTCAGTCCCTGTTTGATCATCAATTTTGACCCTTGCTGTAACTCCAAATTTTAACTCGATAAATATGTAAGTACCGCATTTATAAATGAAAATTTTTGAACCTGAGAAGCCTTGGCTTGGAATCCTTGCATCTAGGATTCACTTCTGAGGCATGTTAATACTGAAGCACATTCCTCTGTAAATTCCTGGGACTTGATTCATCCCTCCTAGCAGAGGTATGGAAAGGGAAATGCCCTATTTCAGCCCTGTAGTATGCATTGCTCTAGAGCATCCTTCTGCCAGAGACCACCTCTACAATCTGTCCTCTCTTATCGACTTCGGTTTTGTTTTTCAGGAGAGGACCCACCTTGGGGCTCTTACCTGGGGCAGCCCCATCCTCCCCAGCCAGTACTGCTGGTGTGTTGGGTGATGTCCATCAAGGATGGCAGCCACGGCCAGTTTGCAGCACTTCAGCTCCTCTTTAATTCCTTTTTCTTCTACAGCCTTTCAGGAGTCAATCCAGAGACACAGGTGTCTGCCTAAACAACAGCCAAATCTGCTCATGCAGTGTGTCTAGAAAGAAATATTCCTTTCTGATATTTGTATCTGCACGTGAATCTTGGCACTATTCAGAGCCAGATAAAATGAAGCAGGCTAAAACAATGTGTGAAAGTGGGCAAAAAGAAATATTTGTACAAAGAGTAGATTTGATAATTTCCTTTTTATACTGCTTACTTATCACTCTATATTGTAACTTAGATATTCGATCATGTTAAAAACTTATTTTTGAATTTGGGTACATCGAGGTGGCCTCCTGAGTCCATCAGTAATTTAATACCAACACAAATTACTGGGGCCAGTGAAGCATTAAGATCAAGGATAACCTCTCATTACATGCCTTTTGGTGGCTGTTATTACAAGACCAGGTCCCATGATATGGGATGCTCTGCCCCAGAAGTTGAAAACATGTTGTGAAAATACAGAGGAGAGAATAGATGTGTTAGTACTAAGATCACAAGCTGATAGAGTGACTAACTTTGTAAAAATAAACCACTGTTAAATATTATAATGCATAAATAAATATTTCCCCTTTTCCAAAAGGTAGCATGGAGAACAATTCTGACACAATTTCAATACATTGTATAATAATGTAAAACCCTTGTAATACAAGAGTTTTAAAAAAAGCCAAACCCTGAATAAAGAGGACATAGGATTCCTACCAAAAGTATTGTTCATTGCTACCCCTACTAAGATTTTAGAATCAGTAGGCTGCTTTGATAAAAGAATATTTTATTTTCTGAAATGTGGTTTTTAAGTAAATTTGTGCTTCTTTCTTTGATTTTGATGTATGTTGGAAAACAATAACTACTACATACTTATTTTTAGGTGATAAAATAATTTTTGGAGGCAAGTACTATTAATACTGTGCAGTGTGTACTCTAACAGTAAATGTGACCTTTTTGAGACTAATTTCTAATAGCAGAACACAGCGTTTGAGGAAATTTAGGTCTTTTCTGGGAAGCAATTCAGACAATACGAGCTAAAAAGCATTTTTCTTGCACTTGCTTTAGAAAAGAAGAATTGTGAAGTGTTAAACTTTTTCAATCTACAGGTGTAAAAAAATCTCTTATAATAAAGTGTCATCTCATCTGCGTTCTGCTCATGTAAGGTATGAGTTTGAACAGAAGAACATGCAGAGTAACATACTTTATTCACTCCATCTACTTAACTGTATTCTTTTCTCTGACTAACAGCTGAAAAGTGAGTCTAATTTGCTGATGAATATAATTGGAAGCAAATGATCCATTACATTAACTTTAATGAGCTGCAGCAGGTCACTTGGTTATGGATGGCTCTGTGCAAAGGTTGTAGTTCAGGGCGATACAAAATTTCTGACAGTCACCCGCAAAGCTTTTATGGAGTAGACACAACAAACACTTACCAAGCCATGGTCACAGAAGGGACTGGATTTCATAGCCCACTGCTATCTGCTGAAGCTTTAGTTCTACAGTTTAACAATTCATAATTATCTCCTTTAACTGACAGCCACATAATAAAGGGCAGCAACTTCGTGGTCTCGTAGTATCAGGGTGTGAGAGCAGGCTTTTCACAACTAGCAGATTTTCTCAGATAAGGGTCAAAGAACTCATCCCAAATTTACATTTGTTTCTCAAACACTGGGGAAGAAAATACAAGGATACAGTAATACCCGGTCTGCTCTGTATTCTCAAAAGGGGTTCAGCTCACAGAAGGAATCTTAATTTCATAATATTAATGTTCATAAGACTCTAGAGGTAAAAATAGTCAAATGAATTACTTAATTTATTGGTATTAGTGGTGATTTTGCTTATGATGTTTTCTTTGACTTAAGTCTTGTACCTCTAAAATTGTTATTGGCAGAGGCCAGTCCTATATTCACTTCTAGATAAGCACTTTATCTAGGTATTCTAGACATCCACTTTATTTTAGGGATTAAAATTGCAATAATCAGAAAACTTCTTGTGAGCCCGGTCTGAGTTCTGTCAGGGGTTATCATCCAAGTGCATCGCAGGCGCCGAGCTGGGCCAGCCGCGCCCGGGATCTGCCCGCCGGGGGCTCAGGGCACGGAGCCACCTGCTGCGGGATCACCGCTGGATCCCAGCTGGATCGGACCTGACCTAGCTGGAGCCCAGCTCCCTTCGGGTAGGGCGGGCTCAGGCAATTCATTGTGCAGCTCACCTCCAGCAGGAGGAGGCGGGCAGCGGGCACCTGCAGCGCTGACACAGCTGTGCCTGCCCGCCCGGCAGCAGCAGCCTCACACCGGGCTGCGGATTCCCCTTTTCAGCTGCACCAAAGGCGCTGCTCTCTAGAGTGATTGCAGATAGATTTAGGGGGTTGCTCATTCATGCGTTGTCCGTTTTTTACCTCGGCTATCTGCAAGTTGTCTTTACTGTGAAAAGGTTACATTTAAAGGATGGTTAACTATTTTTAGACCGTGATGAACTGCCTAATTTGACTGCTTGTTACTCTTAGTTTTGATTTGTATTTGATCACCTAGGTCGTGCACCTTGAGTGGACAACAAACACTTCAACAAGGAGAATAATGGTAGAGAAGCACAAATAGCCAATGGTGAATAAGGAACATTCTTGTTCACACACAAATGCCCTTGTTTGCACATGAATATGGGGGTTTGTATGAAAAAGACCCATTTGCCAAACATCCATGTGAAGGGAAACCCATTCAGCATGAATGTTTGTGAACACTGAATAACAAGTGGATGAACAAGCGTGAATCAAACAGCCGTTCAGACTTTGAACCAATGTTCGCAAACACTGGTTTGCATTATTCACCCAGCCCTGTGAACAGCCATCTGTTCGATAACTGATAATGGCGATGGAAGTTGGGTTGTTGGGTAGATATGGCTCATCAGGGAGAAAATGGCTATCTATTTGCAGGATTTCTGCTTAGTCTGTTGCAGGCGTTGCCTCTGTTCCTCTTGACCTGTGATACCGATTTATCTTCTCTCTCTCCTGCCAAAATGAGATTTTGCTTCATATATAATATGAAATAAATTTGTGTATGCAAATATACATTGCCAGAAACATACCTACACGCACACACAAATGTATGTATACACACCATTACTATCTTTTTCTTAGTATTTAAATTATATTTTAAATTTAGGCGCTTGAGTGTCTTTGTGACTAGAGTGCTTAGCAAATGTTTAAGACCTAGATATACAAAGACAAATACATGGGCAGTGTAAAAATATGGTTTAGGTGTCTTTAGATTTAAACCCAAACGAATTAACCTTTTCCAGAGTTATAGCCATCTGCATATAGTAGAAAATATTCGGCACTTTGCTTATGATTTTATGATTGTAATACCACAATCAGTATTTTCAGATATCAGGAGAGGCTTTGAAATAAAAGGTTTGCATCTTGAGTCTCAAACAACACTTACTCGCAACTATAAACTCTTCTTCACTTCCTCACTAATATAACTCTTCGTATCCAAGAGATGTTAACTTTCCTCCACCTTTTAAAAATTGCTTTTATGTGCGAATCATTAAGTACAGACAACTTGTCTGGATTGGTTGGTTGCTGCAGTATATTTATTCCAGGTATTTCCATGAATAATGAGCATGGTTAAATATATAGAGAAGTGGTAATTGCTTTTGTTCTTCCTATGGCAGGTTGATAGCTATATTTCTATGTAACTGATTTAGTATAATTTATCTTAAAACCTTTTATCTGAAACCTTTTTAAATGCTTCTACTGTTTTTCTAACACCTACATAAAATATTTCTTTGTGTTAGAAAGCATCAAAATAATGTTTGCATAAAGTGCAATTTTCTATTTTTGATTTCTGACCTCAACTTCCTGTAGTCTTCAGAGTGTCCTTTATCATTCTTGGGAACAGTTTATTCTGTTTCAGGGCAAGTAGCAAAGGTAGAGAAAGTCTAGTATAATACATAATACATTTCCAGTCAATGATGGGTATTTATCAACTGTGTTTTAGCACTTGTTTAGAAAGTAACTTTTTAGTTTTATCTTTGCTGTGTCTACCCTGAAGATTTCTTAAAGCTAAAACAGCCTAAGTGTACCACTCAGAAGAATGGAAATAATTATAAGAACAAAAATCTAATAAACTAAGATGAGAGTTGCACCTGGTCCCCAAACTGTAGTTTTCTAGGTTTTTGAAACTTCATTTCATCAGCATAGCTATAGGCTAATTTTACCCTCATAAGATTCAATATTTGCTCATTTCCAGGAACTGGGGAATCGAGTCTCTCTGCACAAACTGTGTTCTAGCATAGCAATGCTATTTGCAAACCAGTTGTTCCATTCTTATCTATGAATTACAACCTGAGCATGTATATATTATCACAATTCAAATAGACAAAGGAGAAACAATTAATTAAGAATTTAAATTAAAAAACCCTGAGCCTAATTTCTATTTCATTTTAAAACCCCATATCTAAAACGCATATGTACGTTTTCATAGTGATGATTTTAATAAAGCATTAACAGACTCGAGTTAAGATCAGAATTGTAGCATGGGGTGATTTTTTTAATGATGTTGATTAAAACATATACAAAGAACTAAGAAGCAATCTTAGTGTGCTCATTCTAAATTGCAATGGTTTTGCAGTGGACCTGAGTATGTAAGTAAGTAATGATTACCTCCCTTTTAAAATTTCTCTTGCAGAAAAGGAAGAGATAGGAATAATAGCAGCCCTGAAGCAGTCAATCAGCTGGTGTGAAGAAGAAATGGCTTGATTTAGGAAAACAAACACAATGCAAAGGTAATGGCTAGAGCTATTACCCAGCTGATGGGTGATAAAGCAAGACAGAAGCAACACTGATCACGAGGAGATTCAGTTTTCAGCAGACCATTTAGAGGAACTGTTTTTCTAGGTGTTTAAAGAAACAGGTAACATTTTTGATAAGAAGTAGATTTTTTTGGTGCTCAGCTATTCAAAAAGGGGCTGATTTGTTTTAGCTCTTCCAGTAAAACCTGAAAACTGTCAAAGAAACTTATCTACCCGTGAAAAATGCTTATTTTCCACAACCTTTTCTTTGAAGAGTATTTTTTTTGTATTTATATTCGCAGCTATCTAAGGCTTAAAGCATTTTGTGAAGACCACAATTCTGCAGAAGCTCCCTAGGCCCTGCTGTTTTGTCGAAAGCAATGGGGGAGCAGTGATACCACTGTGTGCCATGTGTGTGAGTACAGAGTCAAAGAATCATGAAGGCTGGAAAAGACCTCCACGATCATTGAATCCAACCATCAACCCAGAACCACCATGTCCACCACTACACCATGTCCCCAAGTGCCATATACACATGATTCTTGAACATTTCCAGGAATTGTGATTCCACCGCTTCCCTGGGCAGCCTGTTCCAATATTTGGAATATATATTGGAGATATGTGTATATATATATATGTATGTGTGTCTGTGTGTGTGTATATATATATAAATATATATATATATACAAACATACATATATACACATACATAAACACAAACATATATGCATATATACACACACACACACACATACATACATACATATATATATACACACACACACACACACACACATACATATATATATATATGTGAAAAAAAATCCTATTAGCCAATCTAACCTCCCCTGGCACAATATAAGGCCACTTCCTGTCGTTCTATTGCTTCTTACCTGGGAGAAGAGACCAGCCTCAATCTCTGACTATCAGCTCAGTTGTCTTTCAGCAGAGCAGGGGTCTACAAAGAAAAGATGACATGTTTGTAGTTTGACCTCTTGATAACTGCTGCATTTTCAGGGAAGGTAGAAAAATCCCTTCCTAGATAAAAACACTGATTATTTTATTTAGTATTGAGCCTGAGTGTTTCCTGTGTTTTTGTCAACTAAGAGGGCTTAAAATCTGTGCATCAAGTGATAATTTGTTTACCCCTACTCCTGTAGTAAGATATTGACACAGTCTTAAAGACAAGCAATTGTGAACAAGTAGGTGTTTTCCAAAGTTGATAAAGAAAAGCTTTGAATAGACGAACTTTTGATTCCTTAATATACAGTAAGGCAAAGCATGGTATTTCTCTTGTGTGTCTTGTGTGCAGAGCTGCCCTCACCCTGGCTGGCACAGAAGTGCCTGTCCCCAGCTGATCTGGGGTCGTGTTGCCTGGCCCGACATGAAGGCTCTGGTGTGGCAGTGAGCATCCTGGGCCAGGGAAACCTGCCAGCCCCGGGGCCAAGACGCCTGCTGGGGATTTGCAGTGTTCTCTCTGCAATAAACTCGGGCTTAGTGACAGTGTTAAATAACCATTTTGCCGACTGACTTTTCATTGACTGCCTGGCTTTCGTGGTTTTGCTCAAGGGCCACAGCTCCTTTCTGGGATACTTTTCTAGCCTTTTCCATGCCTGGCACTGGGATAATAATATTGCCTTTGATTCTGGCCTTGGCTGCTCTCCAGCTCATACCTTGGAGTACATTATAAGGCTGTGTGAACCCTGCAGAGCTCAGTTCACAAAGAGGCTTGTGAAAGGAAGCGTGCATCTTTGAGCCTGGCTGAAAACCCACAAGGACAAGGTGCCTTTACTGGTATCTGCTACCCACTGCAGCTCTCCCCAGCACCACCCAGGGCATCTTCCTCCTCTCCTCATTTTTACGCAGGTGAAGGAGTGAGTAAATACTTCTCCCTACCACTGAGTACTCTTTGAGGTAAATATTCAGTGCATATTGTGTCTGGTTTTTAATTTGAGATAACTGTTCTAATTGAACCCCTAACCCTACTCTAAGTAGAGGCAAACTTTACAGCCACTTAGTTCTAGTAGCCATCACCCCAACATTATTTTTACCAGGACAACAAAATGTTGTTATAGTCAGACATGAGCTACTCTAAGAATTACCCTACTTGTCAACTCCTCCTAGAAAAATTTCCCAGTAAGAAAAAAAATACAGTAAATTATTAGATACTTATCTCTACTATGTTTAGGAACATAGATTGCCTCAATTGTCAGAGTTTCTTGCATAAAGACTATGTTAATCAACAGGTATTTGCTATCTATATCTTTTATTTAGGATTGAGAAGAAATAGGTTTGGAGTGACTCTTTGGCACTCACAATGTAAAATAAATGATAACTTTTGTTTTTTTCTTTCACTTGCACATTTGTTAAACTCAAATACACTAGAACTACTGGCAATTGTTCATTGACTTTAATGGGTAGTGAAAGAGACCATAAAGACTCATATCTACACAGTAGTTGAAGAAAAACAAAGCTAAATTGCTTGTGAAGTCATTCGGACCAAGGATAAAATCTGAGCGAGTTTTCCTAGGGTTGAATTTTTCTATTTCTGCAATAAAACATTTTCTTTTTTATTTAGGAAGCTTATTATTGAAGAATGATTAGGAGCACCGATGCAAAAGGAAAGTGTCAAAACATGTATTTTATGATTGATCTTTAAAATATAAAATTTTATCTTCTTATAACAAATACAGAACTAACACTAAAGCTTTATGATCTTATTTCTGTGGTATGAATCTAATGGGGTTTTTTTTTGCCTTAGCTCCTAAGATTCAAAACTCAAATGGTTTTATTTATCAGAAATTTACTTAATATAAGGAACATGTTGCTTGATGTGAAACTCTCATTTAGTCAAATCATCGTCCTGAGATCTTGCCATAAAACTCCCATCTTTAATAAACAAAAAATGTGTTTATAGATACATGTGCGCTTTATTATGCATGCAGGTATATGTATAGGTGTATATCTACATATACACTTATATTTGTGTTGTATATGTATATATACAAGATAAAAAATAAGCACATACAAAACTAATTAATTTCAAAGAACATAAACAACTCAAACAGCTGTCGGCATTTTTTCCCTGTTTTCTTCTACACAGAACACTTTCTTTGTCAGTCTGAAATTCGTCAGCACCATTCAATAAGGTTTCCATGATATGCAGCTGCTGTGTCATCTATGCTACATTTACTGCAAACAAAAGGCAGAAAATCTTTGGGAAAAACTGCTGTAAAACACTGCTCACTTTACAATTATGTGTGGCTCATCAGTCTGATAAAACTGTGGTCAAAATCACAGCTGTTGCTATCTCCCAGTAGGAGAGGACTATGTGTGCACCTCTTGGGTGCAGAGGAAAAGTTTTGTCTGTGAAATCCCAGAATCCCATACTTTCAGGAGGAAAATGCTTATGTCTCAAAAGACATATAAGTTTATTGTACCTGTCAGGTCTTCCTAGCTGGTTTTCTCCAACTCTTCTTCCTCTCCTTTCCACACATCCAAGGGATGAGCATTCCTCCTGACATTTTCTGTGTCATTTTGCCTCCTCTAAAAAAGAAATTTTTTCTGATTCTCTTGTTTTCTTTTTTCCAGCTGATTATAGGACATGCATGAGTGTTGTTAACACATCTTGAGTTGGTTCATTTCTTTGAATCCTCTGTGAAACTGAGGGAAAAGCTCCTACTACTCCCACCTTTTGCCATCTTTTTTTTGGATGAGGAAGTCTTAAGTCTTCCCCCTTCAGAATAGAAGTAAACAGCCTCTATTTTGCTTAGCTTGATTCTTCCCAATTCCCTCTCACTGATGCAGACAGAATGCTTTTGTTTGACTGGCCAAGGAAGCAGTTGCTAATAGTGTTGGAAGAGGATTTATGTTGTATATCAAACTTCTGCCCTTCTACAATAAAAAATATAGTCGGTGTGTGCATTATTAGATGTACATGCTCAGATTCTAAATCATCTTCACTCTTAACATATCTTTAAGTAAATGATAGTTTTATGTCGGTGTTAATGTCAATTAAAATACAGCTTTTACTCATTCTTACTATAATCTTTTGAAGAAAATCCAAGCTTGGTTTTTCTTTGGTTTTAGTAAAGTGTCTTAACATAAAATGTAGGCAGCAGTAGGATACAACAGTGAAATAGGTATATGCTTTGGGAAGCTTGTCCTCTCTATACTTGGAGTTTATTTTGTTCTGACCCCCTGATAATGTATTTGGCTGGAGTGAGCAACATGATCAGTTCAAAGCTGGTCTGGTAAAATCAATTTTGCCCACTTGGACAAATGCATTATAAGAAAGAGTGAGAAAAATAAAGACAGTGTAATAAATTCCAGAATTGACAGACTGTAACAAAAGCCCTTGACAGACCCTGAACACGAGTGTGATGCCGTCCCACAGCACCTCAGTGTAGGTGTGACTGGAGAGCCAGGGACTGTTCAGCTGGTGGCTGCAGGGTTTATCTCAGCAGGAGTCAGTGAATGATGAACACCAGGGAAAAGCAGGAAAGAGTCTTTGGTGCTGACACTTGGGTTGAAGAGCCTAGCACTGTAAAAATAATTTTGTGCAATTTTGGCTGCTGCTTGTAGATCTTGACGTCTGCAATTTCTCATTATGCTGATTTCCATGAGATAATTTTTAAAAAAATAATTTTGACCTTTTTTTAAAAAGGTCATTATGTAATTTTGATTTGCTTTATCAATATTTTTGTCTTACATTTCATTTTTCATCACTATGATGTTAGTAATGGCTTAATGGATTGGGTTTGTCTGCTTTCTGTAAGCCGGGACTCCTGAGTAAATTGGGGATAGGGGATGAAAGAGCATTAAAGCAAACCAGCTCCACAAAAGACTCAAGGAGAAAAACTGATCTAAATCTAGTGATAAAGTAGTCTTAAATCTAGTACCAGGCAGAGCATTTAGGAGATCTTAAGCGCTGTATGGTTGTCTGAGGAATCAGTGGTTCATTTGTAGTTGCACTTACAGCAGATATCTCATTTAGGATTTAATTGTATATCCTCCCCTGTGCTTATAAATAGTGTTAGGGCCTTATTAAAGCAGGTTCTGAATATTTTCCCTTGTCACCCTTCCCTCTGAACAATTTCCTGTCACTGATGTGGACTGTCATCCAGTGATACCTGCTCAGACTCAACCTATTCAATTTCAAAGCTTCTTTGTGAATTGGACAGTGATGATAGCCACCTAACATGTAGATGAAACCTGAAACCCAATGACCAGGTGCATCACTTAGCAGAGTCACGGGGGAAATTTCTGCACAGGAGTTGAGCCAAAGCATTGCATGGAGGTGGGCATGGAGCTTCTCTTCCTGGCGTCTGATGCCCAGCTCTTTGCCCTTGCCAGTTAATGCTCACTCTTTAGTACAACATAGGCAATAGCTTAACTGGTCTCAGAGGTTTGCAACCACATGAAATTAACGCATTTTCAGCAACCTGATTGTCACCGTTATGGAATTAAATTGTACAGTGATTAGCTGACTGGCCAGAGTGTAGTTCTTGAAACTATTACCTGTGAGTGCCCCACTCCCCAACAATTTAAACCATTGTAGGAGCTGCCTTAGACTACACCCGACCTTGCCTAAGGCTGTGGAAATGCATAACTGCATAACAAATGTGCTTCCTTCCCTCTGTGCAACCCCTACCACTTATTTGTCTGCATTTAGGAGCTGATGTGGGTGAAGTGCCTACCTTCCTCACACATCAGCACCCACCAAGGTGTGCAGCACTGTGCTAACAATGCTGCCTTGTGCTGATTCCTGCTGCTAACACTGACCTCAGAAAAATAGCTCCTGATTTCTCGGCATCAAGTGGAGAACTACTCCCCTTTCACAGGAGCTGACCTGGAGAAAATATGAGATGCTGCTAACACAATTAGAGGGAAATCTGCAGCTTTACACCCACACACTGATCAAGTCCAAGGCTGAGAGGTGGTTTCCAAACCTTCCTGCACAATGAGAAAAATCCTGCCGGGTGGCCATGGGTGCCTACTGTCAGGCATGTGCAGGACTGTGGAGTTTCTCCCTAGGCTTCCTTTGCTTTGTGTTTCCTATCTGGCAATACAGTTCTCTAGTTGAGGAGTTTTTTGGCTGTACTCAGGAGAAGACTCTGCACCACAACCTTTTTATGATACTCTTATTTCTTATTTACATTAATATTTCTTCTTTGTTCATGGTTAATTTAGCCTCTTGGTTCCTAATTAAATGTTTGAGAGGGTTTTTTTTTAATATGCCTAATGGAACACAGCAATTCTATTTCTGTTGCAGTGCTGCTGATACAGCAGGGAGGGAGAAAGAGTGGAGACTTTAGCTAAATTTCTTCTCATTGAAGGTCTAGCTTCTTCCAAAAGAAAACAAACCTCACAGAGTACTAAACATATTTGATAAACATATTAAACCACATAACTGATTCTGGTCATCTCAGTTTGAACAGTGTGTAAGAGCTTCAAGATCTGGAGGTAGCAGAAGAAAATATAGCATAATCTATAAAATACAGGACACACTTGGGATAGAATATTGCTGTTTTAGTGGTGCAATGCTGCCATTGCTGTCATCCCAGACTGATGAGGAACATCTATCTGCAAAAGTAAGCACAACCATTAGTTACCCAAAACTGTTCACAAGTATTTTGGGGATGTGGTATGCATCCATTTCTGGAAGACCATGACATATTGATTGAAACAAGCTTGATTTTTCTGAATGTGCTAAAAGTAAAGCCTCAAATATTTGAAGCTGCTGTCTGCTAACTTCCAGAGATCAAACTATTCAAACCCCAGTCAAGGTCAGTTAGTGCTTTGTAATGATTTTACCTTTTCAAGGTCAATTTAAGGTCTATTTATTTCACCAGTTTGACACTATGTGGGGACTTTATTATGAAGAGGGTGTAGTGCTGATGGACATAGAAATGCTTTCTCTTTTATTATCACTTTCTTTCTATTTACCTTTTATTTTTTTCTTGTAATGTTTTACATAATAAAGGGTTTAGCTGTTTGTTGGTTTGTTGTTCTGTTGGTTTGGTCTTTTTTCATGGAAAACAAAGCAGATATTTTCAAAGAAGGCTGCTATCACAAAGGCCTTAAAATAATCTTGGCCATTGCTAAGATACCCCAGCCAAATACTAATAAGAGCAGGCAAAATAGTATGAAGAAAGGCTGGAGAGGACACAAGTTCTGCCAAAGCAAACAGAAAAGGAAAAAACAAACACCCTCCCTTCTCCTTCCCCAGAACGAACATGTAAATTCAATTGCATTTACAAATAAATTTGCTTTGGTTATGCTTACACCTTTACATGTGTGCTTTACATGAGTGACTGTCAACATTTACTTATGTAAATACTGAAGACCTGTGATTTTGATCTTTGTATATGCAAATATTTACACTGGAATTCTTGTAGTAGGATATCACACCTCTGGAACCACCAGCTGACAGTGTTCCCTCCCACCACGTGTCACAGCCTTGGCAGAGAAAGGACAAAAGCAGCCAAAGAAATACTTGACTGTGGGCTTTGAATGCGGGTCAGAGCAAGTACTTCAACCCATCTGGCTTCTGTGATGCTGGAGCTGGAAAATTGCACAGCAGGAAATTTGACGATACCCTTGGAAAGGTTTATCTGGAATGGAGAACTCAGAGCTTCCCTGAATTCTTTGCTGGAATAAAATGCGTGAGACAGATAACATTGTATTGGGAATCCTTCACTCAGCTGTGCAAACTGCCAAGGGAGAGTCACATTTGAATTCCTCACTTTGCCCGGGTTTTTACTGAAAGTGATTTTTGGAAAAGGTGTGTCTAGCTCAAAAAATGGAAACTATATCAGCATTCATGGCAAATTCTAGGAACCCTCTGCATTTGTCATGTAATCAAGAAAATCACAATTACAGGGAACTTATCCAGTTTAGTGTACCTTAGATTTAGTGTGCACAAAATAGGCAAGTATTTGCAGTCCTTTCAGACAATAGAAGAAAATGCACACACACACGAAAAAGTAATAAATAGTTTACTGCTGCAATCAAATGAAGGTAATTTCTGCCTTTTCACATGTAAGTCCAAAAGCAGGGATGGTACACTGCATCATTGGCTGCTTCAGAATAGTTTGCTCAACATCTCAATCTGTTTTCAGGTGGAAAAAGTTCTTACAAATTAATTTGCTCTTTTATGATATATTGTCATGTCTTCTGTTTGTAGCCATGGAGATAGCATAATATCCCAAACAACTTTGTATGGGGCAAAAGACTAGGAAGCAAAAAAGGGTCATGAGATCCACAGAAGAGAATGGAGAACACAAAAAGTTCTTGATTTCAGCAGCTCTTCTCTGCTGAAAGTTTGGTTTATGAGCCACATACACTCTTTTGAAAGGTCTCTTCTTATTCATATTCGTTTACCTACTCCTTGTCCTGGAAGTCAGCTTCATCCTTCATCCTCCCCAGGCTGGAAGCCTTTCCCTTTTAGCCTGGAAATTGTGTCTGATATCTTATACTGACATTTTCATAAAGGCACAATAAACTTCTGCTATCATGTTGTATATTTTATGCTCATAATAATGGAAATAATAATAATAATAATAATAATAATAATAATAATAATAATAATAATAATAATAATAATAATAATAATAATAATAATAATAATAATAATAATAATAATTCTACAATATTTATCCCAGATTACATTATCTCGTCAGCCCTGCAATAATATCCTTTCATGTTAAGAATACTTTTTCAGGTACAGTGCTGCTATTTCAGCCATCGTTTCCAGGATATTTTAAGGCAGGTTTTGAGGAACATCACAGAAACTGCTAACCTGCAATGGTATCTCAGGCAATAGCCATTTTTTCCAGGCTTCTAAACAGATGGTAGCCAATCCAAATTCAGCAGTGCTAGCAAGCAACACTCAATAAAACTGTAATTGATGCATATGGTACCTGCTAGGCTGTTTAAAAACTGACTCTGGGGTATTAAAAGGAAATTGTTTAAAACTCCTGGTAGAACTGCACCTGATTTTTGGGGTAAATCTATTGGAGATGAAATCTGCACTTCATGCCTTTAACCTCTCAAGAACCCCTCTGGTTTTATGTCACAGCAGCACAACTTCTTTCAGCTGAACTGGAGACAAAGGAGCATGACAGGTTTTTCCATTCTGAAGAAGTTCCATGCCTGGTGTTTCACAGAAAAGACCGTTCAGCAGTTTGCTCTCTCTGTAACACAACACACTGTCACAGGTTGGCTTGTTTGTCTGTTGCATAAGGAAGAGGAAAGGAAAAATCACAAGCACTCAGCAAGCACTCAGCTCTGCGTGATTCTCTGATTAGCCCGCAGAACGACCTGGGGGAAGAAGTGCTTCGCCGCATTATGAACCACAGTGAGATTTTAATGGGGAATGGTGAAATCCAAGCTTACTTGTTAATTTACACAATAGGATGTGACACTGAAAGTATTCCTAATTTATGTCTGCTAAAGAAATAGGGATAATTGCAGTTGTCTTTTAATGGGTCATTTTAATAGACATTCTAGCAATTTGACTTCTACTCTGAAAATAAGCAGCAATCAGGTATCAGGGAACTGACAGACGTTTGCCAGAAGATACTATTTTTCAAATTCATCAAAACAAGTGTTCTTCCACAAAGAAAATGAATGGGATTCCTCAGTACGTAAGCTGAGCAAAAGCCTATAGAAAAGAGATGTTTAAAGGTATGTTTGCTCTGCATAGACCAGTGTTGTACAGGGATTGTGGCACTAACTCTGAGTGACACCCAGCAGGGTGAACCAACCAGGCTCAGCACTTTTTGCTGCTTCTGAAATGGGCTTGCCTATACAGTAGCTGTGGCTCCTTGTAGTGCACTAGTAGTGTGGGGAGGCACACACACACACACAGAGATCATGAGAGGCACATGAATAGGCACATGAATGGGCACAGAGAGCCACCGAGGCTGCCTCACCAGAATTCCTTAGAGGAAAACCCCATGGGCAAGGGCAATCCAAACCCTTATGCTTTTAAGTACTTGAGTTTCAGAAACTAGGGTTCAGAAATAGTTTCAGAATAGTGTCAGAAAATTACTGCACAGCAATATTTTACCATTACTGCGTGTTGTGAGTATGACAAAAAACTGTTACAGGGCAAGGATCTGAAGGGAGACACTGAGCAGATATGTACAGTGACCCTCTTTTGGATGTGAGGGACAATATGGGAAAATGGATGACAATGCTTGTTTACATGTAGGAGACGTGACAGTAACAAAAGTGAACTGAATGTGGGTGGGAGCTGGCATCATCACAATCACACCATGAGAAATTATAGACAGAGATGCGCTGTGGTGATTTTGTGGTGAAAGTAAGATGACATTGGAGAGATTTCTAGGAGAGATGATGAAATCCAAATCATGAATTGGGAAAATTTTCTGAGCAATGACTACCATGGACTGTGTTTCATTTACCAAGGGGAAAAAATAAGAAAAAAAAAAGAAAGGAAATGCAAAATTATGAGAGACCAAAAGGATTTCTCTCTCACAGAGAGATTGGAGAAGCCATGGTTTGCGGAATATCCTTCAGATTCTGTGTGTGAAATACAAGTCTAGCCCAAGCTGTTGGGTCTGGAGAATAATCCAAGCTGAACTAGACCCCTGAGTTACAGACAAGTGCTAAGTGTCCAAGGCAATGGAAAAAAACTATGTAGAAGGTGGGATTGGTAGAAGTATGGAAATCTCTGGTTTAGCCAGCCTGAGCTGGAAGTGACAGCCAGAGATTTGTGCAAAAGTTTCTAAGAAACAGGCCAATGTTTTCATTTGGGATAGGCCTAAGGTAGAAAGGTGTCTCTATCCACGTGTCAGGGTCTGGAGCAGAAGATTTGTCAGTGATCTCCACAAACAAGGGTTCGGTGTGAGTTTGTCAATGAAGTTACTGACGCCCTGTGGAGTAAAGAAGAAAAGAAGAGAGGACTGAATCTAGGTCTTGGTGACATCTCCATGGACATCCAGAGGGAATTCTCTGCTGCTTTCAGAAAAAAAAATATCCCCGCTGACACAGAGTCTCCACTGACTGCACGTGAGGACAACTGAGAAGAAGAGTGGACCTTGAGGAATGCCATTATCTCAAACTTTCAGGGGAACAGGAGGAACTGGGGCATGGAGGCACCAGGTGAAGGTGGTGGGAGGTGCCACCAAAGGTCCTGGATCGGGTGCACAACAAACTCAGATGCTGGACAGGAAAGAGTCTGGGTGTGCAACTGAAGAAGTGTATTGGGCTAGGGGTGGGTGTGTCAGTTTGGTTTTGTTTTAAGGTGGGAAACACTGAAATGGTAAAGGGTAATTTGGGAGCCAGTTTATTCTAGCCTGTCCTTGAAAGATTAGTTTATGCTGCTTAGAGCAGACTCTTTGTATCTCCGGTTTAAAGAGCAAGAGTGTATTTTTAACTATAGCATCAATTGATGACTACTTCAGTGCTGGAAATGCATGGCGTTTTGAAGGTACAACTGTTTCAGCAAACGCTAGAAATGGAAACATTTGCCTGAGACACTGCTTTGTTTACACGATATGTGGTAGCCTGTAGGAAGAAAATGAGACAGCCTCTGGATACAGAGATCAGGTGTGAACAAAGAAAGATAAAACATTTGGCAGGAATACAGAAGGCTCGTAACCTTTTACATGGTCTTACTGATTCCAGCCTTTTGGCAGACTACACTCCACTAGTGCTCAGTCCTCCAGGCGTCATAATTATAGTGTAAATCTCAAGGAAATTCGTAGTTTTCTTGAAGTGCTCAATTTCATACACTAAAATATCAGCTTTCATTAAAAAATATTCTAGTCGTCATACTTAGCAAAACAAACAAATAAGCAAACAAACAAAAAACAACTTGAAAAACATTCGCGAATACTCACAAAAACCGAATTCAAAGAGAATCATACACGTACTGCTTTCTAACATCTTGTGATTTTACCTTGTGGTTTTTGCACAGTGTGTTGGCAACTCTTAATTTATTATGGGATCTGAGCTAAGAGACCTCCAGGGTCTGGCTTACTCTTTAAATGGAGTTTGAAATCATTGTGAAATACGCACTAAGGCAGTGGCTCCCAAAATGCTGATCACCCATCAGATAGTGGTAAAGTGCTGGATGGCTTTACAGTGTAGTTTTCACGTTGCCTTCACGGCATATTCAACTAAGAGGTGGAAGATAAACCCACCAAATAATGTGTGAAAATGTCCTGGCCATTAGGAAGCTAATGGGTCCAAAAGGTTTACCAATCACAGTTGCAAAGGTGTAATTTTGCTGCATAGTTAAGGGCAGTCGTGTGTTTTCAGGACCCTCCCTTGTACTCCCACGTAGGAGAGCAGTGGCTGGGCTGAGCAGCCCCTGACCAGTTGTTCTCGCATGGGCGCCTTTCTCCCGGAGACAGAGAGGGCAAAACCATCGCCATGGCCAGCCCACTGCGCTGCCGTGCCCTGAGAACGCGCCTGAGCCACCTCTGAGATGAGCCCCGTGGCCGGGTGCGCGCTGGGGCGGCGCAGCGCGGAGCGCAGGGTGGCTTTGACCGCTCGCCCCGCGTCCCCCGCGGGGTGTCGGCACACGCCGGGCCCGCTGCTGCTGCTGCTGCGGCAGCTCTGCGGGACCAGCGCCCAAATCGAGGTCAGCACCGACCCCTCAGCCCTCACAGCACGATCCGAGTGCTTACGAGCCGTAGCACTTGCTTTGCACCCCCCCCACCCCCATTCAGTGGATGGATTCCTTTGTTCATGGCTAAAGAGCTCTTCACTCTGGGTTTGAACGCAGATGGAAGCAGCTGGAGCCCTGGTGGTTCCTGCACGAAGCTCGTCTGCAGGGACGCTGCGTAACCTCAAGGTAAAGCACCACCACACTCGAGCACGCTCCAAGCAGGTAGGACCACGTGGCTGAAGCCAGTCGCATTCTCCAGACGGATGGAGGTATCTACTGAAGCAAGAAAATATTCCANACAGCCGGTGCCGGTTGCTTACGGCTTGTAGCCCTTGCTTTGCACCCCCCCCACCCCCATTCAGTGGATGGATTCCTTTGTTCATGGCTAAAGAGCTCTTCACTCTGGGTTTGAACGCAGATGGAAGCAGCTGGAGCCCTGGTGGTTCCTGCACGAAGCTCGTCTGCAGGGACGCTGCGTAACCTCAAGGTAAAGCACCACCACACTCGAGCACGCTCCAAGCAGGTAGGACCACGTGGCTGAAGCCAGTCGCATTCTCCAGACGGATGGAGGTATCTACTGAAGCAAGAAAATATTCCAAGTGACCAAAGTGTAGCCGTGCGTGTTACTGGACCAATTAGGTCAGTTATTTCTGCTGCTCTGGGCACCTGCAGCACTAGGAGGAAACTGATGAAAAGGTTCTACCTACCATACTTGTATCTTTGCTTCCCAGTCCCTGCATGGGAGTAAAGACCTACAAAGGACTTGGGAAGCCCCAGAAGCATTGGTCCAGGTGAGGGCAAACACAAACACGTGGGCCAGCATGTGAGCAGCCACCATAAAAGTGCGGTGGGTAAAACATAATTTAGAAGGTGTTATCTCCAGGCCAGACTGCTGGAGTATGCCAACATAGACAGTGGTGCAGAGATCAGGCATGGGACAAGTGGCACATGTGTACTGAGGACAAGCAGAGAGACAAACCAGGTAGCTTGGCTAGCCTCAGAGTCTGACCTACTGACTGTACACAGCTTTAAATACAGTGAGTGTGAAGATCAGACTTAAAAGAGCATTTTCAGTAGCAGTCTTTGCCTTTGAAAATATAAATTTACTGAAATGGAAATAGGTATATTCTAGTTTTCACAAATCTTTCCACGGAGTGAAGAAAAACTGTAAATAAAGTGTTCTATGTGATTTTTTAAATTTGGGGCTTTTATTGGCTACTTACTTACATGACTTCCCTGGGGTTTTGCCAGCTCGATCTGATGAGGCTCCTGGAGAGTACAGAGTTGTAAGTCTCATAGCTTTCAGATAAATCAGTATTCTACTATATTGAATTTAAAATGTTTAATAGACTGAATTTCCATTTGAGAGGCAACCAGCTTTTCATCTTATTTCAGGATGACCAATTTTTCCAAATCCCAAGACTTTCACAAAAGTGAAATAAAACCAGTTTTGTCTTAATAGATCACCTGAATACTGACCGGTGTGGCTTCAGCTGCACCTGCCTTCACAGCCAAAGTACCAGAAGAACCAGAAAAAGTGATTTATCTTCATTGGTACGTAACTAAGACCAAGGAAGGCATTCTGGATCTTTTCCAGCAAAGGAGCATGGAGTGGACTACCCTACAGCCAGCAGACGAACAGCACAAAGCAGTGGAGGCACGAAGCGGAGAAATTGTGACGTGTATATACATGTATGCATATGTATGCTACTTAGTGTCCGTGCCTCCCAAGAATCCTTGCAGGGAGAAAGTGAGGGGGAAATCTTTGTGATTTATCATTCACATTTATCTTGTACTGACAAATAATAAATAACAATGTATGTCTGACAAAGGAATTCAGCTTAACAGCAACCTTCTGCGGACTTGCTGGTTGGGAGGAAAAATGACTGTTATTTTAGCTATAGAATCACTGGTACCTGATGGACAGTTAGCATGATGAATTAAATAAGAAATAAATTTTAAAAAGCACCTACTATGGAAGACAATTTCGAGAGACATTAAACAAAAAGACGGAATGCAGCTTGCAACCTTATAGGATGAGCACTTATTTAAAGCATTAATTTCTGCTCAGTTCAAAGCAGAGAACCCACAAATGCGCTTCCCAGACACACTATTGATTTCTGACCTACAAATTACTCTCCTTCAAGGAGGGCTGATGTGGAGCACAGACAGTGGGGGAAGAGGGCTGGAGTAGACAGGGTACTTCTCAGCTGCAATCTGCATAATGTTTAGTATTCAGTGAGTTAAAGCACGCAATGAAAGGGAACTGTCAGCGCAATCTAGAAGATATAAAGAAATGAAGGGGTGAAAAAAAGCCGTATGCTAATAATCCACTCAGTAATTAAGTGAAGATCGCTGCCAAGCGCCACTGCCACTTTCAAAGGGTAATTTGTACAGGAAATCATAGAGTCATTGTCAAATCATTTCAGGATAAAAGGAAAGTCATCAACTAAGATAAGATAAATGCTGGGTGTCTGGCAGCATGTGCCCTAGGAAATGCCTTTGCTTTTTTATATTGGAAAAAAAAAATCAAAAATGGGGCTAGAAAAACTTGACATGTTGAAATGAGCATTTACTATTAATAATAGAGGTGATATATGCAGAGATGCGTTATTAAATAGGTAACTGGAACAAAAAAAAAATTAGTGAGCCAGCTAAAGGGGAATTAACTTTCGACAATCTAATGTAACTTTTAACCTGAACCTTCGGTAAATTAGAGCACACTTCATCCTACCCCCAAAAGAGCCTTTTGCGATTAATGCACTTTAATATTCCTTTCTTCTAAGTATGGAATAGTCTGTGGGAGAGCCAGTTTCCCACAAGAAAAGATTTTTCTTTTTCTTTTTTTTTTTTTTTTTCAGGAAGAGATTCGCGGCTTTACAACTGTTAGCCTCCCACGGGTAGCTTTCAGAGTCTAAATATTGGGCTTTTGGGCCCTGGGCAGAGCCGAGTGCGCGGTCGGCGCGGCGGCGTCGCTGCTGCAAGAAGGAGCCTTTGGGCTGCCGACCCCGCTCCTCCGCAAGATGCAGTTCTTTTCCGCTTGCTTAGATCAGGAGTTTAAAGTTTCCCTGCGTGCTCTGGGTGGCACTGAGTTTTCAAATATGTCCTTTCGGCGGTTAGCGTCGGGTGGTTAGGGCTGTGCCTTGGGGGGCTGTGCGATGGGCGCAGGCGGTCAGAGCGGCTCTAGGGGCTCTTAGGACTCTAGGGTCGCGCACTTTAGAGGGGCTGGGCTCAGGACAGTGGTGATGAACTCCCGGAGGAGACAGAGATCTCCCTGAGAACAGGCATTCACCCTGAACATCAGCTCGGGGGTGAATATGAAATCTGCCCAGGATGACGTTATAGAATGAAAACAAGAAATTTAAGCACTTTGTCATTACATTAATTTTTTTTTTTAAATATCAGACTAATTAAATGTACAGAGCATATCTCATGGGTAATCATATTTATTTCACATAATATTTAATGATACATGGACTTACTCAAGCTTTTATACCATTGTATAAGTGATTTTGACTATATTATTTTCTTTCACCACATCTTGAAATTACATAGTAAAATTAGACTAATTTCTAATGTATATAATTAACTTTGATGTAATGATATTTGAATTTTATTAAGTGCATATTCTGGCCTGCACTTGACCTATCACAGGTGTACAATTACATATCTGATTTTATGAATCACAAGAAGGTTTGCTTTTTTTTTTTTCCCCAAGAAATAGTGTTTACCAGACATGGAAAAACACCTTAATTTCATGTATTTTTTCCAGATATACTAACTAATCTTATAAAGTGTGAGCAGGAGGCTCTTCAGATGTACACTCAATTTTATTTCATGCCAATTATTTTGCACCTAATTCGACAATCCAAACACAGAACCCAGATCTGAGAAACAACACAGACTCGTCTCGGTATTTAGCACAGAAGTCTTAACACTCAAACAGCATGAGGGCTTGTTACATTTTGGAGAGAGTTCTGATTTTTTTAAAACAGTGATAACGTTTCAGCCATCCAGATTTTTTCATCCGTGACAGATATAGTATAGATCAAACAGTTCAGATCATAAATAATTCAAGTCTAATTTAATAAAAGTTAATGATCTACAATAGAAATTGCTTTAATTCTACTTTTAACTGTTTCACAACACTGTCTGAGAATGGGAAAAAAAGCAGGCTGGAACTGGACTCGAAAACATGCAACTCCACATGAATTTTTTAACACGCTACCTTTCTCAAAGAATAAATTTCAGAGTGCTTGCGAAATGATGGTTTAAAACTTTATCCAAAGAGGCTGAGAAGAGTAAAACAGTCACATGAAGAACAAAACGAACAAACAAACAAACAAAACAAAACAAAAAAACCCCCTGTCCTTCAGATATACATTTCCTTCATTTTATTTTCCTCCTCCCAGACTGTGACATTATTACTCTATTTTTATTCCTTTATATTTTATCTTGTCTTATGTGAAATTAGAGTTTTGAAGACTTTTATGTTTAGAAAATATCTTTTTATTGGAAAGTGAAAATCTCTCTGAGTTATGTCACTTACATTTCAAAGGAAGCCTCAATAAAAGGACTTGCAGAATATTAATTTACTATTACATGATAAGGAGTGAGCAAATACTGGCCTTAAAATACATTATTTCATACAGTGCTATAAAACCCACAAAAATAAAAGCCTCTTTACCTTTTTGTTTCAGGGCTGTGCATATTTTGATCTGAACAGAGATAGAAGAGGGTCATATCTGTTCTCAGCACAGAACAGTTAATCTCTAGGTATTAAAAAAAAAGCAAGAAAGAGGCCTGTTGGTGTTCCTCTTGCTAACCAAAAGTAATCCAAAATATACAGCAGTGCAGTTAGACTGATAACTCACTATATCCAACATAGTTTCTGACGGAGATGACAGCTATTAATCAAGACTTCCTTTTTTTTTTTT
>VXBQ01012254.1:287008-306181 GCA_013400175.1 Phainopepla nitens
AAAAAAAAATAGTTTAAGTAGTTGGATGGTTGTGTTTTCCTGTACCAACAGGTGCCCATCTACCAGCACCTGGATCAGAAGCTTCTTTTGAGAGTAAGGACCAGGCATGTAAACACACAAACACAGTGTATGTAGCATTTCAGCAGGAAAAAAGCCCCTGAATAAGGCTGTACAAACTCACAGACCTTAATATTTAAAAGTAGTTCCAGATTCAATTGGAAATTTGGCTCCAATTGTATTTTACCAATAGGGAAAATTTAGCTGAGAGTTTATGAGGTGAAATGTTGCATTTCCTGCAATAACAACGATGACTAATTTGCGATTGTATGGCGTATCCTAACAGCTGTGATATATGTTGCTTTGAATTCATTTAGCTGTAACAATATTTGTTAATTTTTCCCTTCAGATGCCTGTTGTTGATATTTTCTAAATAAAGCCAAGGAAAAGAAAACGCCAGCATTTTGAAACGTAAAGCAATCTGTAAAATTAAAAAAGCTTTGGTACCCCCCCTTCCCCAAATGCATACCATATGCCAAAGCAACTCCTTAACTCCGAGCGACTGTTGTTACTGTAGTAATCAGTCTATGTCAGAGCAATTACCGCCAGCCATCCGTCCTGGCGGTTCTGCAGGGGCTGCAGCACCCCCGGAGAGCAGCACAGCGCCTGGCCTGACCCTCCCGCTCACGCCACCCCTCTGGTGGGGACAGGGGAGCCGTGGGCAGGGGGCCAGCGTGGCTGAAGCCAAGGAGCCGCACTGGTGTCGGCCTCGCTGGAGACACGGGCGTTAGGAGCACTCAGACCCCCACAGGCGGCTGATGCTGGTGCTGAGGAGGAAAACAAAACGCCTAAAATAACACTCATAAAAAATGTACATCTGCCAAAAATCATCAGGTGCTGGGGAGCTTGGGGATGCTGAATACCTGCTTTCACATCCTGTCCTTTTGTAGACATCTTTACTTGAAGACGATTTGCACTTGTTTCTGCCCTTAAGAACAAGCTTATGCAGTAGGAAAAAAGAGGCCCCCAAGCCTGCATCATTGTCTCTAACCGTCCTGAGATCTTTTATTTTTCACTACCCACAGAGAGATTTTCAAACACTTGCTCACGTTTCATTTTATTATTATCATTTTATTAACAAATAGGCTCTGTTAGAGGGGAAAACCGTACAGAATCAATTGGTAATTGAAAGGAGAAGGACACATTGATTTGTACATCAATGATATACTGAACTGATTGTTGCACATTATATAATGTTTGCCGATTAGAGTTGTTATACATTTATTGTTCCTTTCTTACTTTTTATTATTATTGCAAATTATCTTTTAGAGTAGAAGGAAACACATGATGTGTCATGGAGTCACAAAAGCAGCTCACAGACATTTGCAGAGAAAAGAGCACAGAGCTTATACAGAAGAGAGTAAGTCTGAAACTTCAAATCTTTGAAGGTTTTCTGTGACAAGAAAACAGAAAAACCTCAAACCCAGAAAGCAGGAATAAAGCATTCAGAAACTATAATGTTATTTTTGAATTCTCAGTAAGGGTTTTCTGCTCTGTTAATTACTTTTACAAAACCTGGTGAGATGGCACCATGACTGGAGTGCTTAGGATACTGCAGTTGAAATAATAAATAATCACCTGACATTTCTTAAAAGGCTTGCTTCTTTCTGAGTAGAGTTGTCTTTTATCAGCCTGCCTCATGCCTTTATCACGTTTGTTCTCATTCAGATCAGTGAAGGCTTTCATTTCCTCAACAGTCCCCAAAGCCAGGATTTGTAGCCTGTATTCAGATTCATTTAAAGTCAATGCAGTACAAAATAATTAGAGAGACAAAAAAGGTGTTGCAGGTTCTTTCATTGCCTTAGATCTTTTGACCACAAAATGATGACTGTTTTTGTCAGAGCAGCATTTTAAAATAGATAGTGATTGCATGTGTTACCTTGCATACATCCCAGCTGTACTGTATTTGCAGAATTCTGAACTTTGATACAAAGAAATACATGTTTTTTTCTCAGCAGCAGAATCATCAATAAAAAAAGCCAATTAGAAGAGATGAATTTTTATTACATGCTGATGATTAAATCTACATTAATCATAAACATCCGCAGGCCACCAACAGGGCTTGTTTAATCATTTTCAACCATTTGTGTCTCTCTCTAGCTTCTATTCTGTTAGATATTTCTACATTACTTCCATATTTGGTATTGGGATGTTAGAAAGTGCAAGTATACTCCTGGGTAATCAGGATTTCAGGCAATATGACTCAAAAACACATTCACAAAAGAAATCTCCTGGAAGGTTTCTAAACCCGTGATTTGATGGGCTATGCAGTTACATGACATTGTTTGTGGGGCTATTGTGTCAAATAGGGCACTCTCTGTATGCACAGGGGTTATTTCATGTATTAGAGGACTTTGAATTTGGTATAGAGATAACTGCATAATTAATACAGATATAAAAGATATAATGGAGAATAAAAGGTCAAGAAAGCCTCAGGTACAATGACCTGGAAAATGACTCTACTATCAAGAGGAGAATTTTACATGAAATTTGTTTAGAGCACCAGCCATTAAAAAAAAATATAAAAAGAGATATAGCATGTTGTCTCATTGCTAGAACAAGTAAATAATGCTACAGAAGAGTTCAGACCTAATTGGAACTTGGAATAATTATAGATGATGATAAGCCAGCCACCAGAGAAATGCAATATTCAAGATGTGTGGTAACAAAAACATTGATTAACATAAGTCAGGACAAGAACGAAAACAGCTTAGAAATACGGCATATAATTTATGACCATGGGAAAAAATCAATATCAACAATAGATATGAAGAGAAAGAAAAAGATATTTAGAATTCCCCTTTCTCATTTTTTTTTTATTTCACAGTGATTTTCTAAAGAGCATTTAGTGCACAACTTTTCTTTGAAGTACACTGAAACTGAATGCAGCCTTCCCACTATATCCTTCCTGAACACTTACAGAAATTCACAACAGTTTTTAGGGATACTGATAAGTTTTTCCACATGAAATCATATTCCAAGTTGCCTGGTTCTGATTTTTTTTTTTTTTTAATAAGAAGACTTTTCCTTTATGAAAAAAGGGGAGGGGAGGAGAAGGCAAGCAGAAGCCATTTTAGCTTTCTCATAGATAAATTAAGCCAGCAAAGATGCTCTTGGGAGATTTCTGATAGGAAAAAAATAACAGTTTCTGGGCTCTTATTCTTAGGCTATTTTTCATTCCCAACAGCTTGACAAAAGGCATATCTATGTTTCACAGTTCCATGGAATTGAGTATTTCTTCCTTGCGTTGGAAGGGTTTGGACACTGCAGAGCCAGTGAGGATACCCCGGTGGTCTGTTGTGGCCTGGGGCTGTACTCTGTCCCACAACAGGAGCCTACCTGGGGAGCTGTGTGTCCTTGTGGGGGACAAGGAACTGGGGAACAACCATGCTGGGAACAACATGGAACTGCATGTCCTTGCAAGGGTGACTGGGGAACAACCAGGCAGCAGCTACCCCATGCCATCACCTGGAGCTTCATTCCTACTGTGTTGCCCTAAAGAATGAAAAGGAGATGGGAAGAAACGACAGCTCCTTCGCCAAAAAATTATAATATTTGATATTATATAGCTTTGGAGAGACAAGGTAATTCTTTGAATATTATAGGATTTTACAGAAGTGCATGTCTGTGTAATATGTTTGTTTCTCTGGGAACACGGGTCAGACTTCAACACAAAGATTCAGGTATGTAGTGGCTTTTGAGTGAGCTGATGTGATCACACCACCAGGAATCTCTCCTTATGTCTCCCAGGTGCAAAACAAACTTCCAGTGTACACATTTTTAGGAGCAGAGGAGGTGTTCTCTGTTCTAATTTTAAAATGCCACCCTCATCAGCATATATACTCCATCAGCAGAATACACTAGGCTGAAATCAGTCAGTGAGAAACTATGGGCTTATATTGCTTAAGCTGGCAGTTCAGCAAAGCTCTGTGCTCCAGATTGGTCATCTCTGAACTTCCCAAGTACCTCTGTGCACGTATATCATCAAAATATAAACTGAAAACACTGTTAAAGGCAACATGGCTCATTGACCACATACCATGGCATTGCTGTCAAACAGTTATTTGTGGACCATACTTTGAGAACCACTCACCGCACCTGTCTAAAATGAAGTGTGGAAAACACTATAAGAAACAAAGTCAAGGAAATAATATATTGGCAAGGAAATGGAATCTAGCCTGATCTTTTTCTGTCTCAAAATTGCAGAGATATATGATAGCTCTTCAATTGCAATGCCAGTCTAAGTCAGAATATACGGTCAAGCACAAAGAAATAATTAGGAAACTGTCACAGCAGGCAAAAAGAACATATAAGGAATAGTAAATGAATCTAAGCTAAGATAGATTTAAAATGTCGAAAGCCATGAGAAAAGCGAAAGATGAAAGGTAGCAGCCAGTCCAACAACATGAATATGATGTAAAGTAGAACAGCTTTTAGTTAAGGTAGATCTCAGTTTCTTAACATTCTGTGAGGAAAGATTTGCAAAAGAATGGAGCAATGTGTGAAAATAAGAAACAGAAGGAGCAGAAGGAAGACAATATGGTAACACATGGTTACAGTTCCAAGACTTGAGAATATATTTCTTGTACTATATCCCTTTATGTTAAAATGCATTCTGTTTATTCTGGCTCAAAGGCTCAGCTGGTATCATAGTGTAACACCCCACCACATGGTAGACCCGAGCTCAGGAGCAAGCCTGGGCCAACAGAGCTTGGGACTGTCACAGAGGTGATCTTGTTATCTTCAGCATTGGATAATGCTGCCCAGGGAAAGGATAGAGCTGTGCATTTCTCTGTGAACAGCAAGAAGAAAGGAAAATAATAAGCAAAATAGGAGAAAATGCATCCCACAGGAATAAACAGACAAAAATATGGACCTCCTGTAGATTGTGCTTTCTCAGAGAAGTAAGAACATCATCTTTTCTCGTGGTTTTCTGCAGGACAAGATGCTCACTTCTGTACTGCAAATATTACTCTTCAAAAGAAATTTTGTTTTCTTCTCAAGTATTTATTACATTAGTATATCTGTAGGAAGTGGACAGAGATGTGCAGCAAAATTTTGGAGCTGGAATGATAGTTATAAGAAAACGAATGCTGTAAATAGAGAGCTTATAGATCCCTTTCTAACCTACACATGATTAAATATCAGGACTGAATTCTCTGATGGATCTCCCTTGCCTTCAAAGTTTTAGCAGAAGTTGGAAGGAAGCATAAAATATAAATTGACTCATTTCAGACATCCTGGCATTTGTTTGCGGAAATCACACTTGAAGCATTTTCTGTTTTGTGAAGTCAAAAAGTGGGATTTATCTAACCTCAGTAATCTATTGATTTATCAGTTATTATAACTCTATCACTTATTTTAGATACTGGCTCCATTCTGGAGCCTCTCTCTCCTTTCAGACAGAAAAGCCAATGAAATTAAAACAGATATGTGATTTCCTGGTGATTATTCTCAGGCGAGATGGAGCCTTCCCCTGGAAAACAAAATGGAATAATTCTTGACTTCATGTATTTGATGCCACCTGCCTTCATGTCTCTCAAGTATACCAAATATTGTAGTCAGAAAGAAATCAAACTGATTTATTCTGGCTCTCTCAATATCAATGACACATTGATAATGAAAAACAAGTGGTTTCCCTCTGTAAAATTCATTCCTAAGTCTGTACTGTAGTACTTGAACCTGATGAATATTTTGCAACAAATCTCACTTGGACAGAATGGTTCTGAATTGTAAATTGCTCTTTTAAAATCAACTCAGTACCTTGCACATTGGTCAATAGCTTTTGATTTGTTCTATGAGTGGTTTGGACACAGTATTCACACATATAAATACATATTATTCAAAAATACTTCTTATCACAGCAGTGAGATCACAGGAATAATTCTCCTGGAGAAATAATAATGCAAAACATTGCCTTTTGAAAGCAAACCGTAACTATTTCAGAAATTGCTTCTTCTTTCCCCCGGTCTCCCCCACCCCCCCCAAACTTGAAAATACCAAGTAGGTATCTGTGAGTTATTCCTTAAGACAGGCTCTGTAAAACATATTTAAATAACAAAAGCAAATGCAAGGTCATAAGAAAAAGAAATTGAGAACAAAGTTATAATTAAGAACTATTTAAATTCTACACACAATTAAGTTTGATCTGAACAGGGAAATAGGTACCTTTAGCCTGATGAAGATGGGTACATTTGCTTTGCCAAATCTAGGACAATGCATCTTTAAGATATTGTGCCATTTCTTTTAAGCATTACTTCAAATATGTAGGAGGAGGGAGCATCTAAAGCAAAATTGCAAATGCAACTTTTGATTGTTATGATTTGTTTTTAATTATCCTTTTCTCCTTTTGTCTTAATTGGACAGAGCCAGTCTAAACTTGTTCTGTGCAATTAAGAGCAGTTACATGCATAGAAAATTGAGACCTATTTTAAATCTCATTTGGACTGACTCATAGTTCAACTTGCTACAGGAAAATTAGAGCAAGAAAATATATTTAAAAATCTAATGAGCTTTAGTAAAAATATTCTCCACAAAATGATGTGCTGGGAAGTTTTACACATTCACTTCAAATCATATCAGACAGTGGATCAGGGGAAAAACATTTTGCTCTTACTAGGCTTCCACAGGAGACATCTAGGAGCATGTTATCAAATTCTCTTAAAAATCCATTCTGAATTTTGAGCTATTTATTTCCAAGGCAACTAAACAAATATTTTCCAAATAACTCATACATGTGGCTCAGATGGGGGCTAATTCTGTACTTGGTAATTTCCTACCTCTTGCAAACACAATTGGCACCCAGTGTACACAGCAATGCACTTTCCAATAGTTAAGGTAACAAAAACCCTGTAAGGTGAAGGCAGTGCTAAAGCACCTGCATAATGCCCATTAGTGTTAATAGGGGCTTGGGAGAACATATCCAATACCTCCATAAAAGGCCTCATGCAGCTCGGAATAAATGTGCAAAACAATAATAAATTAGTGAACCAGTATGAGAATAATCGTTTGAAATGAACCCAAATCCAAATATTGGAAATTTCTGGGGTTTCATGTTACACATGGGCCTCATTTCTTAGATCTTCTGGCTAAGATGCTTGGGAGGGGGGAAAAGTGCCTGAGAAATCCCATCTTCCCTCCTTCTTGCTTGTTTGCAGCTGGTGGTTCAGGACATGGAGGAAGTTATTTGTAGGAGGAGCCATCACTGTGCCTGCTCGGAATAAAATACATCTTCTTGCTCTCCTGACCACTGTCTGCTCTCCTCTTCTCTGCTTCAGGTGCTGCATAAACCAATGCAAAGCCAGACAAAACTTCTCAGAGCTATGTGCTTGAAGGCTTTGTGAAAAAGTCCCTTTGTTAACAGTTCCTACAGATCCTTTCCAGACACTTAAAGAAACTTGAATACAGTTATTTTATTTTTTAGACATTATTTTTTATTGATGAGCATCCTTGTGTTGTGTATTCCCGTATTCCCCAGTGACAAGCAGCCGTAGCAACACATAGCAAATTGAGATTTATCATTTGTCCATAAAAATAGAAAATTTCAAATCCAAGACTCTTAAAAAGAAACTTGAATCTGCTTCATAAAATGTTTGTTTGTTGTAAGTACTTTCTCGTTTCTAAATTATCCTTTGCTTTATGGCCTTTTTTTTGCCAAAGTCCCATGACAAGGTTCATTTGATAGAACAACCTTGTTCATAAAGTGTGAATTTCCATCAAGTCAGATGAAATGTGAACTTGAACAATGGAGAGTTGGCTTGTCTCCAGGCCTAAATATAGCTATGTGAGAACTTTGTGAAACCTGCCAAGCAGTCGGCCCCACTCTTAAAGAAAAAAGAGGTCTGAAATACTTAGGGTCCTTCAGTTTGCCTCATTCATTTCATGTCTTCCCACAGTTTTGAAGGTCCCTATGAACAGTCAGACCCTGACTCTGTGCAGTTTACTGCCATCTTTTCACATTGCAGTGCTGTAGATATCTTCAGGGTATCTTCCCTTCTTAAACAGGGGCTTCATTGTGCCCTGAGAGTTCCATTGGCACTGGAGTGAAATTTCAAGTGAGTGGTAAAATAGCAGATAGGCAGAGCTGCTGGATCTTGGTGAAGTTGAAGTTCCCTGGGACAACACATTGGCTGGTAACCATAACTACAGAGTGTCAGAGCCCCAGGTGGGGAGGTCCAAAGCAGCTGAGGTGTCAGCAGTGTCCAGGGAGCCATCGGGCTGCGGTCACAGGGCTGAGCTCCTCACCTCAGTTTGGCTCACCAAGCACCTCTTCATCTCTGAGAAAGACTATCCAGAATAAAGGAGCCTCCAGCGGTCACCAACAGTCTTGGTGGCCAAAGGACAGTTAGTTTCAACTCTGTGGATGGCACCAGGGAGAAATTGTACCTTGGCAATGGCAGATAGCCCCAAACACAGAGCAGGGTTGTGATTTGCCCCAGCTAAGTGAAGTCTGAGTGTGCAGAGTCAAGAGATGGTGAGTGGTCCATGCGTGGCGTCTGCCAGGGAACAAGGAAGTCAATCATCAATGCTTTTCGAAGCCCCTGCCAGATATTTTTCTTCAACTTTCAGCTTCTCTGGTTTTTCCTCAAGACTGGTAGAAATTTAATATAGAATCCCCTAGTGCTATTTTTGTTCTTCCTTTTAACCTGTTCAATGCCTTTTAGCTTGGTTTTTGCTTGGGCCGTCCTCTGCCCTCCCTCTGGAGAGCTTAGTGTAAGGACAGTATGATACAAACATGATCTTCCTGCTAGCAGAGGTTCCACACTCCCAACAAGCTTAGAATTTTAATTTTAGGACAAGATTTCAGTAGAGCTCACCTTCTAGTTTGTGAGAGAATTAAAACACATGCAGAAATATACAGAAGTTGGCTCCTGCAGACAGACTAATAATAAAAGAAAAGCATTGTGACTATTGAAAGTTTTAAAGGCCCTTATGAAAAAAAAAATAGTTCATGAATAACTTTCAAAGTGAGAAAACTTACTCAGACAGCTGGCCGTGCATTTTTTGGGACCAGTGATGGATTATATAGGATTAGAAAATGAGAGCTGCAAGAGGTGAGGAGCTGCAGCTCCTGGAGCTGTCCTCTTGGCTCTCACAGAGCTGGGGTGCAAAGGGAGAGGACAGTGAGTGTCCCCAGCAGCCTGTCACGGCCATCCTGCTGCCACCCCACACTGTGGGGTCTGTGCAGCCATTGCATATTTATGTCTCATGTCTAAGGGTGCCAAGAAAGATAAGGAAGGAAAGGAAAATGGAGAGAACAAAGAGATACAGCTCCAGTTCTTCTTAGGCTCCAGGACATATCAGTGTCATTCTTAGGTACTACTAGCAGAGGGAAAGCACTTTTTGGTGTATTTGCTGTAAAGGGAACATTTCTGATGTGGAACTCGGATTCTCAATGTGAAAAAAAGACATTTTGCTTTGAAACTAAGTATCTTTCTTCTCAATTAATTTTAATTCTTCATTTAGATTCTAACCTTAATTCTTGGGATTAACCAGGTTGCTTCAAACCTGGGAGATTAGTACACAAAAAGGCTCCAGTTTGAAGTCAACAAATAGACAATAACAATGTTGACACTGGCAGGGATTTTGCTTGTGGCTGATGTTGGATGCAACCCCTGGATCTTAATGGTTAAAGGGTTAATTAAGCTATTATCATAGTAAGTCTCTAAAATTCAAGAAACAGAGGAATTTAGGACTGGATAGCTGAATAGACAATTCTGCCAAACTTGCATAAACTGAACAATTGCATCTTACAGTTTATCTCTATTTTTCTGATCTTATTTCCCATGAAAAGCTGTTCCAGAAGCTCTTTGGTTTTATGGTTTGAGTTTTTCCTATTTGCAGTCTAAATTTATCCTTGGCCTAACACTGTCCTTTCTTTAAATAGCTTTTATCGCTGCCTGATATTTATTCCATAGTAAATAGCACTTACATATCCTTTCAGGCTGTGCTTTGATAGGATGACAAACAAAATATTTTAATTTATATTCTTTAAAATAGGCTTTTCTTTCTCCCCACCACCCCCATAACAGTTTTCTGAAGCAGTTCCAGCCAGAACACATCAATCTTGCACATGGATGGCCACTATGGGTGTGCTGTATTTCAGATGAGGTTTTGCTGGTGTCTTGCTCAAGGGCACAGATATTTTCCTAGTGTGAGTTGAAATACTTCACCTGACATATAGGATCTCATTTGCCTTTTTCCCTAACTGCAGCATCTTTCTGGCTCAGAAAGGTGGTTCTTCTTATTCATCCCTATTTGTTTCAATTGATGAACTCAAGATTGTAGCAGGAAAACTAATTAATCTGGGATTGCATAAACTGACATTGAAATTAAAAATGAGCCCTTTCATCTGTTTATTTTTAACTTGCATCTTTGGGAAATTATGCGACTTTCTTCTTTGGACAGATACCCCTGATGCAGTGCTGTCTACAAAATCATCTTCAGATGATACTGACCCAAATGTTGCTAAATTTTGGAGAGACCATTTGTAGGCATAGTCCAGTTGAGCTCTGTCTGTCAAAATATCATGTTGTCTCACTTGCTGCTGATCTGAGCAAGAGCAATCAATGAGCAAGAACTCATTAAATTTTCTCATCAATTTGGTTAACCAGATAGTATTTTTTGTGCAGGATGTTAGCTGGTACGAGCAGAAATCGAACCTTTTATTATGAGATTTTGCTGTGAGTCACAAGGCAGTACTCTGATCCATTGGTGGGACCTCTGGAACCACAGAAAACACCTTGTAGAACCCAAATGAGAGCAGTTTTTTGAAAGTGACAGCTTTTTGAAGATAATAATAAAATCCCAATACAGAGTTGAATTTTGAACATTAATCAGTATTAAAGTAAGTCAGACATCTTTAGCCAATTTGAACTTAAAACATACTAAATTTAAACACTATTTATGAAGCTGGGATCTGATCTGGGACAGTATCCAGTAAAGAACATCTTCTGGTTTTTAGAAAGTACATAGCTTACTAAGAGATGCTTTCTGCAATTGAAGTGCCTTCCCTGAACTGAGATGTGAATTGCATGTGTGGTTTCACCCAAGATCCAAAATGCCGATACCTTTGTTCTGAAAAGTGGGATTAATTTTTTAAAAACACTAGCTACACATTTTTAAAAGCACTGAAGAATGTTATCAAAATGGATTTAATGTCTCCATTTCTTTGAGAAATTCAGATCTGTTTAATTCTTCATACATTTTTAGTAAGTTCTTAAATTTTCAGTATCTTGAATTGATTTTCTGTGGCTCTTGAATCCTGAAGCTGATTGTACATGTGCTCTGTAAGACAGCTACTGTGGATATTTTGAGATATCCTGAGCACTGAAGCATCTCAGTGGCACCGTGATATGATGAACCTTTTTGAAGTACAGACTTTCTCTCCTGTAAATACAAAGTCAACCTCAACTTCTCACTTCTGAATACAAAAAATACCAGCAGCAGAGAACTGTGCTCTCTGTTTGCAAGGGACTTTTTACAATAATTCTGCTAAAGCAAGATTTTTTTCCCTTCAGGCTAAGTATATTCCCAGCACTTACTTTAATGAAAGATGGAAGACATCAGTTTCAGGAACAAAAGTCATTATTTTTCCTCCAAATATTACTCCAGTCTAAACCCAAAGATATAATTATGTTGTATCGGGGGCTTCTGCCTCTGCCAAACTATGTAGGCAATAGCTGAAGGTATTTCAGCCTTACTTACACATCTACCAGAGGAGATGAATATTTAACTGAGAGACAAGAAAGCTATTTTATTGCATTACTTAGGGGTAAAAAGACAAGGAATTTACTGTAAAGACAACCAGCTGTAGCTGCAGAGGCTGACACAGAGTGTACAATTGCACTGAACGCACTGTGGCAACATTTTTAAATTATGGTTAATGGTTTTAGAGAGTGTCACAAACACAAAAAGTGGAGCACAGTGTATAAATGAGCCTATGCACAGTCACTCTGGCTACTCGAAGAGCACGTGAATTTGGTGCCACACAGGGCAAAACGCTGAGGGATCAGCTAACGGAGAAATCTGTTCTGTGTATTTGGGAACAATTGGTGTTTAAAAGGAATACCAACAGTAGCCCCACTGGATATTGCTCACAGCCCACGGTCAAAGCTGAGAAAGGTTATAGGACAGGAAGATTTACCTCAGCACTTTGTGCAAGTACTTTTGCTCTTTGCTAGCACCAGTCCACCAAAGAATTACACTATTCAATGTTTTTGTTTTCAGCCAGGATGACAGGAACATATTTGCAGTTTACAGCAGGTGCCCAGCTAAGTCAACAAAGTGCAAGCTATGCAGTAAAAAATAATATATAAAAAAGGTCACTTTGCCTGAGTATGCCACTCCAGCAAGTTTCAGTTCCTTACAGGGGGAATGTTTGAATACAGTGACCGGATGGATACTTTGCTCACCACACCATCAGTAAAAGTGTTGTGTTTTCTCCTGTTTAATGAATGCAGAGGATTTTCGGACGCTTGTCAGCTCTTGTCCCGACAATCATTACTACCTGCTTCTTTGAAAGAGAAAAAAAGCCGGGCTATTCATTCACAACCTCCAGGTGGTCACCTTTGTGCCTGTGGCAGAAAGTCATTCTTCCTGGCAGGCTTTTCCAAATCGGACCCCTAATGTCCTGTCACTTTACTGAAGGTCTCACAACACAGGTCCGCCTGGCCCTCCTGCAGTGATGGGGACCTGACTCCGTGCCCCCTCCAAAGACTATGACTTCCACATCTTCCTACTGAGGATGAAGGAGGCAGAATTACATATGCTATAATTAACTGCAGATGATACTGAACAAGAAAAAGAACACTGGTTAAACCTGTGATTTAAACAAAAATGTAAATGCTACTCTCAGGTGCCCAGTGCACTAATAGTTCTTAATTGCCTATTGTCTTTGCAGCCTTACCTGGGACCTCACCCACACCCTTTGCTGTGGCCTCTGGGTCTCCCCTCCTGTGTACACTCAGGTACAGGGATCAAGGAGCTCATCCAATTAATGACTAACTAGGGTGGGAAAAAGGTTGCTTCTCAGCTGAATGAATCTTCATTCTTTGCACACCGAAGACAGCATCAGGAAAGAGGCTCAACCATACAGTCTTGGGAAGGATGATAACAGCCACTTCCTCTGCTTCCTTTGCACATGACAGCCTAACATTTACCTCCTGATCTCTCCTGATGCAGAACTTGGAAGGAGGATCAGTGGCATGAGGGACTCATAAAGGCTTTCAGTATTTGGGTTAAAGAGTTCACCCACTGTTAGCTTGCCACACAAACACAGAAGTGTAAAAAAAAGCCATTCTGTGACTTTACGTTTTTTGTAAGAAAAAAAATCTGGGAGTCATTTTGTTTACCTTTTTTTGAGCGTGGTTTATCATATGATGAAACTAGAAGAGTGCCCACAATAAAAGGAAGCCTATGAAGGTATTTTTTTCATTATCAGTATTAGCAGTACTCGCTACTTCTGTATAAGGTGTGTGGACATTTAACCCTAGGAAAAACAGATATGGACAAGACTGTGGTTCTTAAAAAGCACCCCACTGAATCAAACTGGGACATTATAGGATCTGGAGCTCCCACTAAAAATGGCCTCAGTACAACATGTAGATTTATGGAAGAGAGGGAAAGATTTTCCTTTATAGGGTATGTGTTCATCCCAGTGGAGGAAGAAAGAGACAGCACTAGAGAAGAGGCATTTGGTATCATGCCAGACATTGCTGTTAATCCATTCTCAGATGGATTTCCTAAAAAATGTCATTTATGGAGTTGTACTCTGTGCGTGTCCACCTTTCTAACTGCTGGCTCCACTGGCTCAATTTCAGACAAATTTGATAAATGGCTAGAGGTCTCAAGTACAGTAAGAATTTACAAGTTTCATTAAAACTTTTATATATATACATAGTTCAAATATGAAGTTGCAAAAGTAATCAGATTGAAGATAAAGGGTATATCAGCACCGCTTCTAGGGGAAAAGTTGGACAGTGAACCCACCTGTACTCAATATCAAAGAATTTACATGGAGATATTATAAAACTGAGGAGAAGCTTAAACTGGTTTTTGTGTCCTTCTAAATACCAGGTGAACACAAGCCCTAGAAAGCAGGTTCACAAGTTTGGCATCTCCTGGGGATTCCTTCTGTACAGTAAACTTCTGTCATACCAGGGTTCTTTAAGGCACTGAACTACTGAGAAACTGGATGGGTGAGTGTTTCTCTGGTGACTAATTTCTAAACTTCTGTAGATGCCTCTGGGTGAAATAAGTAACCAGTTGCCTAAACAGGGAGATCGAATGATAAGCAGCTGAGACACTGCTGTGCACTTCAACCTCTCTTAAATAGCCCCAGTAAAGGTGAATACCTGAGAAGGGAGTGGTCTTAGCAGTCATATGTAAAAGGCCAGACAGAGCAAAGCTAGAAAAGGACAAGATGCCAATTAACTCGTAAGGTAGATAAGATGGATAATTTCCTCTCTAAGTATAAATGTTTGTTCAGCATGGCAAATGAGGGTCAAGTGCAAGTGGGAAAACAGAGTCTGTGCCTTAGGACCAATGCAACATACAAAACAATTAATAGAATCCCAGGGTTTGTACAGAAATCCCGTCAGAGCCATATTTGCCGGCCTTTCTGCGCACAGAACAGACGGTATCTGTGTCCAGCCAGGGCTGCATGGGGCCCGTGCTGATAGATGCAGGCAGTGTTACTTCCCCAGCCACATGCCCTCCACAGCCCTCAGGGCTGGCAATTCAGTCAGCTATTTTTTCCTGCAAGTGCCTTGGGCCATCTCAGTCTGACATAACCTGTCACTGCAAAACTGCTTTCTCCAGAGTCTATCTGAAGTTCCTCTACTTACTAAGCTTTACAATGCTGCCCTGAAGGTCAACTGACTCAGACTTCCTTGGAATGGAAATGAGGAAGGGAGTTCAGAATGGACCTTCAGTAAGGAGGTGGTTGCTGCAGCACCCAGGTATTTTAATCGTTGCTAGTTGCTTGAGTAGTTCAGGTAGACCAAACAGCTCACAAAAGGTAGGAAACAAAAGCACTTCACTCATAACAAGAAGCTAATAGTTAAGTCAGTTTGAGACAAATTTTAATTAATGTTTTTTTTGTATTTCTCCAGACTTTAAACTGTACTTGTGCCTCCTGGAAGAAAGGAGAGAAAAAGTAAGAGAGAGATTAATTTTTTTTTTTTTATTAATTAACCATCTGGGACCATGGAACTATGAAAAAAACTAGGAAAAATTCTGATATAAAAAATACGGGTTTTTTACCCCTGGTAAAAATGGTTCCCTTGAGGATGGAGGACCAGAGTTCATTTAAAGATAGAGGAGTTTTTAACAATGATTTCATGGGCTCTTAGATTTGTGTCTCAATACCACATTTTCCAAGGTGTCCAGGTATGAGGCAGGTGGCAAAGAGGCATATTTAGACTTTTGACCACTTTCAGTAATGTGGTGCTTGGTGAACATCTGTCAAAAGTCTAGGCTACCATCACATTTTCTATGCAGTGCCAAGTCTTCTAGCACTTTGTCACCCCCCTGATTTCCTGGTGCTTGTATTCCAGTTCCACAATCACCCAAAGCAACACCAATGCAACTGTCTGCTACAAAGTTACACTCCCAGGGTTTGTAGTGGCCCTTGGGCACCTATCCTCAAAAGGGATAAATTCCTCCTGGAGCATTCTCCTATCTCTCGGTCCTTTGAACTGTAGAGAAAATACAGATAACTGCCTTACACAGTGATGCCATCGGGGGATCAGTGGGCCAAGGCCAAAGCCTGCTGCATGAGGTTGAATAAGACAAAGTGCAGGGTCTTGTACTTGGGTCACTACAAGCCCAGGTAGAGCTGCAGGCTGGGGGAAGAGTGGTTGCAAAGTGGCCCAGCACAAAAGGACATGGGGCGTGCTGGTCAACAGTGTCTGAACATGAGCCAGCTGTGCCCAGGTGGCGCAGGAGGCCAATGGCATCCTGGCCTGTATCAGCAATGGTGTGGCCAGCAGCACCGCGGTAGGGATTGTCCCCCTGTACTGGGCACTGGTGAGGCCACACCTCGAGTGCTGTGTCCAGTTCTGTGACCATCACCACAAGAAGGACATTGAGCGGCTGGAGTGTGTCCAGAGAAGGGCAACAGTGCTGGAGAAAGGTCTGGAGCACAAGTTCTGGGAGGAGCAGCTGAGAGGGGTTTTTTAGTCTGGAGAAAAGGAGTCTGAGTGGGAATCTTATCTCTCTCTCTACAACACTCTGAAAGGAGGTGGTAACCAGGAAGAGGTCAGTTCTTTCTTTCAAGTTAAGAAGTCCTCAAGTTATGCCAGGAGAGGTTTAGGTTGGATATTAGGAATAATTTCTTCATTGAAAGGGTGGTCAGGCTTTGAAACAGAGTGCCCAGGAAAGTGAGGGAGTCACCATGCCTGAAAGTGCTCAAAAACCATGTAGGTATGGAGCTAGGGATGCACCTAATGTATGGTGGACGTGGCAGTGTTAGGTTAATGGTTGAACTTGATGGTTGTAGAGATCTTTTCCAGCCTTAATGATTCTATAAGTATATGATTCCCACATAGACACTTCTGGAGAGGCATGGTTAAAAAATGGAGTAGACTGGTATCCTAGGTAGCTCTAAATAGCTGTTTTCCTATCACTATTGCAGAATAACTCGTCCCTTAAAACTGGAAGCTAAATAGAAGTAATATTTGTTGAAAATGCTGAACTTGTTAAACATTTTTTTCAGCCCTTTCTTTAATGTGTGCTAGGATGCTCATACTAGGAACTTAGCAACTGGGCAAGGAAATGAGCTTTCGACAATATATTTTAGTGTTCCTAATTAATATTTGCCGAGGACCCTCCAACTGCACAAACTTTTGAAAAGAGGTAGGTTTCCTCATTATCAGCAGCTATTTCACAGCTTATAGTCCAACAGCTGAAACGTCAGTCCAATTGCTGCTGCCCCAGGGTGAAAACACCCTTTTCTGCATCTCACCTCTGGGCTGCCTCAGGTTGAGTTTGACCCTGGAGAGGTCAAACCATGACAAGCAGATTGTCCTTTCATTGCTAGTCCTCCTTTGCTGGTGCCAGCTGGAGAGCAGTATTACTGCCTCGCTCAAATTTAAAGAAGACAAACTACGTCTTGTCTTGATGTGTGAAGAAATGCAGATTAGGACATGATGGGAGATGATGAAGTGGGGCAGAAAGATCTGAAGATGAGGAGTATATTTAAAGAAACTGAAACAGGGAGTGGGCTGGGGCAGCAAAGAGGAGGCTGAGAAGAAATGCAGCTAGCTGGCAAGTGGAGAATATGGAGTGGGGTAGCAGCAGAAAGCTGAGCCTAGTTGCAGAAAAAAGAAGGCATACAGGGGCTGGGAGTTGTTGAGGCTAAGGTTTTGGAGGGGAAAGAGCACCTGAAACCCAACTAAAGAAGGGTGCTAAGTAGAATGAAAATTCAGTAAAAATTCAACTGGCTAGATGAGTTTTGATTAGGATTATTTGTTTATTAGGATTAGGATTAGTTAGAATTATTGGAATACAAGGAACAAGATCTGAGAATGAGAAAGATCCGATGGGTAAAACTAGACCTCACGGGGAGACACATTTGGCTCAAATGTCTCTGGAGAGAACCTGGGAAACAAGTGATGAAAGTGGAAGTGGAAAAAGAGCCAAAGCAAAGTGGAGCCAGGGACAAACTGGAGGTTTTGGCTGGGTGTAAAGGAGTAATATGAGCATAAAGGGCACTTGGGAGTGTTTGTACAGGGTCTCTGTATTTTTGAGCAGACTCTTTTCTAAAGCCCCAAACAGAAGACAAGAGTCCTGACCGTCACTATTTGTCTGCCACAAGGATCAGTGAAACCCACTGGCCAAGGGGTACCCACCCAGCCATACTGTTTCTGAGAGACCTGTTGTGACTGAAAGCTAATCCCTTGGTGCAGAGCTTGGTGATATTCCCAGTCCTGGAATGCGGCAGAGCAGAGGATGACAGGCTGTATGTCAGAAATGGGAGCTCTAATGTGCTTAGTTACAAACCTCAGCAATTATACAACATATATTCAAGTTCATCTGAAAAATGAAAGTCGCACATAAACTTCAAGCCAACTTCTTGAAGTCCTCTGGTTTATTCACTAATCATCTTATTTTTGCTCCAGATGATTCAGGGAATCTACTAAAAATAATGATCATTGCAGCCCATGTCTCTCCAGCACATTGTCTATCCTGAGTGCTGAATAAGGCAAGGGTTCAGCAGAAAAAAAATTACAGTAAGAACATATGTAGGACTGTATCACATTCAAGTGCAGGCATGCTTTAAATCAAGAATTGAAAATATGCTATAAAATGAAGGAAGTCTCTCAATATTTTTTCCCAAGGAAAATTCAGTTCTGGAGATTGAATTTTTTTTCCCTTNCAGCCATCAGGTTCCCCCGAAACAAATGGGAGAAAAATTCCACGAGAGAGAATGCGAAGGAACAAAAGGAATAACACCCAACCCCCGACAAAAGGTCTGTGAATGACTTCTCTCTTGGTCTTTTCTACCTTGTAGCATGAGCTTAAAAAAACCAAACACAACAAAATAACAGAAAAGAGTAACTGGGAGATTATTCTGCCTTATTTGCACATTCCGATAATAACAAAACTGTGAGAATTTTAAGTTCTTCCTTCACGTGCCTTATTTTCTCAACAGAAGCAATGCGCACATCACAGAATTCTGCAGTATTTTCTGACACTGGCTAGTAATTTACTTATGAGAATCATCCACTGTAGACCCTGTGATTGTTCACATAGGCGTAGCTTAGCAAAAGGAGGGCAGAGTTGGACTCTCCTGGGGTCCAGTTTTATGTAGTTATAGAATCAGTCGAATATATGATGAATATATGGGAGTGGGAATGGAGAAGGCATAACGAGTCTGTTACTTGAAAAAAAGAGCATGTTTGATTATCTTAGGTCTCCTGTGTACCTTCCTTCCATATCTGCAGTAGAGAAAATATTATCTGGCAGCTATCATTTATTATTTATTTTTTTATGCTTTAATTATTTGTGGAAATCCTTGGCTTCTGCTTGTCCAGCCAGCTCCTCTGACAGTAAACTTTACATGTTAAGATGTGGGAGGTGAAGCTCTGGTTCAGAGGAAGGAAGGAAGGAAGG
>VXBQ01012254.1:306274-362027 GCA_013400175.1 Phainopepla nitens
AGGAAGGAAGGAAGGAAGGAAGGAAGGAAGGAAGGAAGGAAGGAAGGAAGGAATATTGCTTTGACTGCTGGTGATGTAATATTGACCATCTGCAACTTTCATACATTAATCTGGTCCTATATGTTTTTCAAAACAAAACCCCACAGAGGTATTGACTGCTTTCTTATTTAGCTGTTTTCATTACTTTCTGAGTTGTCTTATTTGAGTCTTCATGCTACTGGTATGACTTTACATATAAATTTAAGGTTTGAGTTACAGCCAAAGTATTTGACTTATCCAAACTACATTCATTCTTTTCTAAAACTTTGTATTTCTCATTCTTCCCATTCCCTTCTCATCTCCATATTTCTCATTTTCTTCTTCTCTGCTTTGCTGCCAGACAGTTCTTTTTTTTCCTAGGCTGCCATCTGAGTTTTCTTGGATACGTCTACTTTTTTCACCTGGCAATCCTGTCTGGGTGGAGTTCAGAGATTTTGGACAATTGTCAGGGATTTCTGGACATCTGGTAATCCATTTGAAACAGGATGGGAAATTTTATACATGTCTCTGCCCACATGCAGATGATGCCTCCAGCACATGTAGAGGCTATTGCACAGATCCCAGGAGCACTGGCCTGCAGAATGTGTGCTACACAGGTGGTCCTGGGGAGAATGGTAATTCCAGCTTGTTTGAGAAGACTGGAGTCACAGCGAGTCTGCTGGGCAGGGAATGTGCACTGGTGCTGCTGTGTCCCAGCCACAGGGCTGATTTCATGAACATATGCAGAGCTGCCCGTCCCAAATGGGTTATTGCACAAACAACCCAATTTCCTCTATTCACTAAATTTCTGGTCTTCTCAGTGCTCTGCCCTTTACTCAGTTCCCCCACACCTTTCTGCCTGGGATAACAGAAGTTTGGGGATTCCTGACTCTTTTTGATATTCTTGGAATGGACAAAATGAATGTGTTGTGGGAAGGCAAGAGCTCAGAGACTTCTCCCCCACCCTTCAAACCTGGGGAGAGGCATGGTGTTGAGTGATATTTGGGCTGTGTCACTTGATTCCTCTCAGAAGTGGTGTGTCTCATATGATAATCATTATTAGTAATAACTCCTAGGCCTTGGTGCCAGAAGGATTTCAGGTGATATTGAAACCAACTGAGCATTAAATACCTATACCTAAAGAAATATAGGCTCTTGGCTTTAGTGTTTATGATTCCCTGGTCTCCAGTGGGTTTACAAGTGAGGTAAACTTTATTTAGAATTCAAACATTGGGGAAGAGGAGTAGTCCAGATGAAATTCTTTCACAGGTATCACATAGCTGGACAAAGCCTCAATAATACCATCCAAAGTGCCATATATTTGACCACACTCTTACTGTTTCTCATGCTTCCTCTGTTCCAAAACCTTCTTTCTGAGGGAGAGCCCTTTATGCTTGTGTGTTAGGAATCTCTGCTGATAGATCCCTGGCAGCGGCTCTTCCACAGCTAACCCTTAAATCAGAGCTCCTTCATAAATGGGAGGAACATCAGAGGGAAAAAGAAAGCATTTTCCTAGAAATTCTGGATACAGCACACAAGCCAGGATTCTGGGAAAGCAATCTCTCTGTTTTGATGTGATACTGTTGATGCCTAAAAACTCAAACCAAATGACTTAAATAAATTTCACAGACACTGCCAGGAAGTGTTCTAGATACAGTAATGGTACATGGAAAATCAATATTTATTATCATTTTAACTGAAAAATTAAAAAGATTTGCCATAAAATACAAGTGCTTTGCAGCATTTTGCATGTTCAGAGCATGTCCTCTAGGGTGCTATTAATATAGTTTGTCAAGTGAGTGATGCATTGTTTATGCAATTATAGAGATGTAGCCAAATCCTTTTTCTCTCCCTCTTTCCCCTCTCTCAAGTGGCAGCAGCAGGTAGCTAGAGTTGATGGATCATTTTTAGGCCTCTGTGGTGCAGAATATATATTTTCAGAAGTAATCTACTAATTGGTTATGCAGACCATCTCCCAGCTGTGTCTCAGTGCCTAAGTGCAGGGAAATCCAAGCTCTCAGGTCTGGAAAGGGTAATGCAATAAAAACCTGTTATCATGTAGTAATTGAGGTCCAAGGTTTACAGCAGCATCATCAACATGATGCATTCAAATGCAAAAGGCCAGAGTGACTCAGGCTTAGGCAGGGGAATCAGAAGTTTATTAGTACTCTATGGCCTGGTGCACTTGCTCAATCAATGCATATTGAATTTGGAAAGGTTTAAATGCTGATTTTAAATAACTTTTCACAGTTTATTTTCCTTTAGTGGACATGTTTACTGCTGTGACATGCTGGGTTTCACCCTATGCTTGTTTTCTGTGAACATGGCAAATTCTTCCCTGAACTTTCAACTTCCCGTTTCACTTGAAAACCAAGAACTAAAACTGGAACAGTCACAATGTAGGACCATTTACACACTTGGCACTCCAGCCAAGTTTTCCATATTCTCCTTCAAAATAATAAAGATCTGCATTCAGGCATTTAGCTGATGGCCTACTAACTGATAAGAGTTCTGCTAAGGTGTCTTGCAATAAAGATGGTCAGAAACTAATCTTGTTTTCTCATTGTAAATGTTGTGAAAGGACTCCATTATTATTCACAGAAATGTATAAAAGGGCAAGAAAAACTTTTGAAAGACTTAAACACCCAAGGTTTTACTTAATAACACAAGAAAAAAGCCAGAAGAATTTTGAATTGGCTCTGGTGTTATTGTGGGTTAATTGGGCAAAATGCCATTACACCTGTGTTCTTCAAAAAGCATACTGATAAAACTCACAATATAGCAACTTTTCTGTGATAAAACCAGGGGTATTAGCCTGATACCTTCTGGTGTTCCAAGATAAAACTGAGCATTTACACAGGAGAGATTTTCCAAACCTTTTTGGGACAAACTACAGACAAGGCTCACTATTTTTCATGTACTATAATTATTTCTGCAGATTTGTAGCAAATAATAGATTCGTGACAAACAAGTAAAAATCTGGGTCTAATTAGTTCTGCTAGAGATGTTGTAGAGCGGAGATATCTCTTTCTGACTCTTGCACAAAAGTTGTCATTAGTTTAAATTCTGAAAAATTTAATTGTCCCAGAACTGATTACAGTTAAAAATATTTGAACCAGTAATAGCCCATGGACTTTTACAAGTTACTTTTGATTTGTTATAGAATGGAGGAAGACAGTAAATCAGATTCATGTTTTAACTTTATGCAGTATTGTTTCTGCTATGAAGGAAGGAAGTTGCTGTATTTCATTAAGTTTTTGTTCAGTGAATGCATACCACTGCCCTCCTGAAGAGAGTATTTTGATTTGTACAAAAAGTGGTGCTTGTATTAGTTTAAAGGTGTTTAAAGGATTATATAGCACTGTTTAGCTAAAGGATATATGTGAATTGGAGAGATCATGATGAGAATTGCCAAAGGAGATGCCAATTTCCATAACAGCATCAATATCTCCAAGCCTTCAAATTATGCTCAAAAATAATTTTAGAGTCTCTCTGCTTTTCATAGCAGACACCTAACATTTCTTTAATTATGCCCACCTCAGCCTTTTTGGTCTCGTATCTTGAAACCCAATTTACCCAGATGAAGATATCTGCAGTAATAACAAGAAAGGATCGAGATATATATAACATGACAACTATGGGAGAAGTGTCTACAAATGCCAAGTGTGTGGAGCTCTAGGTCTCTGGCTACTTACACCTTTTAATAAAATAAAGTAAGAATCTTGCAAGACTTAAAGAATGGCTTGCTTTTAATCCTTTGAAAAACTTTTTACTTTTCTGTTTTTCTTTATCCACTGGGATCTAGCTATTTTCTTCATCCACTGGGATCTAGCTATTTTCTCCAATCCTGAATCTTTTGAAATGGTTTTGTGCTTTTCTTACACTCCCTTTAAAAGGAAGATACCACTGGGAAAACTGTATGCCTTCTGCTGAAAGTCTCGTAGCAGATGATTAATATCTGTTACTTTGATAGAGAACCTGAAACTTCAAAACCCAGGAGTTCAAGCATTTTGCTGCCAGCAGTTTGCTCTGCTCTGAAACCAGTGCCCGGGACCAGCTGAAAGACTACCCATCATCAGCATATGCTGCAGGTTGCCTACTGATTTAGTTCTGTGTAAAGAGAGGGGAGACTAAAGCATGTAGGCACACAGGGGAGAGACCTTTAAAAGCAGCGAGACAATAACATTGCACATAGAACATGAGGGGAAGGGGGTGTCCTCCCCCGATCCCCACTCACTTCTTTATCCTCCCTTCCTCTGTCTGATGTCTCATGGAGAATAACAGAGAGGAAAGACAATCTTCATTTCAAAGATAGGACAAAATGGAGCACAGGACCTGGATTAGATGAGTTTTGTTCCTTTCCCAATTAATCTTGGAGTCACTGCAACCTTTTGTTTAAAGAAAGGTCTGTCTGCTACATACATGGCAAAACTATCATGGCTAGAGACATGAAAAAGATGGCAAAAAGGAGCTAGTGAATAAAAGGAAGAGAAGAAGCAGAAACTAAAGAGCAAGGAGACTTTCTTCTCTGGGTGTTCAGTGTAACCCTTCTCATTATTAATAAGTGAATTGCCTTCCTGGCAATTGCATGTTTATTTGACAAAAACACAGGTTATTTTCCAGATGCTTGATACAATCTTCAGCTCATATCTACACCACCAAAATAATGCATTGTTCATATTTTGACTGATGCTTTGATTTTTTTTGTCTATGATTTTTAATCATTTAATGGCCAAAAAACCTTGAAATTTGAGTTGCAATTTTCTATATTAGGTAAAGTATACAGATAAATACAGGTCATTCAGATCACTGTCACCTAAGACTGCTGGTAGAATCTATTTTCAGCTCCCAAATACCTAAGCCCTACAATGACACTACACTTTAATAACATGGAGGCAAGAGAGAATTCAATGATGTGACAGCTGAAATCAACATCAGCTAAATGTCTGATTGCCAATTTCAACTGGACAGCTGCCATACATTTGCCAGGATTTTAGCAATGTTTAGCAGGCATACTGCTTATGCCTTGTCTATTGTTATCTCAGCCTTTATAGCTGCTGTTTGTTACCAGAAAACAGGCAAGTGTGAAGGAGGCTGGTTTCTTGGAAGCATGTTTTCTATCTTCACTTAGAACCAAAGTTTCTAGAACTATGATTTCTAGAGTTGAGAGAGTTAAATAACTGTATTAACTGTGTGGTATGTGCTGAAGTAGTGTGACTTTGTTGTGGGTTACTTCTGTGCCAGGACAGATTGTCTATTTAAGAATTGTTATTCAATAGGATGAGGAAAAAATATCAAAACCATGTTTTGTTTAGCTAGTTCTTAAACCTCTGAGCTGCCCAGAACCCTCACCCTTACATTAATTTCAGTCTGGGTCAAGTGTGTTGAGGTCCTTTATGAAGGGAAGTAAAAGGCAAAAAACCCCGAACAAAAAATAACCTTTAAAGCTGCTAGAAATACCTTATTTATTTTCTTTTCCTTAGCAAGGCATGAAGAGCACAGTTTGCAGCTTTCCTGCTGCAGACCAGCCTCCAAGATCAGCCTGCTGATTTGCAATACTGGACTCTATCCAGCATAATGAAAACAGAGACATTATTTCTGTCCTTTTGTTTTGTTTTATTTGGTTTTTCTGTTTGGATGCAATTACTAGTGTCTTTTATTAGACTTAATTTTGTTACATGTTTCCAGCTCTGGCTCTAGACCTAATTACCACCTCTGGAAAGCTACTACTGCACATACTACACATCATATTCTTCACACTTCTGTGATTTCCTGTTCATTAAAACTTTCTAAATATTCAAGTTTCTGTCCAATACAGACCACAATAAAATAGTAGTTACTCCCTCTCCTGCCCTTAACTTCATACACAAACAAGACTAATCTATTCCTGTGAACAGAAAACTCCACTTGTTGGCCAGATCTGCAATTGTTTCCTGAAGTGCTACTGTGGCCTGTGTATTAAAGGTTTCACTACACAAACTGTTCAATTTAGATGAGGAAAAGAGAGTAAAATGATTATGCCATGCTGTAGCAAAAATTTGCAGACTTTGAAATTTTTCTCAGGAAGAACCAACAGTTTTAGAAGAGTAAGAATTTTCTTACATAGTCACACTTATATGGAACTGGCCTTGCTTTAAACTCTGAAATTAAACAGTAAGATTTGACATCAAGTAAGAAGTTCAAGAAGCCACAATGAAAGAGCAGAGGTAGAAGACAAAGTAGGAAGAGAAACAACAAAAAAACAGGTGCCTTTGAAGAAGGAGAAATTTCTGTTCACTAAAAATTCTGCTTCAGCAGTGCCAGAATTATTCGCTAACTTGGCAAACAGTTTCTGTTGAAAAAGTTTGGTCATGCTGGCATCTTCTGTTTTCAGCATTTTCAAAGTGTTGTTAAGGAGTGTGATTGCAAGTCCATAAAAGCATTAAGAGACTCTGAGGTGCTTTGCAGAATGGCAGTTTGCATCATATCCTCTTACCCCTGAGGAGATCCATCTCTGGGTGAGATACAAAGTTATTCCTTTTCCTATGCCCTCAAATTGTATAATTATAGTTATATATTTATGTGCTGTACAGTTGTTCTACCATTTTATAATCCAGGTGTATAATTAGCCCCCAGTGCATTTGAGGTGGCCATTCAGGTTCCTATTTCTTTCTTGAAGCAGACAAGTCTTTAAGACTCTGCACTTCAGTGGTTTCAGTACCCATCTTAAACACTGGGTAAAAGATAACAAAGATTGATTCATCCCAGGAAATTTTTAAACAGCTAAATCTGGAGATGGTGTTCAGCCACTGATATTAGGGATGTCTGGCTTAGGTACATAGGCCCTGAGCTCCCACAGGGTGTCCAGTCTCCCATCACAGCCAGGGAGACACATCCCTCCTGTGCAGTCAGTAGAATCTGGAGTGGCACTTAATCTCAGCTGAGTTTCTGGCTGGTTATCTGAACAGCTCTCTAGGTCTCCTTGATGATGCTGACTAGATACCCGTGGAGCTTAATGGGACATTAGACCCTTACAGATTGATAGATAAAAGAGAATTTAACCTTATACTCCAGTATAAGTCTATTTTTACTCTTTGCCTTCACAACCTGGAGTCTGTGATGGACAAGAAAATGTCTTTCTCTAGTCCTTTAATTAAAATATTAGCAGTGAAACTTATAGCAACACTTGCAGTCTGACACTTAATAATAAAAAAAGGAGTTACATATTTTATACTTGTGTTGCTTGGCTCAGAATGGACCTGAAGGACATGTTCAAGCCATTTGTGATTATACTTTTTTTGGTAATAGGAAATTTTCTGTTTGTCTTTGTATAATATAGTGTATTTAAAGCATCTGTCCTCACATTTTTGGTGTCAGGTCAGAGATTCTGCAAAAATATACTTTTTTGACCATGTCTGGTCCACTAACGTATATAGAGCCACATTTTTGTGGATGTCAAATGTGGATATTTATGCTGGCGTGGCTAAATATACACAGCGATTAGGCAAAAAAGCCATAACAATGACCAAATACAAACCAAATAGATTTACTTGTGCAGCCTGTCTATATTTTCTGGCAAGAAATTTTTTACAGTAGTGTAGCCAAGTCTTTCATTTGTAGCCCAGTGAAATTTATCTAGGAAGTGATCCTCTGCCCAGCACTCATGTCAGAGTTCATTTTCAGGAATTCTATTTACCATTCCCGTGGAAGACACACATGAAAGATCAGACACAGTCAATGATGCTTTCAGTTTATTCCACCCCAACATCAAACATCTCTGTCACACTGACACTAGGATCATAGCTGAGTAGTCATTAAAAAATAGAAAATCAGCTCAACATTGTGTTACTCCAATACAGATTACAGAGCCTTTGGTTGTTAAGTTTCTTGTAAATGCTAATCAAACCCAGTCTTTTAATTCTTCATCCTGGACATTTTGTAGTTGTGTGCCTGTATATAGCTGCTGTGCTTTGGGCTGAAGTACGAGCAGCAACCTTTTTATGGGTCTGTTGTTAAAACTCTATGAGATTCATCAAACTAAGTAACACTGCTAATGCAAGAGTCTCTTCTTGCCCAATGAATGATTTATAACAAAAGAATAGACTTCTTTATTAAAAGGTTCTCATGCTCTAGAGGCTCTCATGCTCATACAGATAAGAGCTGCCACTGTTCTGTTAGAAGAAATATGCTTTTCACTGTGACAAAGGAAGCAAGGAAAGTGCATCAGTCATTGGCCTTCCATGATTTTCTTTCTCTTCTCTTCTCTTCTCTTTCCTGGAGATTAGTTTCCACAGTATAGTTGGCATAAAACTATATTCATAGTTTTACCAGTAAAGCTTTTGAATTTGGTATTTATCACTCATTTGTTTTTGAAAATATTAAGGTTATGTTTTGTTATAAAACATAGTGGGGCACATTTTTAACACTATCTGATGACCTGATCTTTCACCTGCCAGTCCAAATCTTGTATACCTCAGTACTTCCAAACATTTTGAGGAATAAAACTCAAATATTTCTATCTGCAAATGAATTGGGTAACGTGCTGAAAAATTCAAACTGTGGGCACACGTTTTTTTCCTGTAAAAAGTTGGAACTTATGTAAGAAAATTTTCCTCAGTTTGTTCCTTGTGAAAGAAGACCCTTAGACTGTTTGTGCAGAGAGTCTATCAGTTGCTATCAGTTGCTAACAGTCTATCAGCTGCTGAGCCCACTGACTTCCTAAGCTGCAACACAGCTAACTACAACCAGCTGCTAAATATGGTCTTAATGCAGCAAACCACTTTGGCATGTGCTCAGTTTTGGCAGGGTGAGTGTTCAGATTAGAGTCACTGAGACTTTCCATATACCTAAAGTTCACGTGTTAGTGTCAACGTGGATCCAGCCTTTCACACATTTTCCTTCATACCCATACATAGGTATTGCTGATATATGCCTTAATGTACCAGGGCATTCAGTGTACATAAGCACTTGGTTCCTGCAAACTAAACCCAAAAATTAATTGGAACAGAAGAAATTCCTAGAAGTCTCTTAACAAATGATGCGGATGCTTGTGCAGTTTTCTAGGGAAAAAAGGACAGTTATTGGTGTGCTCGTTTATTTATAATGTTTTAAGTATGTAATTGTAATAGAGTCTCATAAAATAGATTCCTTATGATGATGGATGGGTTCATCAGCACTCTTACAAGCTGCATAGGACATTTATAGATGGATTTGTGCTGGCTATTACGATGTAGTAAAACCTATACAGTAAATAATAACTGGAATGCCATACGCTAGGTGCAATTCAGAAATGCTTCCCACATGATTGCAAAGATTGTCATGTTGCAGGAAGACCAGTCTGATGGTTATCTGATGCTTCTTCTGAGAAAAATGCAGGTCTGTGCATCTCTAAATGGAGTCTCTGTTATAGTGTTTGGGTAATACTCACCCTGATACCTCTTCTTGTTTATTGTAGAAGTATCAGAGCATAATTGGGAGACATTCCAGGTGTGACAATGCTTGATCTTCCTTAGCTAATAACCATGAAAATTGTCAAGAGAGCACAGTGTGTCCATGCAGCCACCTTTCCCACCTTGTGTCCCAGCACTGATTACAAGACTAAGATGTGTGTGAGGGAGGAGGAGAGCCTGTTCATCCCCAGCCTAACTCAGTTATGCTCCCTCTGTTGAGACTGCTGTGAGAGTGTTTTATTCATTTCTCATTAAGTTCTATCATATCTGTCAAGTGGCTGTCACAGAAATCCATGAGACATTTTCTAGTGTAGTCCCCCCTCTCCAGGGATAAAGGCTTGAGGGCAGAAAGAAAAAGGGAAGCAGAGGCCCTCAAATGATTTAAAGTGGAATTAAGGAGTGAGGAGCATGGAAGTGAAAAGACTTTCTTGGGAAGAGAGCAGCTACTTGGAAAATAGAGAGGCAGTGCATAATTTGGCTTAGGAAACAAAAGGATAATAAACACAGAATTGGTCCCTCACATTTTATTTTTCTTGTATTCCTCTGCAAATCACTCAATACTGCTCAAACTTTGACATGAACAAAACCTCTTCTCATAAGGTGTCGCAATAGTGACAGCTAAGTACAGCATAAAGGTATGTGAACAAGACAAGAAGTGCACAATGACACATCTCTTACAAAAAATTTATAAGAGAACTTCTGTGGGAGATGACTGTTTTGGAAAAACCTACCCAGTGCTCATCATTAATGCTTTGGGTGCCCTGCACTGAGGTGCAGGCAGCAGGTTTTATGTATTTTACTTCTCTTCTAGATGCTGTGATAAATGTGGGAGTTCATACAGCACACAAATGTAATTCTGAAATGGGCACCTCTCAAGCTGCACATTTTCTCTGTGACTGACAGTACAATTGGGACACATTTACTGCACAAAGGAAAAGTGTGAGGAGTTCTCTTTCTGGCTAAGCTCACAGATTCATTATTATGTTCAGTGGTGTTTATATGCAAGACTCAAAGTGCCAAAGTGCCCAGAAACATACTTGAAGTGCTACTCCTCAGAATCTGCTGTAATCACATTCTGTGAAAGTCAGAGATTAGGGGAGTCATCTGAACAATCAGCAGTGCATCTGTCTCACATATTATATACAGTTTGAAGTATCCCTCAATTTTTTTTTCTGTAAAACTAACATCAGTGTTTACCTATAAACAGACCCAGAAGTCATTTCTGACTATACTTTGCTTTGTATACAATGCTATTATATAAAGAGCTCAAGCAGCACGTCTGCCTGCCTAGATGTGTGTGTGTTCTCCTACTCCAGCTGCCAACAACCTAAATTATTCAGCAAGCCCTGATCATGCCAAGTTTTTAGTCAACAATGAAGATCCTGCCAAAGAGCTAATAATGTTTAAAAAAAAAGGAAGCAGTGTTTGTGACAATTAACAGAGCCTGCAGCCTGCAAAGAGAGTTGGACTCATTTGTAAGGGAAAATTTAAATTATATGCTTCATTATAAATGGTCCCATGCAACACATTGCTAATCAACCAGAGCAGCTTCTTTTTTTTCTCCTCCCTTCCTATCAGATAAACCAAACAGCAGCATGAGCCAAAGTTCTTGGCCAGTGCTTGCTATAGCTGTAAATGTGGTGTGGTTATCTATCAGTATCATAATCGGCTCAGATCAAACTGAATAATTAGCACTAAAGTGGATGAATAGAGCCCCAGCCTCTTATCTTGTCTATTAATAATAAGTATAACTTCACAGCCAAATCAAGAGGTATGTTATTGTACCCCTGAGAGCCTGTTTGGGTAAAACCCCATGCGACCTCACCACCATAAGCGGTGCAGATGGGACAGTGCCTGTAATGATGAGCTGCCAGCTGCCAGCCCCCATTCCAACCCCACAGCTCGAAGCAGAGGCGAGAGAAGATAAACAAACCATGAGCAAACATAAGACCCATTTGTAGGGGCTCCTTCCTCCCCCCATCTTCCTTAATCACAATAATCACTCGATAATAAAAGTTGCCTTTTATATGGCAGAGCTTTGCAGGGAGGCAGCTAAGAATAACTGATGTTTTTCACCCAAGTCCACTACAAAATTTTAATCATGTCCTAAAGTCTTAATCAGATATTAAAGTGGAACTGGTATGACTACAAATTGCTAAAATCTTAGGAATAACATCCAGACACACCACTCTTCTTATATTTAAACCATGGTATAATGTATAACTGTATAATTATTGTGCAGTGTCCAATGTAATAATTATCATTATACTCTGTACTACATTACAATATTATCCTCATTTTAGGATATCTAAGAGTTTTAAGCCACATTTATCTAATTAGCTTAAATTTAATTTTTTTTATTTCAATGACTATAGAAGTTAACTCAAAGGAAGGTTTTCAAGTCGTGCAAGGGAATCAAGTGCTTTTACTCACTGTTTGGGAAATGCTTACTGTAGCCAATCTGCAGTTTACTATTCACATTCACTTTGGTTTTATTGACAGAGATGACTGTAAGATGCATTGCTGTAAGCAGCTTGATTATTCAGCTCACATCAATCACAGAAGCAGAGTTTTATTTATCTGAGGTAGCTGAATACTTTTCTCTGCATGGTTTGTATCTGAACTGGGATGAACCTAAACCAGGCAATCGCTGATGGGATTTGCTTTTGTGTGTTCCAGAGGCTCAAGCTGTGCTTTCCCTTGTGATGTTTTCCTGTGAGACGTAGGTTATGAAAAGAGATTTGGCTTGCCCAGTTACTAGAAGTGGCTGAGGCAGGAAGTGAAGAAGGAGAGATTACATGTCTTCCCCCTGCAGAAAATCTGTTGGTGGACCTTGCAGTGCTGTCTGGTAAGGGAAGAAGGCTTTTTACCTTTTATTAGAAGCAGATGAAGGCTGCCTGTTGTTGTGTTCTGGAACACAGCAAGAAGAGTAGAGAGAAGTCTGGATTCATAAGAAAGCATTAGCATTAGTGCTACTGTGTATAATGAGATTAAATGTGGTTTAGGGATTTTTTTTTCCTTTTTTCCTTTTTAATTTTCATTTTTAGTTAGGTATTAAACACTTAATGATGAAATTCATATTTAATAATGAATTATTACTACTAAAAAAAAAGAAAAAAAAATCCCCGAATGCCAAACTCACTATAGATGACATAGATATCTGCATTTAACCATGGTAAATGGACTACACAGTTCCTTACAGACTCAAGTAGTTACCTGTGTAGCACAAAAGAAGACAACCACAGCAGTTTCAGAGAAGTAACTCCCAATAGGAACACTTCCAGGCTGCATTAAGGCCACTTTTGGGCAAGTACCTCTGTGGTTTTGGTGGCAAATAGCAGAAGGATTTTAAGTCAAAATAGGAGTCGTTAACAAACTGTCCAGGTTCAGCTCCATCCTGATTTTACCTCAAATAAGTAAATTGAAAACTTCTGTTGGCTTCAGAGAATGTCTGACCAAGCCAGGGTTGTAGATAGACTAAAATGCCAATACATAGTTTTATATCAAAATGACTTTACACCAAGTTGCCATATCCACATGGGCTTGTGGGAAGAGTTAATCACTTTGAATGGGTGAAGCCAATTTCCCAAAGATGGGTTGTTAGAAGAAAGTCAGGAATACTAAGAAATCAGGTTTAAAATTGGTTGTTTGATGTACTTTTCATGTGTACAACAGAAATCTTGGTCATTGACATCAACAGCTTACAGTAATTTTTTTTTCAATTAAGGGAAACCAGAGAGGACTGAGGTGTGAAGGCAAGACTTGTGGTGGAAGGCTGAACTCTGAACCATGATGCTCCACCCCTCATGACTGGCAGCAGGATTAAGCTTAAATGATCCCTTTTTTTGCTGTTGTTGTTTTTTTCGATCTGCCTTCTTTTGTGCCTTTATAATCCAAAATGAAATGTTTAGTAAAGGAAATCAAAGTTGGATTTGCATGTATGCCATCCAGCTTTGTTCTAATCTCATTCATTGTATTCAGAATGAGAAAAATTCTGTTATTTCACTTAATTCAGCCAGTCATATCTCCGAAAAGTGGAAGTTTGAGTGCATCTGGATGATGACCTGAGATGTGTGCCAGTAAAACTCCCCACCTCTTGTCATCCCTGACATAACAGGCCGAGATTCACCACTCCTCCCGTTTTGCTCCTTGCTGTTCAGCTTACTTCTTTCTGAACATCCATCTGGCATCACTGTGCTTGCTTAGCAAAATTCAGGACAAATAAAAAAAGGAAGATAATTTCTTCAAATTCTAAAGTAGCTGTTAAGCTACATCTGCCCATTCAATTCAACCACCAGCAAAGACTCTGCCTCTGCCAGACATGCAGCTGTACTTGCAGCCGTGATTCAAGTCTGGAAATTCATTTCCAGACTCACTAAAAATCTACTAGAGAGACATACAATGAGTAATATTTTCTGTTTTGTGTATGTATGGATTTAATATAGACAGAAACTTGGCAAAAGAACCTGCTACACATTTCCAACAGCCTATCCCTGTAGACTAAGTGTTAAATATATATGTATACACTTGCAGGAATACATTTATACATATTGAGACACATAGACTGCCATATATGTGTGTGTATATATATATATGCACATGCAATTCCTTCTAATCAGTTGGACAGTTAGTAACACCAATTCTCTCAAAACAGGAGAAGAGAAAATTATTGGGGTTTTTTTTAGAGTATGTTACCGACAAGTGCAGACCTGAGTTTAGTAATCATGCTTTTGTTGCTCACAGACTGTAAAATATTTATGGAGACAATGTGATTTGGGTCAAGGCATTAAATAAAGTAAAAGTTGCTTTATTCAATATGTGATGAATGGTATTCCATATTAAAAACCAGAGGGAAAAGTGTTCAAATGAAAAAATATGCTTAAAACAAATTCATCTGTTCAAAGTTCATAAATGTTTTAAGAAATGCAGAAAAACAAGTCTTGAAATCCATATTTACTGTACACAACTGAAAAAACTAATAGTATTTATTTAATCCAGAGGGAGAAGTGACTAAAAATTCAGTATTTCATGATCAACAACAAAAAAATTTGTCCTTGGAAATTACCATAGTATTTATTGCCAGGAAGTTACAATAGAGTTATAGCTCTTCTCTTGATAAATTAATAAAGCTGTCAGGTCAACATTGATCTAGACAGAAAATATTTCCTCCAAGTCTGAGAGTATTTTTGAAGCTTCAATTCTATAATATTTCTGCATTAAAATATGTGGAGAATGCAAAGTGAATTTACTTGGCTGTGAGACTTCTGCTTTTTAAATAATAAAAATTTCAGAAAGACCTAATCCCATGAAAACTGAAGGAGTCTTTATGCATATATGAGGTCAAACTTGCCCTTCAAGTAGGGAGTTTGTAAAAGAAAAGTGACTTAAAATGGCCAAAGATATTAAACACTGCTGACCTGCAGGCACTTAGTCCATGTAAAATATGTATAGAATACAGTATACAGATATGTGATGTGACTATTCAATTCTTGCCTAATTGAGACTGAAAATAAACCATTATTTGGCTTTTCTATTGAATGGATGTCAGAGAAAATCTACCCAGCCTTTAAGGCCTCACTAGCTCCAGGACTTCCTACCTACTCTTTTTGTCTTCCATCCTGTACACTTTAGTATTCAGTTTTTTACTTCTCCTGCTGGCTTAGTCTGTCAGTCTGTCATCTTCTCCTTCTGAAGCTGAATTTCATTGTCCCTTAAACAACTGGCTTATAGAACACTTGATCTGCCTTTTTTTTTTTTTTTCCCTTCATTTCCCTTTCCAAAACTTTACAAAGCCACCGTGCTTAAAGTAGCAGCTGTGTAATTACAACTCAGAAATGACTTGTCAAGGCTGGAAGGAGCTTCCAAGGTCCCATATATGTGCTGGGCCCATGTCATGATGCTCACACTCCATTATGTGCTGTTAGCTACCACTGGAATCGAGTACCATGGCGTGCAAAACCTGCCAAGACATGAAGATGCAGTAGCTCATTGTAAGTCCCAGCAGTTCATTGTTGTTTTATTTGTTGCAATCTTCTAAAAATTAAAGACAAAAGAACCAAGCCTTTTGTGACTTCTAAGTGCTGTCAAGAGGATCTCAACATTAATTGGAACTTAATAACTAATCACAATAATTTTTGCAATCTGAATGCTATTTCTATTCATTTATATTTTGAAATAATTTGTTCTGGGTATTTTTCACTTATGCTTATGCCTTCTTCTCTGTTCGTTCTTAACACATCTGACATGCTGCTGCATAAGTAAAAGCAAAAATGCCACTGAACCCCCACAAAAGTATTTGAAATAGATAGATATGTGTGACAGAAGAAAGTAATATATCAGAAAGGAATTCAGCCTCTGTCTTGTGCAAAAAGCCAGTTAAAGACATCAAACTCAATGCCCATTTGACTTTACGATACTCCCCCAGAGAGTCACTGTCACAGACAGAGTTTTCTGTGGCAGTTCTGTTTTTTTCCTCTATGACAAAAATCTCATTGGTGACTTTCAAGCCTGGATAAAGGAATGGGGCACATCTTGGTGAACCTTTACTAGATACCTGCATGTAGACAATTTGAGCTATGAAGGGACATACTGACCCTAAAGAACCATCAGCACTAAGTGATAAAATGGGAGAAACAATATTTGATTTAGATACCATTTCAATAATTTATGATTTTACTTTTGCTTTAGTCCAAATTCTTTTTTGGTTAATGCTGTGAAAAGTGTCTCAATATCTTTAAAATCAGTCAGTTCCTTTTGCTTGATTCCCAGTTATTACAAAATACAGTTGTGTTGTCACATTTATTTCCATAAAAAGTTGTGCTGTCGTGAGAGAGTATTTGAAAAAGTGTATCATAAAATAAACTCTCTACATTTTCCTTTTAAAATATCCTAAGTTTATAAGTCATATATACACTCTAGACTAAAACTATAGCACTAGATAAATAAATTCTACAGCTATAACTAAATCCTCACAGAAACAGACTTGCCATATAAGAATATTTTTGCAAGAAATGGAAGAAATGGAGGAGGAAACATACTGAAAATAAGTATGCCTAGCTAAGGAGCGTCTCTGAGGTACTTTTGAGACAGAAACTGCTGTCTAAATTCAAGATAGGTAGCAGAAATGAGTTGCTACCACCTATGCAGAGAAGAAAGCCAGTTTCTTCTTTTTCCTTTCTTGTAGAATGACCTTCAGACTCAAAATTCAGTAGGGTATCCTGCCTTCTGTGTAGCAGGTATAAACTGTGATATCACTTGCTTGGATCACAGCAGAGCATTCTGCTTTCAATTTCTGTGTGTCACAGACCTTGCAACAAACTATCCCTTTTTATATGTTTAGATTAAAATTTCTGGAAAAGTAGCATAGATTCCCTCAGCAACACTCTTTTCCTCAGTTTGTAAACAAAACCAAAGCCCAGACCCCTTTGCTCCATATCCCTGAAGCCTGCTCGAGGACTGACAGTTGATTTTCTTCCCCAGTACCTGAAGCACCTCCAACACAAAACACACAAAGACTTCAGACATGGTGGTGATGTCTCTGAGCTGGCTACCACACATCCCACGGGGTCCAGATGGACGGGACAATTCAGCAAAGCTGAGAGAGCTTTGACACATGTTATCAAAAACATTGTCATACCATTGAATTTGTGACAGATGTAATTCATCATTATCCATTTTGCTGGAAACTATGGTGGTTTGACAATTTGTGTCAAGAGCTACCCCTCATATCTGTGAGTAACCTACACAAGATCTGAAAGCAACCTGTCCCCAGAAAGGTTAACATATAGAGGTAAACAGCCATCCATCAGTGTCCTTTATGTTCATGTCTGGGGATAACGGGGATTTCACCAAAAGTGTATATTTCTTTTGATCTTGGTGCCACTGATAATTGCTGCTCTTTTTGCATCCATGCTGGGTTTCCTATGGATGCCAGTGGTACATGTAGTTCCACTATATTTATTAGTTCACCCTATGTTACCTGCTCCTGTGTAAAGCTGGTACTGTCTGGGTGTCAGATTTGAAGTCTGGGATAACTAATGACTTCCCACAGCTAACTGTTAGAAAGACAGAAGCTTTTTTAATTGGGGCTTCCTGTCAGCGAAAACAAATGTCTCCTCTTCACTCTCTACTGGAAGGATGTCATCCTGAACTCACTCATCCCTTGAACAGGCCTGTCATCTTTATTGATTCAGGACCAAGTTTGATCCTCGTGGTGGCTGGGTTTCTCAGGCAGTGTATAATGCTTGACTTTCAGCATATCAGCATGGCACATCACGACTGCTGTAGAGATTCAGATATATTTTCCTTTCTTTCTTCAAGAGCATAGAAACAGTGGTTTTTTCTGTCCTTCTTAAATAATCTGGTAAAAAGTACAGTTCTTGCAAATTTCATTGTCCCCTTTATTATTTTTTCCCTTTTAAGATACAAAAAAATCTAAGATTTTCACTTATACATCAAATCTAAAACTTCCAGCCCCTGCATGAGGTATTACATCACTAAAAGCTTAAGATATAATAGTCACGAATCCAACTAAGCACATATTTCATGCCCTCTACACAGTAATTTTGGCCAAGTCACCATTGTAATAGTGGCACCAAAGATATGGACCAATGCCAGACAAAGCCAATGACTTTGTTTTTCAGTGTTAGTAGGGAGCAGTCACTTTGGCCTTTTGCCTCTGCAAAGTAAAGTCAGAAAGGCAGGGCCATACAGCTTTGTATGATGATGCTTATTCAAGGTACAGGCAAGGAGGAGAAATACCTGTGACTTCATTGCTATCTGCCAAATTAAAGAATTTCTTTCAATTATAACATTTAATTATATTCCTTTACTTATTATTTATCTATTGATTTTCCCCATGATTATATAGCTTCAATTACACCAATAAAATATAGTGTAATATTTAAAATATTTTTGTTCTAAAAATAAAAACATACAAGAAATAGAATAATATAACCACATTCATCTATCGTGACAAAGCCATATGAATTAGATGTACTTGAATTGTAATACTGCGTGGTCTAACTCAAAGAGGACACATAGGCTTTATATTACAAAGGGAGCTGAGCTGAAGACTTAAACCACTTATTTCAAAAGACTGGAATAGTCTGTCCCCTGAGAACCTTACATAACTTTCTCACCTTATGTACTAAATCTTGTTTTATATTCTGTAGATGCCAATCTTCTCTCTATGTCTGCTTACTGATGTTCAGCCCTGCGGGTATGCTCCTTCAGGTTTTTCTTTTTACTGAGATTTGGGAACCATATTCTAAAGTTCAGAAGCATTACTGCAACCTTGGCCGTATTTATGTTTGAACTAACTGTTTCAATGCTGCTTTTTCTGAGAGCAGACTTGTGCGAAATAATTTTTCCCAAGTAACATCTTGCCAGTTACTCGAAGCAGATAATGAATTTATTTGAATTATCAGGGTGAGGATCATGAATGCAGGAGAAAATATAAAGAATGTTTTAACTACATCAAGTTAATAGGTAACCTAACAATATAGCAAAATGTACCTAATTTCAATTAAATCAGTGTACAGGTGCAAAGGGAAAATAGGTTTGTTCAAACACAATGATAAAGGTAATTTATAAAAATCAGTACTTAAATAAAGATATTGTGATCAGTTACAAAGTTGCTGTAGTGAAACCTAGTGCTTAAATATCAGTGGGATAAAATATCCTAATAGATGTTCTTTCACTACAGAGTTAATGTGAATCCTGACTACTGGGGTTAGTCAATTTGCATGTGAGAGCAGTGCAAATTCAGTATCAGACAGAGGAACTGCCACATTAAAACATCTGATGGCATGTGCCTTAACATTTGGGGGCTCTAATGTGTTGAACAGCTTTCTGGTTCTTTCTCCATAAGGTGGGGAGTACTTGACTCTTGTCATGAAGCAGGTCTGTGGGGATGGCAATGAAGGACTAATGGCGCTCAAGTGGCTTAGTATATATTCTCCCTAATACTCACAGTTCATTCACTAAAGACAGTCTCACTTGCAGCTCCAGATGCCTGTATTTTTTGGGATGAAATCAGTGCTAACCTGTGGTGACAAACCCTGGTGTGCAGACATGAGGATTGGGGGCAGGATGCAAATACCTGTCTGGGTTAATTGGCACAAAGGCACACACCAGCCAGCACAGCCCACTTTCTGCTGACCTTTGTGTGCTTTCCAGCCCAATCTCATTCACCTGACTCCAAAAAAGACCAGTTGATCTACAGCCAACCAGAAATAAAGCCTCTACATGAGAGCGCTTGTGCTGTCTCAATACTAGACTAAACAATCTGACACCCAGTTGCAATGTGTGAGTGACAGAGTCAGGAAAATAAACCAAAGAGAAAAAAGAGGGTCTTTGCCTCAAGTGCTGTTAGAGGGGTAGATTATTGTTTTGCATGCAGTGCCAAAGATGTGAGTATATATCTTATTTTTTAAATATTGCGCAGCAATTCCTCTCCTTTCACTAAAAATCTGCTTGCTGGTTAATTTCATGGATATCAACTGAAAGGCAGAGTTGCCAGCTCCATGTAACCCACCCCAAACCTAACAGCTGTACTTGTGCACATGCAGCATCGAGCCATCTGTGCAATTTAGCACAATGCACTTGCTTGACTTAGTAAAGGACAAGAGAGAAAGGCTTTGGAACTGCGAAGAAACCTTTCTTCTGAGGAGTGTTTTGGCCAACTTACGCCTGGTTTCCCAGGAAGTGTGCAGAAGCGGGTGTCTTGGAAGAGCCGCGAGGAAGTCTGGCTGAGCAGAATAGCGCTCCTTCTGTGGGCTTGCGGTGTGTGCACACCACCGTTGGTGGAACAAATGGTAGCCATATGCTTCCTCCTGCTAGCTAGCTAGGCATATGTGACCACTGCCCTCCTTATACCAACTCCTCTGTGTTACCACTCAAGAATCCAGCACCCCAGGAAGGACCGATCTTGTTGATGTGATCTTTGCCAGGACCCATACCTAGGAGCAAGGAAGACATGGCAAAAGCATATTCCCTCTCCTTTAGTGGCTGACTTCAATCTGGCTAATTTGCCTTTGTAAGAGGAATGAGTGGGGGTTGTTCTTTTTCTTCTTCCCTGGTGTCTATGGATTAGAATGGAGACAGATAATGATGCAGCAATGACTAGGGTGACAGTCAGGTTTGATGGATATATTAACACTTTTATTTCATTTGTTTGTTTATTTGTTTTTAAGATATAATACAGCTCAAATACTTGACTTTCCAAAAATATGCGGATTTTACTTTATTGTGCTATTTACTAGTACATCTCTTGACTTCGATTTGGTTAGTTACCTGTGGTGATACTGGAAAATGAGAACAGTACCCAGACTGAAGTGTCACTAATTCACTCTTGGTATGGGACATGACAGTTCATATTCTGTGCAAAGTGTCAGTTTCAAGTACCTTGAAATGAAGTTAATAAACTTATTCAAACAATTAATTGCCCAAGAAGCTTGGGCTCAAGTTGTTCTTCCATCAAGGTTTTGAATAATGTACTCTACAGGCTGGGAAAGAAAGTAGGATCTCAATTCAGCTAGTTTGGGATTCCTTCTCTTAATAGAAATCACTTGCAGGAGTGAAATCTGGACTATTTTTTACAACATCTTAGGTATTTGAGACTATTTGCTTCATTTGGGGTTGATTCTAATTAAAACATGCAGACAGCCCTGGGCTAACAATTCATTCAAAGCATTTTGCATTCGAGTCATTCAAAAACAATCAGTGTCTTTGAAAAGAGTGAAATAAGCCTCATCTATAAGAATGCTTGTCGCTCCACCCTTGAAAATAGGTGTTGCAGGAATATTCCGTTTCCAAACACATGACAGTGGAAGTAAAGCTTGCTGGATGTGATCAAACTGCTTAGGGAAACTGGCAATGTGTGTTTTAGCTACAGGGAAGAAGTGAATCAATGAAGTATATTTCAAATTGCAGCAGAGATGTACACAGCTGGTATTTTTGTTGAGTAAAAGGTTGATTGGATTAACAGAAAAATAAGACATAAGTCATGTGCATGAGTTCAAATAGATATCTGTAAGAAAATAAAATCCATGGTGGATCTTTCTCATTGAAGCTTGAATGAACATTATGGACTGCTATATTTTATGTACTTTTTTCAGTAAATTAACTAAAATCCCTTAAGTAGAGTGGCGTTTCAGTCACAAGGAACTCTTGACTTGCTTTTGCTTTTCAGTGGAGTCTGTCCTGCAAGGCAGTTACTGCTTGGGTTGTTATTAAAGTCACAGTTCATAAACCATGAAGATAGGCATAAATGCTCCCATCACTTAAATGCATAAATCAGCTTGAATTTTCTCTGAAATCTGATGCAGTTCAGATGTTGAACAGTTATTTCAATGGGAAGGAGAGTTTTAATTTCTTCAATAAATGAAATTAAGAGATCTAATGCTTGATTGGCAAGTGTGTAGGTGGATCTAATGAGTAAAAAGTAGAAACCCCTCTTGAACAGAGAGGAAAAAAGTGGGAAATATACTTCAAAATATTTTGGCATTAGAGACAGTTAGAGATTACTCTCTAATATGGATTTAATGTGTGAAGTTTTGGTGCTGATGAAAAGTACTCTTGTCATACTTTATGCAAACACACTTTTGACAAGGTACAAAGATCTGGAAGTATTTTGATAAATTTTCAAGTCTGTGAAATGGGCATATTTATACTAATTTCACATAGCTCCCAGAGGACTATTGAAGGAACAAGGTTATGTTGTTCTTCACATTAGTTTGCAGTGCAAACTAATAAGAAAACTACACGTTTCAGAATAGGTAGGGTCTAGGTGTATCTAAATCAATACATAAAGAGGATAGAAACAAAAAAAAGGAGGAATAAGGGAATTTGGAGATTTGTCTGGAATTATATTATTTTGGAAAGCAAAGCAGCAGTTACTGTAAATGGGAATTCTGAAGTTGGCTGGAGCAGAGCGTACAGATGGATTCAGCTGGACATGAGGATTGCAGCAAAGGTACAGGAGACATTAATCTCTCCCATGTTCAGGGGCAACTGAAGCTGAGATTTCAGTGGTATGAACTTCCAGTTTGAATTAAACTCCTATCACATTATCTTTTGAACCCTTGAAAAGAGCAACTTTCTCATCAGAGACTTAAGACCACCCTTTAACTCAAGAGTATGTGGGAAAAAAGCAGGTATTTTCCTGCTGGAGGTTTGCCTACTGGCATCTTGTCCAGTTTTGTCTCAATGTGACTGAACAGACTAAAATTCTATGCTGCAATCAAAAAAAATGTGCTAGACAATTAGTAGACATTTATTTTATTTGAAATTATACACATTTTCTCTTGTAGAATAGAGCTTGTTTTTCCTATAATTAGACAAATATCGGGCCTAAAAGGAAAACAGCAGCAGTCTGCTGCTTTAACAGGAAAGAAAGAAAGGCTGAAAATTAATTTTGAACCAGTCTCACATGAAATGTCTGGTTGTGCTCAGAAGCAGGTGTTTTGATATAGGTCAATTCAATCTGCAGTGAAACAGTTTGCTTTTTCTAAGCAGAAAATCTGAAATGTTTTGGTAGAACTGAATCTTTTTAATGGAACAGTCCTATGAATCTTTTATTTTATGCTGGAAAAGCATTCATACAAAAAAATTACCAGACAGCTCTGCCATAATTCTTGCTAGATTTAGTAGTATTTGCATTATATTTTGTTAAGTAAATACACAGGCCTTTGTAGATCTTGTCTTTTTATAATCTTTACAGCTAAATTTTAACAGTGAAAGTTTGAAACTGAAGATCAAGTATCTGTTCTGTACATTGAATTTCATATACATTATATGTGGAAACTAGTATGTTCCAAGAATTTTCTCTCTTCTCTTGTCTCAGCTTTTGATAATCTTCTGAAAAGATCTAGGGCTCTGTCTTTCTGCCATTCCTAGAAGGAATGAAAGCTAATATGAATGGATTGGTCTTGAAAGAAAAGTTAGAAGATTAAGAAAACAGGTAACAGACTTAGCCAACTGTTCTCTTTGCCTCAAGAAGCCACTTTGCCTCAAGCAACCACTTTACAGACCATTGCAAACTCACTCATAATCTATAAAATGCAGATATCCATCACTTTTACTAGGTAGTGTCGGTACCAATAGCCAGGATAAAATGAGATTACGTGTTGGTTGTTGATTTCTCACTCTAAGTCCACAGCCATAAAAGCAGTTAAAGGAGCTCTGTGGTGTAAAACATTCACACACATCCAGACCCAAGAGACCTTATTAAATTTAATAATTCAGAAATGCAGTTGAGCAGTTATATGAAAAATTAGAGCCTGGCATCATGCGCAGATGAACAGATATTTCTCTATTCTTTCAACTTCTCTCTGATCTGTGTGGGAGATGGAAGGTTTCTTGAATCTCCCTGAAGTTATGAAAGAAAAAGAGAAAAGATGGACTAATTTAAAATCTACCCCAAGGGAAAGTTCTTGGCCCTGGTGGGTTTAAAGAAGATTTCTATAAAACCTTTTTCTTAGCCTTCTTCATACATTTACTTGACATGCTCTTTTCCTTGAAGAATTCAGGTGCAGTTGCTTCTGCCACTCCTGGTACACAGACTTAATTGTGTAGATGACAGAAATGACATCTCCTGTAAACTGATCTTATTCGTACATGACAATAACAAACTTGTAAAAAAGTCTGAGCTTGGTCAATACTACATGAACTAAGAAGTTATGATCTTGACCAAAATGCTGATTTTCACAATTAGCTGTGCTGAGCACTGCATTCCCAACTGGTGGATGCCCTATTGCATTTATCAGACTCTGCACTGGTTTCAGCTGGAGAAAAGGAGGCTTGGGGAAAACCATATCACTCTCTACAACTACCTGAAAGCAGGATGTAGCAAGATGGGGTCTGCCTCTTCTCCCAGGCAATAAGAGAGAAGATGACAGGACTCAAGCTACACATGGGGAGATTCGGGTTGCACATAAGGAGGAATTTCTACCTGGAATGGGTTGTGAAACATTGGAATGGATCATCCAGGGAGGTGGTGGAGTCACCATCCCTAGAGGTGTTCAAGAAATGACTGGATGTGGCTCTTAGTGTGGTGGTTTTGTTGACAAAGTGGGCATCAGTCAAAGGTCCGACTCAATGATCTCAGAGGTCTTTTACAACAAGATTGATTCTGTGATTTTGTGATTCTGAGCTTAGTGTTTCCTCTAGGAGCCACAGCTGGTAGGACCATTGCCATCTCAGTGCTGAGATGAGTAGGTGTATTATCTTCTCTTCAAAGGAAGGTATGTCAGTTCAACTACAAACAGTTATGCAGTAGAGTAAGAAGAATTATGGCACCCAAATGGATCCAGTTCGTAGTACTTTGGGAATTGGATGAGGATTTTGATACATCCAAAGTCTGAGGGAAACCTTAGACCTTACATTTTGTGCAAGGACGGATACTTGATATTTTATGATATTTAAATCCTAGGATCTATTTTCCTAAGAACAGTTTTACGTGGTAATGATTTTAATTTTACAGACTCACTGGAAAAGTGATTTTGCATTTTACAACTTCTATTTATCTTCTTGATCATATGTTTTACAGATTAAAATAAGAACAGGAGACTGATACTTGTGCAAGCAGGGAATATTACAAGATCCTTCTTTACACAAATAGATTAGTGACAAATCTTAAAAGCTCAGTCAACTCTACTAGCAATTTTAATTCTTCTCCTAATAGCTTATGATAAATACTTCTGTAAAACGAACTCTAATGTACTTCATCTGAGTGTTCCAGAGTTTGGAGATCTTAGTGTCAGATACTAAAGAGGGTCCATAAAACTACATTTACAAAACAAGTAAAGCATCTAAGTAAGTTCTTTGCAAGATAAAGGTACTACAGCTTTGACATATGGAAAGTGAGGTTTATAGTAAGTGCTTGGAGTGATGATCCTATTAGAAAGCCCATAGCTTTACAACAAGTAAGTTGTATGGTATGAAAAGTCACACTCCACTAAATCAGACAGTTTGCACTTGTTTGCTTTCAATCAGTTTGTGCGGAACTTGCAGTCTCTGCATTAACTGTGTAAATTAGGGAATGCTAGAGCAATGGTTGAACAGAAAGTTTTCAGGATTTTCCAAGGTGCATCTATTACCTCAATTAACAGAAAGCATGAGTCAACAGTAAGCATTGTGCTCCAACAGATATTCCTATTGAATGCGCTACTTTGCTGATAAAGTGGGATTTTTATTTTAGAAAATAAATTGTAACAGAAGATACCATGTAGATTTACTAATGACTTAACTATCCAAGACAACATCCTGGATAAATTCCAATTTGGGTAATACATTTGCTCCTTAGTTAAAATTAACCTATCTTTATAATTAGATATACTGGGATACTCCAGTGGAATAACTTGAGGTCAGTTGGAATTATATTAATTTATACCAATGAGGATCTGGCTCAATACTTTTCTTCACTTTTTGCCCTAGGATCTCACTAGGGAGGCTATTAATAGACTGGCAACATCACAAGGGAAAGGAAATGGGGAAAGGGGAAATTGGATAAGTCTTTAAAAATAAATTTAATCCAATCAAGACTACAGACAGTGTCAGAAATGAAATTCTAGTCATGCAGTTAATGCATACACTCACCATGGGACAAAGTTCTTACTTTTTCACAGTAGCACTTTCTGTATTCAGCTTTCCCCTTTGTTTCTGGCAGTTAGTGTACTATGCATCATTCAGGTAAATTCTTGCCCATTATTTTTATGTATTCTTTTTTCCATCCATCTGGATTGATCTGCATCCCCTCTTAGACTCTGGGCCAGGGGGCCAGGAGGCTCATTTGATCCTATGCTTGTGTGGCACCAAGTGAACACAGCATGAGCCAGGGCATGGCAAGCAAATCCACAGCAACGTTCATCGGTGCTCAGGGCAGACCCTGCTCCACTGGGCCTGTTTTACCTCCTGAAAACCCATCACAGCCTTCCAGTCTCTACTGCTGGAGCAGGAGAGAAGCAAACACTGAGGCATGGGGGACTTTCTCCCTCTTCAGAGTTGCCTCATTCTGCTGTGTCTTTGAGCACACCCAGTATGCATGCACCCACAACCTCAAATCATACCTGAATTCTCTGAATTCTTTGAAAAGGCTTTTGGAAACAATGGAACATGATCTAAGTTATCTCCTGCTTGCTTGAAGTAGGTCTCAGACCTGCTGCCACGTTGGCTTCCCTCAGGTCTGTAATGGCTCATGGAGAGTGGGCACTCCCAGCTTGATTTTCAGCTGCTTCAAAGTGGCAGCAAACCTTGTTCAAAAGCATGCCTTGATGTCTCACGTACATAAATGTAAAGTGTTTGTTGTTTCTGTCTGTCAAAATCCAAATAATAACATTGATTCTAATGACAATAAAGTTTAATAAATACATCTTTCTGTGTCAATATCAGTATAATACTTAAATGAGTTAATTTAAATGTATTTATGATATGATTTGTTTTCAGTCAAAAAAAATCTACAGAGAGAAGACATTGTATGGCTTTCATTTGCCTTTATTTTATATTTGCAGTATTTGACATCAGATATAAATCTGTGCATATGTGCTGGTAAATACTGTCATTACTTTTTAAAAGGGAAAATCTTTACAGGAGTGTACTTAAACACAGAGTTATCGTATCATATCTTCAATCAAAGCTATGGACACTAATACTGCTTTTAGGATGACTTCTTTGTTTATGCTATATATAATTTTTATGCATTGTGATCTGGCAATGGACATGATGTTAATGACAATATACTTTCCATTAGGCAATCAGTACACTGGGATCCAGCCTGATTTATAAAACAACAACACAACAACACTAGTTAGGGCATTGTATTCTACTTGCCAGATGGTTAAGTCCCATGGGTTAATGAGTATACCCAAATTCTAGATGATTTAAGATGTCCTGCGGATATTTCCTTAGGTACGAGGATTGCTGGCTGTTAATTTACATGTGTACTGTATTTTTCCCTCTCTCTATTGGTCTCATGAGGATTCTGAATTTCTTTTTCTCCATAAAATGCTAATAAGCCATATTTAACACCTTCCCCTTTTGCTGCTCTGACCATCAAAACATTGTTTTCAGATTTCAAACACTTCATCTATTAGACCAAATTAGTTCCTCACAAAGAACCAGGAACTGGAAATTTGTGTGTGTATATATATATATATACAGATACACTCTCTCACTCTCAAACACATACATACATACATACATATATATACACACACACATACATATATATATGTACATAATACACATACACACACACACACACACACACTTTCAAAATCACCTTGTGCATACTATTTTCAAAAGTACATTTTGCTGGAATTTCTCATTACTTTAACACAAGGAAACAGTTGAGCATACTAACAAATTTTAAGCAAACTCTAAAAGTCTAAACTATTGGTTAGTCTGGAACAAATCTGCACTTTGTTTTAAACCAAAGAAAAAGTCTATGTTTGTGTGTCACAGAGGGTTGTTATCATCCTTGACAGCTGAAATCCCTGAAAAGAATTTCTCTATAGTGGTGTTACCTCTGACTCTGCCTAACTGGCACACAGAAACAACATGAAAGAAATTTATCTAGAGGAAAAAGACATGACTTAAGGACACTTGTTTTATTCTTGCACATGAGGAAAAAAAAAAAGCTGAGTGGAAATCGCTGGGCAGTATGTCAGAATTTCCACGTAACTGAAATAGAGATACGGCAAGCTGCTTTATCAACATAACTGGTCATCAGCCTTGTTCTGGTTTCTAGCCCCTCTGTATTATCAGTTCACCTTATATCCTTCATTGTACATTCAAAAAATGCAAAGGATTAGTTACAAGGAAAGCTGAGGAGGGACTGTTGGCAAATGAAAAGAGAGAGCAGGGAATGAGGAACAGCTCTTTTGTACAGAAATATAGGTGCTGATGTTGTGAAATAGCTCATAGTTGTGCTCTTTCTGGCATCAGTTGCTGGCATAATTTTATGGAAGATACTCTAAGAACTTGTGGAAGATTCTCTAATGGAAAGTTCTTTTTCTGATTCTCTTTTATCCATGTAAGGGACACACATTTCCTCTTACCTATATAGAGGTTTAATCTTCATTTAAAATAACCCTATTAAAGTCTTAAGATAAACAACATCCTGAGGCAACAAGTTTCACAAGGTCAGCTTATACATTGCATAAATAATTTATTTTTGCTTTAGATTAAATACTTTTTCTCTACAGCCTTTTTAGCTCCTTCCTAATTTTTGTTACAATGGTATTTCAATTTACTTTTTACTTTTCAATCACTCCTCAGAGCATTTTTTTGTCTTTTTTAATCCGCTAATTTTATGTACATAGCTCATAACCTTTTTTGTACGTCTCCTCAGACCTGAATGTGCAATGCTGTTCAAGGTTTGCATGCTACTGCTATTTCTACCACTCACAGCAGCAACAACAAACCTGGTATTTACAGAAGACTCTCCACTCACCTTGAGATATTCACTGACTTCTGGATTCTTTCTATCACTTCTTCCACTTAAAATGGCCAAGGTTCTTCCACTTAGAATGGCCAAATGAGATTTAAGGCAAGGGAAAACCATCATAACTGCAAAGAAAAAAACCCTATTTTGTGGCATTCTATATGCATACTCCTCTCATTTTTTTTTCTACTATAACTGTACTAAACCAGAAAGCTTCCCTTGAACTATTAATTTAAACTTTTTGTCCCCCCCCCTCTGAGTCACTACACTTAATTTCAAAACCAGCATTGTGAATGTGGTAGATGATTTCTTCCCATCAGCATCACTTGATGAGAATTCTGTTTCTCTACAGTAAAACTGAGGTACCTGAAAATACCATCCAAATATTTCAACAACACATAAACCAAAAGTACAGGGCCATTAGAAAATGAGAAATGCAGCTGACCTTCATCAGCATATTTATATACCATTTCATATAGAGACGTTTCCAAGCAAGTTTAGATTCACTGCTGAAGTGACTGGCTGATGTTCAGAAAATCTGTCATCATATCTTAGTGCTCCAACTTGGTTTTGAAGCTAGGATAATGTGACAGGGACCCAGTGTGTGCCCTGCCCTGCCCTGTTCAAGAAGGAAGGGGCTGGCAGGGTAAATTGCCATTTCATCCTCTCCACTTCCTGAAGCATATCAGTAACCTGAATCAAAGACAAGGAGTGCTGAAGACAGAGAAAGTGGAGGCACTTCTGCCCTGTTGCCCGTGACAATTTGTGAGCAGAATGCTGGCACACATTGGCTACCAAGCCACCCACAGTGCACTGAGTGCCTGCATCCACACCAGCCTGGGTCAAGAATCTGCAAGACACCTTTCATTTGGCTTCTACCCCAGTTTAAATAAACCTGCTTCCCTGACTGTGAAAGTCTTATTCCCAGACCTGGGTAAAATGATCAGAATCCATAACTTGAAGATTTACTTGGACCTCTGCAGTTAATTTGTACCGTGAAGATACACTCTCTGGAAAGCCCTTCTGAGGCTGGAGATCAGCCTCAAATAACTGCACAGAGCTCTAGAAGAGTGCTGAGCCAGGTAAACACTGCTCACTCTGCGGGTTTGTGCACTTCACTTTTTCCAGTTTCCTTTACTCACTGTTTGCTTCATTATGAGCACTGCCTTCTGTCTTCAAAGCACACAATAAAATGGCAGCTCATGCTCCACGTACCTGTTTGGAGACTTAAAAACCTGCATGCTGCAAACTGGTCTGCTGCCATGGACTGAGGCCACAGTCACCATGACCAACCACACAGTTATGGGACACCAGCACAGCAGAAATACACAGCTATATTGTCAGGAAAATGCCTGAGGGGCCACAGTGACAAACCACCAGCACTGCAGGGACTATGTTTACAACCCTGCCCCGTCTGCCTCAGCTCTTTACATATCCAAAAATGCTGCCAGATCTGATCCCAGGGAAGTAACTCTCTCACAGTAGTGGCCGGAGATAACTGTGGCCACTGTATTACAGCTTCTCTGGGAACAAATAGGCTGAATGTTGTGGGCTCCTAATAAGGGACATCCTGACTGGTTTCTTACTGACAGGACAGCTGGCAACAGCAAAATGGTGAAGCCTACTCTGGGCTCCTTAATTCACAGACCCCTGGTAACCAGACAAGACATGAAAGTGTGAGTTTTATGTGTAGCCTATTTTCTGCTCATTGAGTAAGTTTTCAAGCTTAATCTCTTAACACCATAAATATAAAAAATCCCAACAAGAATCTCTTTGCCAAAGCACCTAATTCTATTCTTGTGCACAAAATCTAATGATAATACAGTTCAGAAACCTATAGCATAGTGGGCAAAGAAACAAGCAGCAAACAAGAAAAGTATAGACTAAGTGAGCCAATACGCAGAAAGAGTTATGGGCTGAATGCCCATCTATGGAAATCTAATCAGCATGGACTGAATACGACTCTGCCACCCAAACAGAGCATTATAGGATGCCAGCTGCATCTGCTTCCCCTCCTAGCTATTCCTATTTTTGAGCACAAACCAAGCTCTTAGGGAGTAACTTGTAATAGCATACCCAAATAAGTAATGCTGTGAGCGGTGTTGTAAACCTTTAAATTGCCATTAGCTAATCAAAATCATTGTTCAGTGACCATTATATTTTATTAAATGACCACTGAATCAGAATGTTCTTACTGATTTTCAATTACAATGTAGAATAATTTCCAAGACTCAATAGCACCCATTAGCAGCAGCACTGAGACCACTGAAACCTCTGTTACCAGGAGGAAATTCAGTGCTTAAGAAGCTAAATTAATTTCTTCTTGTAGATGATTATTTCTAGCCAGGCATACTTCAAAAAACGTTTCCTAGCAGTAACTAATGTAGTCACATACAAGGGTGTGACCCTCCTCTTCTACTTTTGAAAAGCCTCATCTCCTCTGTTTGAGAAGGGATAAAGGGGAGCAGCACAAAACATGCACATGGAAGGGCAGAACTTCTTCCTCTGTTAATGGATAATGCCAGAGGCACGGAGGATTGCAACACCTCCCACCTTGAAGTGGATGCTTTCCTGGCACAGGAGCACCTCAAGAAATAAAATACTTTTAGAAAGGTTGAGCCATGACATATTAAATCTGCTATGTAATGTGAAAATGCCTTTCAACTTCTATAATTAAAACTGTAAGAGTAACAAACATTTGTGAGGTTTTCCTGCAGTGATAGAGGAGAGGTATTTTGTGATTTACATAACTATGGGGAGCATCTTTACAGGAGAGTAAAACACATTCTATGTGTATGCTCCTGCAGAGAAATCTCTTTTCACTTAGTGTACTGGTGAAGGTAAAATAATGAATAGCCAGGTAGCAACGAGTTAATTCTCCCAAAGGAAACAGAAGCACGTAGTTAAATACTACATCACAAATTACCATTTTTATGTCACCACCTCACCATGACTTTAGCACTAACCTATCTCTATCTTCATACTCTCATTAGGATATAATGCATATTCATGGTCCTGATTATATAGCCACTTTCTTGACTTGTTTTAATTGTGCATAAAGACATTGTGACAGGAGACCTGACCTTTTCAAGATCATTTTCTCTCCATTACTTTTCACAAAGCTATTAACTTGTCGCCTTCCATAAGATTGCAATAATTTATTTCCCATTAATAAAAAAATCCTGGTGCCATGCAAATTAAAATTTATTCAGCAAATAGAATTCTTAGCATTATTTTCTAATGGCTTTATATACTTCCAGTTCAGGAAGAAAAATAATATTAATGGATACAGGCTGAGTGGCTAATTGCATACATTGGAGAAAAATGAATAAACTGGTACTGTGGCTTAGTTCACACCAATTACCCAGAAGACTTCCTTTACTCCCTTTTTCAATAAATATATTAAATAATTTATTTGGGATATCATTATAATCTTGAAATTATTCCCGTTATATAAAGTGCTTGGCAACCTGATGCACAAACAACAAATGTTGGTGTTAGAAAATCTACACGAAGTAAAAGTGCTTGTAAGTGTTAATGAAACTAAAGGAAGGAGTAACTTTGACAAAGTTGCAACCGAACTGCAATAGAATTAGAGAAGGGTTACATGGTGAAGTGGTAGACAGAGTTTGTATTTCTCAACATTTTTTCAACAGGAATAAATCATGCTGAGATTGCATAACACGTTAATGACACAAAGGCTTAGGTTTTCTGAAAACTTTTCAGTCTTGTGCACTTGATAAAAATCTTAATATAGTAGGGGAAAGCCAGAGCATCATAATTCAGCATTATTTATTTCCTTTTTATTGCAGCTGAAAGTATGATATGCCCATAAACTTATTTACATAAGTTCCTATTGGGGAAAATAGCTCATGTACATTTCAAGCTATGTATCACTGATATACAGTGACTACTGCACAAACAGATATTTCAGTGTTTAGAAGCTGGCACAAAACCTGCAAACCACGTAATAGCAGCCAGTTCCAGTCCCTGACCATCTACATGGGAGCGATGATGATAAAACTCAGTGACACCTTGTTGGAACATTTCAAGGATGTAGAAAAAGAAGCCATTAAACTTTCTACCACAAAGTCACAGAGAAGTGAGCTGAAAGAGGAGCCCTTGGTTTCCTGCTCCCTCAACTTAAAGTAGCTCCCACTCCACCTCAGTGCAACTGTAAACACTGAGAAATCTTTTAAAAACTGCTATATGTGCTATACATTGAGTAGTTTGGCTAAATGTAGGACAGCAAGTGTTTAATTCATTAGCAAGTTGGATTCTAACAGGGAAATAGGGAGAGTTGCGTGGCAAGACATGCAAGGAGAAAGAAGGAATGGCTGAGGAGGAAAAGTAGGGTAGAGTACAAACCACTGCAAGAATAAGCCTTGGAAGAAAGAGCTCTAAATGCCCTCCTAAATGCTCTTCTGCCTGCAAATTTGTGGATTAAGTGATTAAACTATGCAATGCTCCCAGTCCTTTAAATATGCAAAAGTAGTTGCCATGTGGACCCCACCTCAAGGGCTGCTTTAAAAGAATCAAATTGCAAATCATTACAAAAATCCAGTTTAATTTTGTATTTTACTTCACTGCAAGGAAAAAAATCAGAAAATTTGCTGGTTTTTTCAGTTGGCTTATACTTGTTCAAATCCCACATTCTCTCTTCCTGTCTTAATGTAACTAAATGAGTTTGTTAGCCCAAACCCATGGTTTATCCCGGAGCACAGGTGATCTGACACACTTTAAATTCACAGTCAGAATTAATTTAGACATTTTATACTCCTGCAAATCTCCTAAGGAAGTGTTCATGGTATAACATGAATAGCAAACATTCAGTAATAGAAAAAGCATTAAAATCTATTGCAGCTTTATCAAATCTATTCCTTTCCTCACACAAATTAGTTTCACAAGTCCACAGTGGTCATTACTGATCCCTGAATACTTACCAACAGTAATCACAGTGATGTGTATAAGCACTACAGAAAATTAATTACAGCTTGTCCTTCGTAGGATTGATGCCTCTTTCCTATTAGTAGGGTATCAGTAGCTTTTACTTTAGAAGGTGAGAAAGAATGGTTTAAATGTGCAAACTAGTGAAAGTTGAATAATATGACAATGTAATTTCTAGTGAAAAAGTTATTGTAACCTTCTTTGTTAATAGGTTTTTGCTAATAAGGACCAGATTTGTACAGATGCTGAAGGTGTCTAGAAAGATTTGGCATTTCCTTGTGCAACTGCCTGCATGTAGCTGCAAGACCTGTCACGAAACAGTTATATTAGGGATTTCAGTGGATGTTGGAATAATTTAATTGGCAATTTAGGCTGTGTTTGTATTTGAAAAATTACAGATTTAGGACTCTGGGAGAAAGTGCTGGCCACAAAATGTTATTTTCCTTCATGAAAAAAAATGAGTGAACACGAATATTTTTGTTTGCTTTTACAAAACACTGTAAGAGATTCTCAAAAAGCCTTTAATCAAATATTGAAATATTTATTTTAGTGAAAAAAAACCCAGACCAACAAAAACCCCAAAATCAAACTTCAATCTGTTTACACAGAGGAATCTTTCAATTTCACCTTTGTAGGAAAAAAAGCAATTTTTTCAAAAGCATTTGTTAGAGGGCTTTATATGATACACCACTGTCCACTGACCCATGCTGTCCTCTGCTAGCATTTAGAGCAGCAAAACATGCTGGACCACATTTGTATTTGGGGCAACTTTGCAGCAGTGTTGAAATAAACAGAGATACACTGGTACAGGGATTAACTGGGTCTAGTTTGCCTGCCACAAACCCAACAGCTTAATTTTCCAGCAGTCAACAGTATTCTACATTTATTACAAGAATACAGCTCTTACTAAATCATTGCATCACTTGTGTTTTCCCACAATGATGCTCACTCGCCATTAAACTGAGCTCTGCAGCATTGCAAAGACCTTCATCTCTTGGCCTACCTGAACGGACTAAGCAAATGTGACAAGTACCTATTTCACAAGGCAATATGATGCAAAGGTGGGGCTTTGCTCCCCTTTACTTTGCAGATGGGGATATTCTGCATGCCTCCCACACATCTCCATCCAAATGCACAATATGGATGTTTTATCTTTCACAACAGGAGCCTTCTGTTCACAGATATGTCCATGTTCCTGAGAATATTTCTGAATTTTGCAGGATGGGACCTTACCTGAGCACCAGGTAGTTTGTCCTGTTACAGACATACAATACAGAGAGGAAACTTAGCTCTCCCTAAAGCCCTAATATTCTATAGGGTTATCAAATTTAAGAACTTAGGAATCATTGCTAGTTATTAACATGAGTAGGAGTTTCAGCTTTTACTTTGACTGAGCCAAGATTTATTTGAGTCTTGATTTTTCAGCCAATAATTTATATGCATATTTTACATCTAGCTATGTAGCAAGATATGGCATCTTACATACAAAGCTGATGTTATTTTCTCATTTGGTATGAAGCAGAAGTTTATATCTGTAAATGATAATATGCCACATTTTTTAAGTTTCCTCTGTTCAATTTTTGCAAAAAATACAAACATGCACTTTTTTTACATAGCTGTAGAACTGATGCAGACAATATATTTTATAATTTTCTGATGCACCATATCAAAGATTTGTCATTAAGAGCAAGCATACTATCAAGTGAGAAAGTAGACTTACATTGCAATTATTTTCCTATTAGCTGCTGCCCATTGCTCCTGACAGGTATAAATTAGATCTCGCCAGGTTGCCTACAGATTAATGAGTTCCAAAACTGGCATTTAATTGTTTGGGAGTAAGAGGCAGAAAGGGAAGGTATCTGAAAAAAAAAAAAAAAAATCTTTATCCACCTGTGATTAGAAGATATTCTCCTTTCTTTCTGCTTTTCCTTTCTCCCCTGGCATCGCTTGGGTGATAACTGACACTTCTATCAGAGGATTCCTTTCGACGCAGCAGAAACTTGCAGCTGAGGCAAGGCCAGAATTAATAATCTGCGTGAGCAAACACACAGCTGCTGTTTGTGGAGAGAGATTCTATTAACGAACAGTGAATTCTCATAATTAGCTGAGCGGTTTCTGCAGCTGCCTGCCTGACCCCAGACTACACAAATTGTGGGTGGTGTTCAGCCTCTAAATCAATCTTACCTAATTACTATAAGCATGTTCCTCCAGTCCTAATGACTGGGGGGGGTGGGGGGCGGGTATGGGGAGGAATAGACATTTCCTTACCCATTCAAATGTTCCTCTTATTAGATTCTCCTTTGTGCCTAAATTCGTATTTTTTCTATTAGCATTTCTAAGGGTATACAGGTGTGGTTACAAATCAGAAGCACAGAAGTATAATTCATGTCCTACAACCATGTGCCAGTGTGTGTCTGCTTTGCAAACAGTAGCAAAATGTGTGCTTGTTGGAAGCATCTGCCTTGCTTCAATTCACAAAACATAATTTAAAACACACATGTCTGTCTGGATTCAAAGCCTTTTCTCTGCCCTACTTCCCCTCCCCCCCAAATTAATGTGACAAAAAATGGAAAATCATGAATGGTTGTGCCTTCTTCTGGTCTGAAGCACAGTTACTACTGTCTTGTCACGTGGCGCCCAAGAAGACAAGCGCGTTTGTCACTCGAGAAAAAAAGGGATGACTTTCCCTGGCAGCCCCTCGCTTCATCTTCCCAAGCCGGGGTGGAGCACGGAGCCAAAGGGCTCACCTGCTCGGCGGTGGGCAAACCTGCGGCTCCTCCACCTGTGGCAGTGCATCAGGAGTGCAGCTGCTGCCGGGAGGTCCCTGCTCCTGCTCCTGCTCCTGCTCTGCCGGAGGAGAGGCCGGAGCCCGCCCAGCACCCGGGCGGTGCAGTCGCTCCTCGGCAGCTTATATTTCTGGTGGGGAAACGTTAGTTAGCATGCCAGCTAAATTAGATATGTATGTTATGACCAATTCTCCCCCAAAAATCAGTCTCCAGAACAAAATCCCTCGCCCATCCCCATCCTTTGTCTGATCATGTACCCTCATAAGCAAAGGCTCCCTTTGTCACTTATCTGACGCCCTGGGCTTGCAACTGCTCCTCCCTGATGGTAAAATACACTGCTGATGTCTGCAGCTCTTCGTGTCTTGGGAGTCCCAGGTCTTCAGCTTCTCCTTCGATGTCCTTTCAAGGATTTGACTTGTTATCTGTTTCTTCCATCAGGTTTGGCAGCACCCAGAATATCCGAGTTCTGGGCTCCGTTTTTATTTTAGCTCAAAATTGGATCCAGGGCAAGTCATTTAGGGCCTGAGAATGAGCTAGCTGAGTCTGATTCAGCATTGACCTAGGCAGTAATTGGATATGGTTAATGTGAAATCAGACATTTGCTGTAATTTTGAGATTAATTAAGGAATGAATGCACAGACAGCAACTTCCAGTGAAGATTTAAGAATGACTGGAAATATTAACTCTCAGGAGTTTCATGTAGAGATCCCAATATTACAGAATTACCAGTTTTCTTAGAAGAATTTTTAAGAGGCCAACAACTCTCAAGTTATTTTATACGTATTTAAGATGATATCTTTGCTATGATTATGAATCCCACAGGTTTGTTTGTTAATGACCAGATTTTCACCTGCTGACAGCCTTACTGTCAAGGGCAAAACTCAAACAACAACATTATACCAGTGCAGAATTCAGATTCATGAAAACCAGCAGGGAGGGGCAAGAGGAAGGCACAGCTTGTAAGGCAACCAAATTACATAGAGATATAATAAAAATACATTTTGCACAGCACTACCACCTGTGATCATTAAATATTTGTCAGTCAACAAAATCACAAACGGATTCATTACTCATATTGTTTATAAATTGCTTTATAAAATATTTTTCCTTATAAACTCTTAGAAAATCTCAGAACATCCAGTAATTTTATTTTGAGATTTAGATTTAATTTTTCACTTTCACCATTATTTTTGTTTCTTTATTGATTGATTCTTCTTTGAACTGGCAGCCCAAATTTCAAATATTTCAATGTTAAGATCCAGAACATTACTGGAAATTAATTTGTCTGAAGCAATTAGAAGCTGAGGTGTATAATTTCATCTTCCCCTTTTCACGTAATGGCTAGTAAAGCTTCTGAATGTTGATACAAAGTGGAAGCTGTACGGTCACAATAACATCAAATCTATTTCACAGAAATATGTGTATTTCTGAGAATATTTTCCAGGGAAGGAATGATTAAAATAGTTTCTGTAACACATAATGTAAAGAATTAAAATATGTTACACTGTCAATATGTCTCCTCCAGATAAAGGGAATGAACTGAATTTTATATGTAGAATCTTTCTTGGAATCAATGTGAAAAAAACACTTTCTGCCCAGTCAAATGCAGCGCTTCAGGTTCTTCATATTCATAATAGGAAATTTCATGTCATGTAACTTAATGATTAGTTCTTTAGTGCCACTTGTACCAGGTGATACTACACCAGAAATCCAAAATCAAATATCCCTGGGTCCTGAGTTAGCAGATTAACAACATAAAGACCAGCCTGTATCCTGCACAGCAACAGCCCAGCTGGATTTGGCCCTTAAGTCATCTTATTTGCATACACCAAACCCCACTGACAATAATACTCTAAGTCCTTTAAGCACAGCCTCATGCACAAAATTTGGTTGTAATAGTTTATAGAGCTTCAGTAGGTAAACAATAAATGGAGATACAATGTCCCTATGTTTTCTGCTGCATGTTAGTAATACACCATAGAAATTATTTCTGTCTGTTTTACATATAGGCTTCTTATAATATTAACAATAAAGCACTGCCTGAAATATGTTCTGAAAACACACATCTGTTGCAACCTATTGCATATACACAATACAAGCTCCACAATAAATCATTTTTACAAAGAGTATGCTGATCCAAATAAGCAAACAAGAACACAAGTTCTAACAGGGAAAAGTACAATCTATTTCCATTAAATTTGTGTAATAAATATATTGCATTTCCTATGTCAGTCAAGAGAAAGTCACAATGTGTTTTGATCCTGTCTTATAACAGAAAACTAGGAACAAAACAGTCTTTCAGAACTCCCCCAACAATTTGTTTTCATAGGCAAGGTACTGTAGGGCACTCTCATGACAAAGCCCAGCCAATAAATAAGGATTTGTGGCAGCAATAAGCAACTTGTTCTGTTTCTGCAGTCAATAGACACATTGAATGTTCAAAATAGAGTAGGTATGGATACAAATAAAAAAAAAAAAAGTGACAACAAAAATCATCTGTCTAGGTATATGGCATTAACTAAAGCACCTGAAAATTATTGATCTCTTCCTACCTTTGCCAAGGGGGAAGCTCTTATGCTCTTTACATAGAGCATAGAGCATCCAGCAACCACTCGAATCATTGGCCATCTTTTCATCTAAGACCCACACCCTCATGGATATCAAAAGGTTTTGTTGCCTCTTAAGCTTTTAAAACTTTACTCTCTTCAGAAGGAAACCCAGACAACAACAAAACAAGCACTGTCTTCCTTCCTTCAGCCAGGGTCCAAAGGGAAGGGATAGCTGTGCACAAGGGCAGAGTGACCTGACACGTGCCTCCATCCCCAGAAATAACAATTCCAGCTCACCAAACAAATCAGCTCAAGTTTTATAAAGCATGGATGCTGCAGTCTTTATCATATTTTCTTTAAAGAATGGGAAAGATTTTCCAACTTTGTCTTTTCCTTGATCAAAGTTAGCCCAGGACCCAGCTGTGTAAAGAAGCAGGTTATGCCAAACTGTTGCAGATCAGCTGATGGCAGAAGTCCAGCACAGATTTGTGCCAAAGGGTTTTTTCAGCTTTCAAGCCTTCTTCACAATTCAGTGGTGGGGGGTCACTAATGATCCTGAGGAAAGTATCCCAGAAGAGTGAAGAGGCAGATTTTACAGTGGGGTTGTGTGGGGAGATGGGAGTTCTCACAAAGCTGAGAACAGCCTGGAAGGGAGAAGCAAGACCGAGGAAACATCAGGTTATCAGAACTATGTCGTTTCATACTAGGTAGCCATAAATGAGCAAAATTATTAAATTAACTCACGTCTGCTTGTCCACATTTCCTCTTATCTGGGGAAAACCATTTTGACCCATGCAGTAATTTATTGCCCTGGGAACAATACGAAATGGGCCTATGAAGAAACATTGGTTTGGATCCATAGGTCTCTACAGCTTGGTTCACATCAAATTATCAGTCTCTTATTGCATCTATTTACAAGGTTGTGCTTAGTTTTTCATCTATTCTGAGCAGAAGCATGCCTCCTCTACAAAAATCCAATGCAATCAGTAGACCTTAAGAAAATCACCTGGGGAGACAGAGCAGAACTCCTCTCCTAAGGATGTGCAGTCTGAAAATCTGGGAAAACAAAAACAACAAACCAGCATAATTTTTAGACAGTGGAATAATGCACTGGCTACATTTTATGCTTTATGTTATTCTCATCCTGTAGGCAGACCAGAAGAGGTGGTCAGAGCTCTAGCAGTTCCTTAGCAGGCAGACAGGGGCTCAGCTAGCAGCAGCTGTTCTTTTTTTCTGAACTGAACCTTACTACTGAACCAGAAGTGCACTATTGTGTGAAATGAACTTTGTTTTCTCAAAGGATGCCTTTCAATCAGAGTACTTGAAAATCAAAGCTGAATTCTCTCATGGTAATATCCAATTTGAGTATATATATATATATATACGCTTCATGCAAATTGTTTTAAACAGAATGTTATGAACAATATGCTGATGGGGCTAGAAATATCAAAACCATTAGATTTTTGTATCGGGGCATATTTTCAACATTTTGCTTATTAACTTACCTTACTTGTTAGCATGGTCATATTTTGTCTAATGTGTAACTGAAACAACACACAAATTCCACTCTCTCTTTTTCTAAATGTCTCATTACAAATCTTTACTATGTAAAGTGCACAATCATAGAAATTTTAAACAAAAAGAATTTATTAATTAATACTCAACTCTACATACATGCTGTACTTTATCCATCCAGCTGTGGCTGAATAACAAAGTTGTTACTTCCACCTGAACAAATAGCAGTGGGAAAATCTGTAGTTTTGAATTCCTTATAGAGGATCAATCATGTCTTAGAGCACCTCAGAGAGGCAAGAAATTCTCTGATGTTTTAATCACACTTTTCTCTATTTTTGCCATAGAAACTCAGGAGATTGCAGGTGTGACCCCAAATCCTGGAGTTCTGAATCAGTCTTGGTGGTTCCAGCCATTCTTTGCTGCTCCATGTTTCCACTGGTATGTTCCCTTTCAGCAGGCAGCTCGCCCCCTTCAAAATTGGGTTATGAATGAATCTCTCAACAGTAAAATAGGCTAAAGAGAGCGTATTTCAAAGCTGCACACATCTATATTCTTGTCCCGGCTCTTAAGAGAAATTGAAATATGTTCAATTCAAACTGCATGTGTACTAGCACCATCTTTAGATACTAAACTCTTAATAACCTGCCCCTAAACCTCCAGTATAGCAAAGCCTCAATACATACTCGACTCAAAAAGGTAAAAGGAGATATTTTTCTATAGGATTCATATTTGAGCACTTTGTCGGTCTGGGGCCTCAGTCCTGTAAAAGGCTGCATGTGTGACACCCAGAGAATAAGTTACAGACACAGTAGGTGAGACAAATTGCTGTGCCAGTGCACAGATCCAGAAATGCACAGTGTCAAAGCAAGGTGTGGCTGGAAGGGACCTCAGAACTTGTTCTGTCACTCACTCAGTCCCAAGGCAGGAGCAACTCTACCTAGAGCATCCCTGGCAGGTGTTTTACACAACCGACCTCAAAAAACTGCACTACAGACTCCTCTGACTCCTCTGCTAGTTCTAGCACCAGACAATTTTTCCTAATGTCTAATCTGAATCTTCAGTGTCATTATTTCAACTCTTGTCCTAACTGTTCATCCCATATGTGAGTACCAGAATTTCTCTCAAACTGCCCCCAGCAAAAATAACACAAATCCTTTCAGCCTTTCCTCCCAAGGAATTTTTTCTAAGATTTTATAATTTTCTTATAAGCCCTACAGCAAGATGCCTAAAATCAGCCACACTGCTCTAGTAAGGGGAATGGACAGACCACTTTAGCTGTCTCCCCATACATATACTCTTATTTGCAAAACTCACAAATATATCTTTGCTTTTTCTGCAGTAGTTGAACACCGTTGACTCATTGTTTGTAAGCCAGTGCCATCCCCAGAGCATTTTCTGCAGAACTACTGCAAATCAGGTGTTCCTGACGAAGCCACACTGACACTTTCCTGTACTTCTGTTTTTTCTGCAGTCTGCAAAACAAAACATTTTGAAAGATGATGTAGTGTTTTGTAAGAACTGAAGTTGACATGATGGTTTACATAAAACAACAGGCACCAGCTACCCCGTTTGCTGCTATTTTGACAATATTCCTGTTTCTAAAGCTACAAGCAGAGCTTATGTTTTTTCTTCTAGATTTTTAAGTATCCTAGTGTGAAGCCCATCAGACTCAGCTTATCTGAAAGCGTCTAATGAGTAGTCTCATCAACTCCAATGAGATGCATGTGCAAAGTTAAGCCTGTACTCAAGTGCTTTCCTGGATCAGGGCCAGAAAGCTCAGCACTTTACAGGCCCGAAGCTGCTTTAAGTTTTCATGATAGGCAATGGAAATGCAGGACACCCAAAAAGGATGTGCCCACACCCTGCATGGCTCAGGCACAGTGTAAGAGCACAAAGGTTATAGAGCAGAGCATTGTATTTCCCTAAGGGAAAATGTGAAGCTGTTTTAAGATCAAGAGGAATGCCCAGACCCAATATGTTTAGAACAAAAAAGAAGCCTCTACATGACCTATTAGCCCACAATGACTACTGATATAGCAGCCTTTTCATGCATCTCCAGTGGGCAAAGACCCCGTTAAAAAATAAAAGAAAACAAACTAGCATAAGAGCACATTTGTGCAAAAATTCGGGCAATAAGCAAGTGAAAGAATTGAGGTTTTTGAAAGGACTGTTCTTTGTGGAAAATCCTTGGATTTCTGGACCACTTAATTCAAGACCCATACTTGCTGCAAAGGTAACAGAATCCAAGTGTAAATTTTAATAATTGCAGCAGTGATTACTTTTGGTTCTTGGCAGTTCATTACTGACTGCACAATTCCAGAGGCTCTCGTTAAATGGTCCATGGAATGAATCAGGCATGGAATTAACCTATTTTGAGTTCCCTGAAGCTTATGTCCCATGAAGGAGTATTCACATGCCTCTCTTGGGGCCAATCCCGAAAGCCCTTCCTCATACGAGTAATCCTTACCCACACCAGACGGCTCTTGACTCCAGTGCCAGCATTTGTGCTAGCAGAGGCTGTGCTTGTGAGTAATCATTTGCAGGACTGGGTGCGTGGTTTTCATGTTCCATTTGACAAAAGCAAATTACTTGTGGGCACAGTCCCAAGTCTACATGAAAAATTACCCTTGCTTGTTTAAAAAGAAACAGCATTTCTGTTACATTCTTCCTTCCTTTCTAATTGCAAGCACATTTGTGCTCTGTCCTAACGGAGGCAAATGCCGGCGAGATTGGGAGCAGTGGTTGTGAATCATTATTAACTGCACAGTGCTGTTCAGATGCCAGCTGTGATGATCCGTGGTCTGTCTTCTAGAATTCCCCAGGGAAAAAACATCTGGGAAAGGGTAAAGCCAAGCAGAGGGCTAATAACTATCAAGAATCCCTTTCTCTTTTTTGAGGCTTCCTTTTTCAGATGTTTTGCTTAAACAAAAAATCAAAAAGAAAATCCATTCCCCCTCCCCCTCCCCTCCACCTCCCAGTATTGTTTCTTTTAGTCTAAAGCCTGGAAAGACGCAGAGTCCTGCAGTGTTTCATCTCTCTTCCTTTCTGGCCAAAGTCAGGCTCAGGAGGTATTAGTGTGCTGTCACCTGGTGTTGCCCCAGTGCTTCCCCACCTTTATAGGCTGTTCATGGCATTGCTCACAGGCAGTGGGTGCTGGAAACTGCACAGTGGGTGCAGACACGCTGTCTTCAGTACAAAGGGCTTCAGAGCTGAGCCAGTGTAACCTAAATCAAAACAAATCTCAACATGCACTGTCTGAACAGGCTCCTCTACATTGCTGTGAATAATCTGCATGTGTCTTCTCAACACTTTTAATGCACAACCTCTGGAAGCTAATCTTAAAACTGTGACAGGAGTATTGTACAGTAGTATTATCTCTAGGAAGAACAAAGCCAGTGCTTTAATGATGAGTTGGTTGTTTAGTTTTTCCTTCTATACCTGTTTTGGTCAACACCTGACTAAGACCTGACAAAATTCTCAGATTTTTCTTATATGAATAATATAACAAAACCCTCCTCTATTTCTGTCAGATGAGTGGATTAGCTAGAGTCAACGAAAGTTTTGACTGATTTAAAGAAATCTGTAAAATCTCTTCAGACAGTGGAGTCCTCTTTCTTTTTCTTTCCTTTCTTTTCCTTTCATTTACTTTCTCTTTTTCCCTTTTCCTTTTTCCTTTCCTTTTTCCCTTTTCTCCTTTCCTTTCCTTTCCTTTCCTTTCCTTTCCTTTCCTTTCCTTTCCTTTCCTTTCCTTTCCTTTCCTTTCCTTTCTTCCTATGGTATATGGACAGGTGTGGTATTAAAATAGAAACCAGCTGGTGTTATCCTAAATTGCTTCTCCTAATCCTTCAACAGTAACTGGTCTGGGGCAGCAATGTCTCCAGTTTATCTTAGTGGAAACATCATGTTGAGCCAGATACTATAAAGATTTTTTTTCTGGAAAATTATGACTCAGATGAGACTGGAAAATTCATTTTCATAATTTAAATTTAGATCTCCAAAAAAAAAAAAGACCAGGGGCTAATCTTTAAAGGCCTCTGTCCCATACTTAGTCCTTAGCCCTGGGTGTAGAAAATCATCACTCAAAATTTGCAGACCCTGTGATTTCACTTGGACATCTGAGGTGACACGAGGATTTTGAAGAACATGACAACAAAGGTGCTAAACTGGTGAAACCCTTGCATAGGCAGTACCAAGGTGAAGACTTTGCCCCGCTTTTGGGATATGCAATTCAATTGCCTGCTGACACTGAATCACTGACTGACTGCTGGTAAGCCCAGCAGAGAAGCTGCCACTTATCTTTCTGTATTAAACCTTATCAGAGATTTTTTTGGAGCACTTAATTTTTGTAAAGCTTTTAAAACACTTCAGGCATTTGAGGACTCACAGCATGTAAAGCATAGAAAAAAAACTGTCATGAAAGCAGAATACCAGGAATAGTGCAGTGGTCTTGCTGCATGGAATTACATATATCTTCCCGAATGCATGAAACCAGAGCATAGCGACCTCCTGGTCATTGCTCTAGGTTCAGCAAAGATACTTTATAACCCCTTCAGAAACTTCCAAGGTTCATCTTGGCATTGGCGGGTTTTTCCTCCCTCAGACTCTAGACTGAAGGGCTGTCCCAGGCTCCATTGTTTTTATTAGCTGGATTTTGTGCATATGCTCCTTCTCCCATGGACATGTAGATAGTGTTCATGTCATAACTAACTAGAAAGTAGGCTCAAAATCAATATGTGGAAAGCCGAGGCTTAAAATGTGGTATAACATTTTAAAGATCCCACGTAGGGCAATAAAGAGCTCTGGCACTGAACTGGGGACAAGGTAACCAGAAACTTGGCTCCTCCAAAAGAGCAAGGTGCTCAAAACAACCAACACTGAAGCAGAAGACAATCAAAACCAGATTGAGATTCACTGAGATGCAGCAATAGATCTGTCAAGGCCAGTCATGCACACAGCCAGCCCCCTAAACAACCTCTGGGTATCATTTTTGTTGGAGTGCAGCCACCAGCTGCTCTGAGCCAACAGCGACCCCACTGCGAGGCTCCGCTGCTGACCTCCAATGCTTTAATTCCTCTGCATGCATATTTTAACATTATTACAAAAGGTTTCATTTACAATTCACAGGCTGAGCAACAATGAGTACATTTCATGGAGGTCAGCCTCAACCATTCCTCCTAGTGATGGAATTATAGTTTAAACAGCTGGAGCATGGTCCCAGGAGGGACACTGGGATATGGTTCCTTTACAGCAGAATAAATCCATCAGGCATATTTCATGTGTCCAATAACATTAATAGATATCAGGGCCTTTTAATATTTAATGAACTCACTTCAAGGCTGTTTACTAGAGAAGGAGCAATCAGAAAGGTGATCACAGTCTTTTGATCTGTAATGACAACAGCAAAACCTAAATCTCAACCAATGGGGTCAGCCTCCCTCTCTCCCCATGCCTTCCTGCTGCCCCTGTGAGCCCTATCAGAAGAAGCTACCTCATTTACCACCTGTTTCAGCTTCAGAATATGCAAGGGTGTTTTTAGTTTTGTGGTTCAAAAGTTAACAATTTCCATGTTTCCCACAATTTAATAGAGATGTTAGAAACTGTCAAATAGCTTTCAGTTTAGTGATGGAGAAAACGGGAAAGGAAAAACAACTTGCAGAGGCATACAGCAAACAGTGTAGTGCTAAGAGGAGCCAGAATGAGCCTGGGTGTGCTAATGAATGTTATGTCCATTAGCACAGAGATATCACTGAATGTGAGCTTTGGCAGGGACTCTCTTTACTAATGGCCTTTGGTCTTAATATTGCCATCATATGTTTCCTTTTTAATTTTGCTATAATACCCAGTTTATTAGAGATTAGAGGATTTTAGCTGAATAGCAGCTTGATTTTTCTTTTTTCCCTCTATTTCATGTCCTTATTTTTAACATACTTCATCCAAATTGGTTATACTGGGAACTAGAAGGACCTTTTTATAGAGGAGCTGTGCAGTGACATCTACCTCTTATTCAGAGGTTTCAGATACATCTTCTATGGCAGAGGATTTTTGCGAGCATTTAGGATTAATTTTCTTTTTATCACAGCAAGTGTGAAGTCACAGACTTTGGCAGGTGAAAGATATGTAACCCGCTTCTCAGCAGGATAGCCCCAACCAGAAGCATAAGAGACATGGGTTGTGTTCCTGCAGAATAAGAATAAGAAACTGGAACTCATCTATTCTGGAACCGCTGGGGTGGGGTAAGCATGCGAGTTTCCACGTGCAGATTCATGGCCTGTACACACTTAAATGTACAAACCCATGATGTGAATCATCCCAGGGACATCACTGGCCTTGGCTAAGGTGAATATGAAGAACTTAGGCCTGGTGTGTTAAGGAAAGATATGGAAAGAGCAACTACCTCCCCATGAGATATCTGCAAGACTCCCCGTGATCACCAGTGTGCAGTGGACTTGAATCCAAACTGAACAGATGCAGAGACAGGGTATTAGTAGAATAAGTGGAAGCAGAAGGCCTGTTGTGTGGGTGGAAACAAGTTGCTTCCCCTTTATTATAATCTAAAAAACAAAAACCTTGGGGGAACAGGTCTGCTTTCTGCACTCTTGGAGGTGAGAGAAAGACAGTCAGGATGTAGAAAAAATGTTTTCAGCTGGAAGATGCTGTTGGATGCCGAATAAAGAGTCCATGAATGAATAGATTTGGAAATTATAAGAAGATTAGAGGTTAAAAGTATGTAAAGGAGTGAGGAGCTGGAAAAAGAAGTAGTAAGAGTGAAATCATAGCTTGCTTTCAGACAGACACTGATATATTTATATGACTTACACAAGCAATTGTATCATTGGCTGCAGTAAAAGTTTGGATTTCATAGTCTTAGAGATGTCTTTCAATCTTATTCCTGCGAACAAATGTAGATTTGGGGGCTGTGTCCATGTTCCCTTCATCTTGCCTCCCTTCACTCAAAATCTTTATTAATAACTACTTCTGAGTTACGAACGAGTTAGCCCAGGGTGGAAGACTTCATTCATGATTTTTTTACTTCATTTGTCAGCATGTATCAGAACAGGTTGCAGCTCTGGGTGAAAAACTTCTAGCAGATAACCCAGGGTTACCAGCTTAGAAGAATGAGTTGCTGTGAAAATTGGTGAACTATGCAGAGAAACACATTGCATGTGAAATCCATTAGGATTGTTCACTTGCAGGTTTTGCTTTTTCTTTTTTTTTTTTTTCCTCCCTGTTACTGTTTAATTTTCAGATTTTCTGTTCCTTAAAAAAGTGGAGACGTAAACAGATGGCGGATTTCCTGAGAGCCAGGGATGCTCTACTGATGAAGTGCTGTCATTCTTAGTGAGAAAATCACCACCAGCCTTCACCTTTTAAAAGAAATCATTTTCAGGTAGAAGCACATTTAAAATAATTTCAATCAAAGCACTAAACCAGAAGCAGATGTTCAGATATGACTTAGGAATATTTAACTACTTTGGCAATGAATACACACAGATTGTTTTTAACAGACACTGGGTACCTCTCCATGCCTGTCCCCTTTTCGTTTTGCCTGTTAATGACAAATTATTAAATAAAAGGCTCAGCTGCAGTTTCATTTAATGACAAATATAAAGAACAGGTGAAAATACCTGCTCGGTAGAAGAAATTATTTAGATTTCCAAAAGGATCTCATGTCAAATGCTGATATTTGAGGTGTGCCTGCAAAGCAGCTTCCATTGAAACATCTTATTGTACAGAAAATTAATAGCAAGGAAAAAAAAATCAAGTTGTTCCTTTTTTTCCTGCTTTTTTATTATTTTAATTTTTTTCTCCAAAACTTTCTAATTAATATGCTTTGGAAATACCAAAAAAAAAAGAAAAGAAATTCTGAAGGACAAAGGACCAGAGACCTCTCTTTAGAAACAGAATCTGCTCTGGAACAAAAATTGAAAGCAATAAAAGCTGAAACTAATTTCCAGATGGAATAAATTGGTTCCAGGGTTTCTTGAGATTTTGGCCAACATATTGCACAGCTGAAGCTGAACTTGCTAATTTTACCAAGCGAAAATGCCTCAACAGGGACGCACTTCCCCTGAGACTCTGTCTGCTGCTTGTGCAGTTCTGTTCAGACTCAGCTATCTGTTTCTCCCTGTCACCAAAGGCAGGGCACACACCTCACCCAGACTGTCACCAGCACCCTCTTGGGGTTGCTGCCTGGCAAGTCTTGACTTCCCTGCCTCGCTTCAGACTCACCTAAACAGTCCCTGAACCCTGTCAGCCTCCAAAGCTGGGCAGCCAGGCAAGTTTTATCTGATTGGAGCAGGGTGGGTCTGGTTTATTTATTGTTTAATTAAGTGTAATATCCTTGACAAGGTGCCTTATTGACATTGCAGCAAATTAAAGACCTTATTATGCGACAAACACTGTCATCACTCAAGCAAAACTTAGTTCAGAGGGGAATTTTGCTGGAGAAAAGACCACAGTGTTTGAACTCACTGTTTATCTGAATATATCCATGGCAGCATACGGAAAAGTATTCTGGGGTTAAAATGTGAGATTTGTCTCCACATTTTACCTGTCGCCCCTTTGCTGAGATTGCCAACACTGACTGTCCTTATGATACAGACACCTCTCCAGAAGAGAAATCCCTTTTTTTTCTCAAGGCCAGGTGTTCGGACATGGTGGTGCATGGCTGCATCTGTGTTTGAACATGTGACATGTAAGATATGGAAGTTCTGGTTACTCAGTCAATGCAGAGTACTTATTTTTAAAAGAAAAAGCCCTCATTAAAGTACAGCACTATTTTCATGCCATGGAATTACAGATCTTTCTCCTTTCCAAGAAAAGCAGGGAAAAAGACCTTCTTAAAGCTTTTAAAAACAATAAAAAACTGTTTGTTTAATAACTGCTTTTTTGCAAACTTGCCAACAGCACAAACCATATTATCCAGAACAGTCGTCTCTTTAGGGTTTCCAACGTTAAATAAAACCTCAACCAAGCACAAATGTGAGAATAGGCTGAATACACTGCACTCACTGGCAGCTTATTCTCCAGCACACAGGGCTGGAGCTCAAGGATAGTTTACTGTATAATCTGGAAGGCCTCTCTCAACCATCACTATCATTCAGTTCCCGCCTATATGCATGATCCATGATTTGTTTTACATTGTACACTGAAAATGAAGGGGAAATGCACTTGTTTCCAGCCAAAGCACCCACCTATGTTATTTACAATCACTGTATCCCAGGTTTTGAGGTTTTGGCTAACACAAGGTGGTTCTAGGGAAGATATGTGCTAGACATTGATGGAGTACAGTCTCCCTAACTCCACATGGGCCTGTAGAAACATAAGTGGGTTAACAAAGGTTTGGCCTGTGCTGAAGAAGGGTTAGAGAGTGACAGGTTATGTCTTGGGAATTTTGTATGTTCTACAGCTGAGAATTTATAGAGCAATCCATCTCTGTGGATAACATTCATCTTGGCTCAGAGTAGATGCTTCTCATGCCACTCTAGAGTATGACCAGTTAGAGCTGAGACTATCTACCAGTGAGCATCTCCTGCTCTTCCTGGCTTCGCATATTTTTGAAATTCAACTAAAACCTGCCTTTTAAATATCTTTATCATATCCCAGCGGAGATTATTTTAATTTATCCCCTGCATAGCAATGAAAAGCAGAGGATTCTTTTTATCTCGATGAGCTAAGCCCCCTCCCCCCACTGTATCCATATCACCGTGGCAGAGCAGCCCCCCAGAGCGCAGAAGGGCTCTCACTCCACAGTGCTGGTGTGCCTACTCATGCATTATTCCTTGCTGGGGTAGAAGGAGGTTTTCTCTCTCCTGAGACCCTCTTGCCTCTGCTAGCCCTACCTGCAGACTCCATCACAGAGCAGTTCCTGGGGAGAGGCATACCAGTCAGGTGGGGAAAAACACTATATGCTCTTCTCCTCCTCCTTACATGCCAAGAGATACTGAATAGGAAGGATTCTGCCTCTGACAGCCTCTGACAGCCCTGATCAATAGCTATTGTTTAAAAAATATACTAATGAAATTATAGCTTTCTTGTAACAGTACTGTCTCCTCAAATAAGAACCTGCAGAATAAGATCCCATCTGCAGCCCCCTTTCCCCTTGTAAAACAAAGTAAGAAGGGAGCTTTGGATGTTCTGTATTCTTAGAGGACCAAATATCACACCACTCTGGAATGAACCATAAAAGCTGTGGGGTTTATTCACCCACAAAAGCCATTATTTTCCAAACAGAATGGCACATGTTAGGGCAATATACATGTCACTAGGAAGCAAGAAGTTTGTTTACCTTCCTGGATATAGAATTGTTCCCAGTTTAATGGGTTTGTGTAAAAATGTTACAATATATTTTTTTTATTTTCTTCCATCAACCACATTACAGACTGATTTTTTTTTTCCACTGGTGAGTGCAAAGGTGATACAATGATCCACAATTTTCCCTCAAACATGCCATCCATATTTTATTAACCAAGTAAATTATTTAAACACGTTCACTAACACATATGCCTCTTCTTATACACATGCCACACATTCCTGCCAGTGCAGCCTACCTAGATGTAATGAGATGCTCTTCTCGGGATCTTTTTGCCCAATCAGACTGTAATTAAGCCTATGAAGATGCAGGTAAATGTGCAAGATGCCTGTTTAATTAAAAACGAAAATGAGGGTTTAAGTATCAATTTGTGTTCTATTCAATTACCTGAAAGATTCGTAAAGCAACTTTACCTTTCAGTACCTTTTAATTAAAAAAAAAAAAAAAAAGGAAAAAAGAGAGAAAGGAAAAGCAGCACAAAACTGAAAGTAAGCCACCCTAAATTCATACTTCCATGTGGTATGGCTACTTCTACATGCAGGTGAAACAGAAAATCCCATGAAAAAAAAAAAGTTTGCATCAAATCATGGAGGGAAAAATCCTAACCAAAACAGAACACATTGCTGTCAGAACACAGCAGACTGAGTCAATGTATAGCTTGCATATGGAAACAATGACATGATTGTTTACTCACTGGTTTAATGATATTCACTTTCTCCTAATGGCAATGTTGAAAATGTGAATGCCAGATGTTAAGCCTACAGCGCAGAAGCGATGAACACTGTAAAGTCTATAGAAAGGAATTTTCCTGACATCAAAATACAGTGTAACTCTTCAGTTTATTAATGCTGTGAGTGTTTTTTTTTTAATTTATAAAAAGAAATAGTTTCATGTTTGCCATTTAAATTTCCATATTTTATAACACTTCAGCAACAAATTTACATATTTCCTGGAATCTGCAGATATAAAAGCGGTAAAACACTCCAGGCATTATTAGATAGTAGATTATAACCCATTACTATTGTTTCAATTAGCAATGTAAAAGTGACCTGCAGTGTTCAGATGACCCACTAATGGATTTAAATGCTTTCAAATATTAATGCAGGTTTTCTAAAGATGAATCCCAAACCCATTATTCCTGGAATAACCGTGAGCTGAAAAGCTGGCAATGATTGTGCATTATGTGGAAAGGCTCATGGTTAATTAAATGAATACCTAGCATTACACTGTTCACTTTAGTGCTACAAAATTATTTCTCATTGATTTTTACATTCTGAGCCTGTGATTCAATTTACTTCTGCAATTTGTGTTGTTGTGTCAATAAAACAGAACTGCTTGAAGATGGAAGCATTAGCGAGGAATACATACATTAAGGCCCAATGAAAACCGTAGTTTTCCTATTTTTTTGCTCTGCTGAAATATCACTTGTAGGCATCACTTAGTTATGTATTATTAATACAATTTTTGTTTGTTTCCATCTGCTCTTTCTTCATTTTTATATTCAGGAGCTGGAATGTTAGTGATTACTTAAGGGTGAGTAGCTAATTTTTCAGTAACAAGTTCTCCTACTATCAAGAACAAAAGCACTATCAACACAAGTCTGTTATTTCATGTTAAATGGACTAGAAGGATTCAATTCATCAAAGCAATCACACTGGAGATCCAGGGAGTTTTTAATTTGGCAAATACATGAAGTTGAATTTTTAAGTTATCACAATTGATAAGTCTGAGAATTGAATGCAGAATCAGAATCATTCCTGCATGGGTTTTGGGAAATGCTCATTCTCTTTGGTGTACAAAGCTGGCTGGAAGAAGGGATACAAAGTCTTTCCGTGGAGATGCCCACTGAGGAAAACTCATGCTAGTAAGATCTCTTGTGAGTTTTAACAATTCACTGCTGGATTCAGGATAGTTCTATTGTTTAAGAGGTGCTTATGTGCTACTTCTATGACTGTGTGCTACATTTTCTATGACTGTTTGATAAGTTTCTCAAGGATCTTTGGTTTTGACCACCTGTAAGTGTTTGTAGAACACATGTATTTTATAGCATCTGAAAACATTTTAAATTAATGTCCTTTATGCTTGTCTTATGCTACATGTAAGGTGAATGTAGTAACATTTTCCTTACTTTTCTCTTGGGACTTTAAGTAAACTTGTTCTCCAGAGTCAAAAAGAATTGATAATGAGCACTACACGTCAAATTCTAAGCTCTCTGCAGCCCTAGTCAGATAGGGATCAGGTTCCACAATGAGTTTGGCTAATAGCAAGATTTTTGCAGAAATGCACTTATAAAGATCTACTTCTGTTGCATTGTACCTAAATGAGTCATCATGCATTTGTAGTCATTATTATTATTATTATTATTATTATTATTATTATTATCATCATCATCATCATCATCATCATCATATCATCATCATCATCATCAGGTTTTTTGAGTGGGTGTGCAAATCTCAATTTTCTTACATTAGGAAAAATGAAGAGTAATTCCATTAGAGCCAGTGCAACTGTAATGATGCAAAACCAGTGTAGGTGAGAAGATAATCAGGCCCACACTGTTCATTGTATGACACAGTCCTGTAATCACTTACTTGCATGAGTAATGCTGTCTTCAGGAAGTTCACTGAGTTCAATTGGATTATTTGCATGAGTAAGTATCCCCTCATGTGTGTGCACCCTATTTTCGTATGTTTAATGCTTCCAAAAGGGAAACTAACAAAAAAACTTGCATTGAGAAGAAACATAAGACATAAACCACTATAATAAATACGTAAAAATTGAATTGAATTAGAAATATTAAAAATACACAAAAAAAAATCAAAGAGAACAAACTTGATTTTGCTTCAGGGCGCGCTGCTTTTCAGAAGCCAGAAGGTGTGGCAGAAAATCCTATTCGAAGTTAGGATCATTATAATCTCCGATAATTAAATGGCTAGGGAGCTGTTTTGTGTTCACCAACTAGGACAATGCATTCCGAACCAAAACGCACTTAATGTGTAGCCTCACTCAGAGCATTAGCCATTACTTGAACCTTGACCATGAGCACTCAGTGTGACAGTAACCAGTTTTGCATCCAGAGCCAGCTAAATGAGGATGCACGTTTGTGATACGGATTGGACAATTTTTATGATGGCTGAAAAAAACCAGAAGGTTTGCAACTGGCTTAACTGGAAAAAAGATCTGGCTTTCATTACTAAAGGTAAGCAGTCCTGAAGATAATGAAAAATTTCCTGCAAAATGGGATCATTCTGCCAGGATTCTTACAAAGGAAGAATTTCATGCTATGCTATGATCTGTAGGTAAATACTGCTTATGTACTTTGTATTTTTAGTGGATGAAAATGTCATTTATTCATTAAACTATTAAAAAAAAAATCTCCTAGCCACTCTATTCCTGTAATGAATTCATTCTCATTTTATCACTCTCTGGAATGCCATTTCCTTTTTCCTTCCACTTAGCAGAAAAAATGTAAATACGATTATTTTCCCCTTGATATGCTGTCCATTACGCTATAAAATACAGTGAACAAGCCCCAATAGTTTGGCTTGCAGAGAGTCGCTTCCTGAACCTGAAGTGAGGAAGGCCAGCTGTGCTGTAGTAGCACATCCCTCAGCTGTAAGGAGGTGGTGGTGGATGGGAGATGATGTTTCAGGAACTTTCATGTCACAGAGACTACCATCCCTTCACAGATACGATCACAAAGACAAAACTCCCATTAATATCAGTATCTCTTTTCACTAAGTGAGAAGTACAGGGCTTGGATTCAGCAAATTGGGATTGAGAGGCCTAACCACAACTGATAAAAGTACCAAAAACCACATCAGAGGGAGGAATTCAGGCACTTAAGCAGTGTCAAGATGAAACTTCGGAAGTATATCAGCAAGCCATCAGTTTCCCAGCTGCCAGGCTGGTAAGGCACCTGCTGTTATGCAGGTGAATGCTCATACAGTCATGGCTTTTCTTCTCTGGTCCTTATTTTGAGTCAAGGAAATTTTCGTTCATTTTTATTGAGCAGTTCAGCTTCAACAAACAAGACATCAAACCCTAGGTCATCTGCTCCTCGAGCTGGCATACTGAGCATCAGGCTCTCCTTTCTGCAGTCCTGCTTTAGCCAACATTTGCACAGGACTGTGCCACAGTCTGCCTCGGAAGTGTGACCGAGACACTGTTTTCCTGGAGGGGACTTTAGGTCTTCAGTGTGGGTCTTAATTAGATATGTAAAAAAGGACTGAAATTAAGCATCTGACTCAAAAAAGTAAACAGTGTTTTAGTCTCTCTCTCTCTCTCTCTCTGAAACATTTCCTCTTGTCTGAGATATTCTGCCCCCGTTGTCTACTTCTCGTGGCTCTAACACTCCAGCTGGGAGCTGCTGTGTGGCGACCTTGGGCCGGGACCTGTGTGCCTGGTTCTGGGCTTTACTGCTTTCCACAAGTCAGTAGAGAGGATGCACACCCAGTCCAGCCTGGATAGGATATAGGGAGAGAAGACATTTTTTTTCTCCTATGGCTGTGCACACAGAGGAGCTATCTTCCAACCTGCTTTCTTTGGTGCTGTTGTAAGCAGAGAGAGATGTCAACACCAAAATGCTGTGCAGGTTCATTCACTCCTGCTTTGTAGATGCTGTAGTCCCTGTTCAGACTTCCTGCAACTTCATCTCACCCAAGTCTCCAACACCGAATTTCACAAAATTGGAAAGATTGATCTAACTATAAGAATTTAATACTGACAATCTTTCTTGGCTCTTTTTTTTTTTT
>VXBQ01012254.1:362055-497463 GCA_013400175.1 Phainopepla nitens
TTTTTTTTGGTGGGAGAGGGTGTTGGATGTTTGTTTTTTAGCAGTAGATATTCATTCTGATATTCCTTCACAAATTTCTGTATTTCCTATTCATTGTTTTAAAAAGAGAATTAGAGAATTTTACCAAGGCAAGATAACAGAATTTGATCCCTTTTAGATATGCATGTGCTGTGATTACAAGCATTCAAGATTAAATTACATGAACAGAAAAACAAATATCCTGTGTAAAACCAATTCTGTAAAAGCTATATAGTCTAATTAGAAAGACAGAAACAAAAATCATTATGGCAATAAAGAATTAGAACACAATAAAGAATGGAGATTTTAGAAATTTATTGTAGAGTGCCAACACCATGTATGGATTATACAGCTGTGAGAAAGTAATTTGGAGAAATATTTACTTACCAATACATTAAGTGTAACTGTTTAAGAGTATCCTTTAAAATTCTGTATTTTGAACAAAAAATAAAGAGAAGTCTAATTGTTTGGACTGAGGACATATGGAATTTTACAAACCAGGAAACTCAGATAGCATTTACATGTCCAAGATTTATTATTAAGTTGGGAAAAGGTAACTGAATTTGGAAGAAATTCTGGGGAAAAAGGAAAGGTACAGGATGAAAGCTTTTTTTATACTAAGATAAAAAAAATCTGAAACGGCATTTTATGCAAAGCTTGAAGCGAATTCAGATCCTTTGTTATGGTTCATGTATTTTCAGCTTCCCACATTTAATCATAACAGGCTCCTTGTGGTTTAATTATGATCAGAGTTCTGAAGATGATTCAGCCACTTGCACCGAGAATTTGACTTGCATTGATCAGAAAAAAAATATCTCCAAGTCTTAATTAACCATTTAACTGAAAAACATTCCTTTCCTGAGACACTGCTTTATGCTGTGACAAACTAAAGATGTGTAAACTCTGAATCATAACCTGGGAAATACATATAATAGCTGCTTACAGGCTGTAAATAAGATTGCAATTAAATATGTTGGTTTGACTCTAACTCCTTTGTACACAAGATTTTACATGGATTTCATTTGAGACTGAACCAGATTTGGGGAAGAAGTAGTGAATACATGCTGTACATGTTTAGTAGACCTCAGATGTGGATATTTGCTATAGGGCAGTAGTCCGTGGGAAAATAAGTCTAGGTTTTTCAGAAAGGCTCATGGTGCACTGAATTCTGTGGGTCCAGAGGGAGGTAGCTGCTGAATTCTGGTGAAAATCCTATTCCTCATTCATGAAAGGTACTGACTACAGCATCAGTAGGAATGTAAACCCTCTAGGTATTCTAATTTGCCTTCAGTATTTCAGCCTAAAATGAAGAAAGTCTCTTAGCTGGAACAAATTTCACAGTTACAAGAACAGATCCTAATACTGCTTACAATTCTAGCTCAATGACCAGTTTTAGTGACTTAACAGAAACAAGTGCATCTAAATCTTGCCCATGACAGAAAAAGAAAAAGCTTCTTTTCCCCAGTTAGGCAATATAATAAAGAGTCAAGATGACCGAATCTACTTCTAAGATCATCACTCGCATGATGCCAGATCAAATAGATTGCTTGAAAAGTGAGGGGGTGTATATGTATATATATATATATATAAACCTCATCAACAAAAAAAAATGCATAAAACTCTTCTGTTTGACAATTAAATTCTAGTTCACTTGATAATTTCAGGTTTAAATCAGACTAGATTAGGAGATAATAAAAACATACCTGCTTACTCACTTGAGGAAATTCAGGATATAAAAGCAAGTAATTTACATAAACATTGGATGAGCTCACACATGCATTGACCCAAACTTCATATTAAATAGAACTGCAGATAGATGCACAGTACAGAAGTATAAAACCGAAAAATCTGTTCTAATTTGTATGCTATTTAAATGAAGTTTTTAAAAAATATTGCTGCTTCTGCCAGTTTCTAAACCTTAACCATACTGGACAAGAATTCCTGTGTACGCTAAGATGTGTTCTTCGTTAAACTTTAAATTCTTCAATTTTCAGTCTTGTTAGAGATTGTCCAACAGAACTAATCCAGAGCATTTTGTACTCAGAAGTAGCTGCTGGACATCATCACAATTTCCCATCTCTGTGGAACTCTCAAGGTGTCAGGTTGTAACGACTTAATCAAGGACAGATCTTGAAATCCTAAAAAATCAAGCATGCCTTTGAAAGAAGACTTCGAGATATACATTTAGGAAAAAAAATGCAAAATTTGAAACAATTCTAGAAATTTTTTTTTAACTTAAAAATGAAATAAAAGCTGAAAATTTGCATTGAAATTAGTGTGCAGCAACCTTGTTTGAGATAAGATTAAACTGCTGCAATGCTAAAATTTGTTGTTGATAAGGAAGCTTAAATGTATTACACTATGCTGTATTTTGCATCCCTTTCACTCAGAAAGTGTATTCATTATAATAAATTCACACTTTACTATGTAAAATTCATTCGTATAGCCAGAAGCTTATAAAAAGAATATAGACTAAAGAGCAAGTTGCATAATGAGATCTAATCTATGTAAAATAAGTCCCAGAAGAAATGTCCTTTACTTTGATCATATCCCTTGAAACAAGATCCCCTGCTGGAAACCACAATAAAATGAGGGCTTGGGAAACTCGCCTGGCAAGCAAGTTAGGTTTTTAAAAACAAAAGCTCGCCAAGCCCACCGACCTCATGATCCCAGACAAAATGTAATTAAGGCTAATAAAATCTTTCAGACTCCCTGCGGCTTAATGGGAGAATAAAGATTTTTTGGGGCTCACGGTAGGAATCCTGAGCTCTCCTCTCTGCTTCTGTGTAACCGAAGACCTCAGCTTGCTGCCATATGCAGGAAAAGACCCAAAGTCCATCCGGAGGCAGCTGGCCGTGGGGAGATCCCTCCTCAGCACACACGTGTGCACGGACACACAGACACACCCCCCCACATCAGAGGACTCAGCAGCCCTCCTGGGCTCCAGAGTATTTCAGTGCTGGCTGATGCCTCTGATGCACAGGGACAATTTCTGAGTTTCCTTTGCCACCAGCACGGCGGGTGAATCACCACTGCTGGGAGATCATAACGTTAAATTAATTTTTTTAAGTGCTTTGCTCTTGCAGGATGAAAGGTGTTATGCAAATATAAAATGTCCTTATCATGAACTAAGAACTTAGAAGGACACATTGTAGTGGCCATCAGTGTAAACTACCAGCAAATAGCACCCTGTGCCTGAAATGCAAAGAAAGCCAGTCATTTCTTCAGCAATCATATTTCCTTTATATAGTACTCCAATCCTTAATACTAAGAATCACTTTAGTTGTGAAACAAGATATATAAATCATTGCTTATCAGGGAAACACTAACATCTTAAAAAGGAAATTAAATCATTAATGTAGAAATGTATTATTTTCTTCCTGATGTGGCAAGCAGCCTGAGAGTGTTATTATAGAAACACACTACTTGAGCACCCTCAGTGCACCCTCCAAGGTAATCGCAGATGCTGGGTGTACAACAAGACAAGGGGGTGAAGATGGGGGCCTCTAAATCAGAAGTAAAGGTGTTGGAAATAAAGGACTTGCTTTCCTGCACATGGAGAAGAGTGCAATCAATTTATTTTGTTTTCTGTAGGAACGGCAAGCTGAATTACTTTCCAGTCACCTGTCTGCTGTGCCTTGCACTCAGGACGGACCTGAGGAAAGTGATTTGTCCTGCTGTCCTGGTGTAGGCTGAACTGGTCAAATTTCCTGCTGTTTTCTTACCATGGTGTCCCAGCATGCTTGGATAAATTCTATTCAAAAGCCAAGCACAGCAGCAGTTTTATCCTGTCTCTCTTCTTCCTCTGACCATCAGGAGCTCTGTGTGGGGTGAAGGTGTTTTCCAGCAGTGAGTTAGCAATTGCCCAAGCTCACAGTGAACCTTGAGCTTCCTGGTGTGCCAGTGAACTGGGGTAGGTGCTACCTAAAACATGCCACTGCCCCAAGCCCCGAGGACATCAGGGATGACAACCAGCTTCTGAGGCCAGCTGGAGTCAGGGAACACAGAAGCTGGAGAAGGCACCTTGGCTTGGCCCGCAAAACTTTCATAATTATTTTATGAATAAAATTTCACAATGCTTTCCCCTTTTCTTGGTCCATTTTGGGGCAGCTGCTCTCTGCTTAGCAGAGAGGTCCCACCATGCTCCACCCTTCCCCAGAATTACTTCTCACCATCCCAAAGGGATCAGCATTTTATTGTCAACCTTTCAATAAGCCAGCCTGCCCCTGTCTTTTCCCAGTCCTTTCCCTATCCCCTTAGAGCAGAGGAGCAGGATAGGCACAAAGGAACACAGAAAAGGTCTTTGCTGTCTCTCTGCCACCAGCACACAAGGGCAACATGTTCCGTCCATTTGTGCTGAGACGATGAAAAGTAATAATTGTTTCAGTATTTCTCCAATAGCTCTTCTCCCCATTTGGCTTCATTCCGTATATACCCTGACCAGTTTACAAATATTACTATCAAGGTTGAGTTATGAAAAGTTTATCTAATGTATGACTTGCTTTAAAGACTGTTAGAAGAATTACTTCTGTATAATAAAACCTCGGGAATACACAAGTGATCTTAAGAAATACAGTATGACTGCTGTGTGATTTCCCATTGCCTTTGTAGTTTCTGAGACACTATAACATTATTTAATTAGGTAAAATTTCCTCTCTCTTGAGGATGGAAACTCAATGAAATGTCAACAATGCTGTCAGTCTGCTTCGGGCTAAACTCATTACACAAAGGCTCACGATAAAAATAGTCCAAGACAGATTATTTTGTTGCAAAACATAGGCCCACACAACTTATGCTTCAGAAAACAGATGTGGAATTCACACAAGTGCTGCATTTTGAGGGTTAATGGGACTGTTAAGTTCCACCAGGCAATTACAGATGTTATGTGCTTTCATTGTTCTATATTCGACCAGTAAAAAGAAAAGTACTTAATCCTGTCAATGATTTCTCAGAGACTGATGAGGGGTATTCTTACATTGGTCAAAGGCTGATATGAAATCTATACCTTTGTTTTAAAAATTCACCTTTTCCCATCACTGAGAGAGTGAGCAGAGATTGCATTTTAAGAAAAACCTGATGAGGAGCAAAGAAAAAAATTGTTTCATTTAATCTGAATTACAACTGATATTTCAGAATACATGTGCTCATCACTAAGCATAATAAAATTTGGCATTTTCTATTGTCAGAGGATTTATAAAGGCTAAATTTCTTGATTTATTTAAATAGACAGATAGGAAAGAGCAAACTACAAAAACAAGTGCTATATACTGAAGGCATGTGAATTACCTCCTTCCCAAGGATAATGCAAATTAGAAGTATGTAAAGCTTTGTCTGCACCTGGGATCTTTAATGAGGATAAAGAAAAATCAGACGGAGATTCTCCTGGGAAAAGAGAGGATCGTTATTTGAATAACCTGCAGTGAATTCTAATCAATGCAACGTGACTTTGAAAATGAATATGGTTTTTCAACCCGCTGTACATGAGCCATAATATTAATCATAACTTCATGGTACAGTAAAGCCCATGACAAATGGTTATTCAGTGGACTAACAAAAAGACCATTCATAGTGGGAGGAAGGTAAGGGCATATATAGAATAATTTATTTTTGTTTTGTTTGCAAAAGCATCTGTCAAAATATACTCATATACCTATGCATGTATATGAACATACACGTGTGCACACACTTGTACCTGCATGTGTGTGCCCCCAGTTCAGCACATAGGCATGAAATAGGTTCATTTTCCTTCAGGAGTAACATGAACAAGCATTGTCTGATCTTGTTATTCTTCAAAGAGTATTATTTAGTATTACAGTAGTTAACACAAAGCTTGAGATAATTTTTTTTATACAGGGTTTTCTGGATATTTTAGACATGTATCTTCCAGTGTTTGAAGCCTCTACTGTGCCTCTAAAAGGCTGGAGGTAATTTGTGTCTTCTTTCCACTACTAAGCTTTGTTCACTCTCCTGTATGTGTACGAAGGGTTTAACATAAAGCATGGTTCACTGGCTGCAACGTAGAAACACTATGCTCATTTATTTACCTTGAGCACAGAACAGAACTTTTATGTATTTTTTCCATCTCAAGAATTAAAATCAATAAACTTCTTGACATTTTCACTATTAACATGTTTATATCAGCAAAACAAGCTGTGTCAAAAATCAGACTTTCAAAGAAGCCCCTCTGAGGGAAATCAGAGGCATTTTGCAATGTTTTTTAAAGGGTGAGTGCATATTTGAGCCAGAGGGTTATTTTTGTGGGATACAGTGAAGTAAATATATTTTGTTTTGTTGATGTGATGTGGTGAGGACATTCATGTATGAGCAGTAAAACGTGACAAGCCGTGCCATAAAAAGCTATGCACCAACATGTGTGATGAGATGCTTTTTCTTCCCCACTGTATCTATCTCCCACTTTCAAGTGGCATTTGTTGCCTTTGCCTGGGGATGAATGCTCACTTGAGTTCTGGCCAGGCAGGGAGCTCCAGTGGGGTGACCTAGACAGCACCATGGAGGGGTTGGGGTGGTGTGGGACGGTGACCGTCTCTGTACAACACATGTGTAACCGCATTAATAGATTCACATATGTACTAATGTACAACTGCTGCTTGCAGCAGCCCTCAGGCAAAAGCTCAAGAAGAGCATAAGGGCCTTGAAGGTTAAGCTCAAGATTTGTCAGTTTAGGGTAAGAAGCAGACTGTAGAGTTAAAGGCCTTCCACTTGCAACACCTTACCACCCAACCTTGGACACTCAGACTGACAGCGCACACCTATCATGTATCTGTGATCTGGGGGAAGATAGGCTGTCTTTCCCACACCTAAAAAATCAATAGCACAAAAAAAAAGAAAAAAAAAAGGAGAAAAAAGAGCAGACCTATGAAAGAGGGAGTCATTGTGGCTACCTAGCTGAGCATGTGTTCAGAGTGCAAAAAAATAACAAAATCCCTGAATGGAAATTCTATGGGACACGTAGCAGATGTAGCATCACAAAATTTATCTTCATGGTACTACTTCTTTTTTTAAATCATGTTTAAAAAAACCCCAAAACAAACAAGGAGCCACAAAGTAATTTGGATCTGTGGAAGGAAAGTGGTGGTTGCAAAGCAGCTCAATCTGGCTAGCTTCCCAGAGCAAAGGGTAAGGAATGATTTGATCAGAGTGTGTAAATCTTTTTGGGCAGGAGATTACTTGAAGAAAAAGGGTGTTTAACTTAAGAATCATCTAGAAAAGAGTTGAATTTTTACTTCTTCAAATTTTGAAAGGAAAACTGGATAGCTTTGTAAGGAAGATGACAGAGTGCCTTTGAACAGTGTGGGTGTGTTCTAAGAAATGTTTGGTGAAATTTTATATTCTTTGTTAACTAAGTAGTCAAAATTATGCACAGGTTCTTTTAGTACTGTTTCTGCCTGTGCCCATTAATGCTGGCCATTTTGATGCATATTCTGTTTTAAGAGATATCATGGTGTTCCCCCAGATTTGGTCTTTCCAGAAGATTTCTGATGAAGGATGATGAAACATGAAAGTCCTTCAGCGGTTGCAGAGAAGTACCATCACCAGAATCTCCCAGTACTTCTCTTGCCATTATCCTTGGTCTTACCTGGTTTGAACCTGAAGCTAGGCTGTTCCAGCTTGCTGCAGCATCTGGGAAGACACAGTTTTGGTGTTGCTGTGCTTTATTTTACAAGGTCCCTGATATAATTGCATTTCATGCTGTGAACTTAAACTGTTGATTTTCTGATACTTATTTTTTCTTATGTAAGGCTGTCTACAAGAAGAGAATAAATAAATAGCTAAATAGCTGAAGTGGTGGAATGAGTTGCTCTCACACTCCTGTTGAAGAAGCTTGGAGCAGCCACAAGTCAGACTGTCTTCTTGCTATGGACATAGTCGTAAGCCTCTCCTAAGCTAGCCAGATCTGAAAATCATTAGGACTATGCATTCACTGTTGGGGCTTAAACTGACTGTCCCATTTCATATTCCCTGTCTTGGGAAGAAAAGTTTGGATATCCCAACACTGCTAACTATAATAAGCCATTACTATAACTAAAAAGTTAATTAGTTATAACTATAACTAATGCCATTAAAAAGACTCTAAGATGATTAAACTATGATGCTTACAAACTTGGCTCTATCTACACCTAAATAACTGAAAGGTTGATCTAAATTTTTTTTGTTTTTAACTATGCCATATCTTTGGATGCTTATGGCATGCATAAAAACATCTGTTCTTTGCTTATATATGTCTTTAAATATATAATCTTAGAAATGAAACTGCCTTGTTTCTTACTGCTAGTTCTACCTAAACCATTAGGGAAAGCTTCAGTGGGAATTAGACTTTGTTTGTTGAAAACTACCTGATATTTAGAAGATAGAATAATAGTAAGAGTTGTGCATACCTATCAATCTATATATCTTAATTTGTGCTAGTGGATGTATTTTCAATAAACTAAAGAGTTTCCTGCAAAAAGTTTATTTTCAAAGCAGTTTTAAATGCATCAGTTTAGGAGTGATCCCAGGAAGTGCTTCCTTTGTATCTGCTCATGTCCAGGTTAAAAGCAAGAATCAGCACTGAATGAAAATTCATTCAACAAAGGATAAAAATTTGAGCCCAGTGAAGTCATGGATAGTTTAGACACTGAATTTAGTGGAGCTAGCATCACCCATGAGTTTTGGTTGCATTTTCAAACTATTTGAATGTCATAGGAGATGCTGAAGTTACTCAAAGAGAAGAGTACAACCACTCTCACATAACAGAGGGGGCAGAGAGGAAAGAAAGTTTGCCTCCATCCACCCGAGAAGAGAGACATATTTTAAACTTCTTTTGCTCCTATTTCATAGTGATTTAAAATGCATAAATATTTTTCAAATTCCTTGAACAGGTGTATTTATAGATTAACAGAACAACAGAATCACAGGATTGTTGAATTTCTGACTTCTGGAGGTCACCTGCTCCAGTCCTTAAGGATGATCACCTAGAACTAGTTACCCAAAACCATGTATTCAGCCTCTACTGGATTCACCAGTATTCAGCCTAGTTGGCAACTACCCTTGATTCAGAGGGAAAAGATCCTGAACAGCTTTAGAATGCAGAGATGATCTAGTGCCTTTTCTCCAATCCGCTCTACATTCTAACTTGATTGTTTCCTTGATCTCACTTCAGATGCTCTTCCTTCTTTCACCATTGCAACAGACCTGCAGCTTCTGTTTCTGGCACTCAGATCTGGTACCAGAAAACCAGACATCAGTACAGAGTAGCCAAAGTCCTACTTAGCACAGCTCAAACTTCAGCCCTGCACCTGTCCTCTAGTATTGCTTTTAACTTAGTCCATTTTAAGATGCCATGGTGTGTGTGCACTCCAAAAAAACTTGCATAACCGCAGAAGAAAACTCTGATACCTATTTTTTGTTTCTACACCATGAAACACTGTTAGTTTAGGCACAGAAACAAAAATAGAAATGATAATGGAGATAGGATGTCACATGGAAATAGGCTGATAATCTACATCCTGGTAAAATGAGAATACCAAGGGTGTCCCCAGTTTCTCCTATTAAAAGAAATGGCTTTTCGTAAACATTGTTCAGCTAGTTTGATAATTGCAGCATGAAATGGAAAACAAACTGCCATTGATAAGAGATATGATCCTGTTCCTGTTAATGAGAGAAAACTGGCAGGATCAGACCCAAAAGAAAGAGAAATAGAAAGATTGTATGTCTGATTTCAGTCACATAGAAGGAATATTGATTTATCCAAGGGTTACTGAAATGAAGATCTGGCTCGTGGTTCAGGTGAGGATGGGAGGAAAGTGATTACTGCTTTATTGCAGGCCTTCCCTGTAGATGTGGGGTGTGGAAATAATCAGGGCTGATCTTACAGAGAGTGCAGCAGATGCACAGCATCTGGTCTCTGGTCTCCAAGGCTACATCTATACTAGTGAACTAAACAGGCTTAGGACATGTTTAAACACTGCTCCATGAGATCTATACTGTTTAACCCTTTCCCCTGCCTCTGGAGCTTGGCACTTGCCAAACAGCACTATGCAGGTGCACAGGTCAGTAACTGCTCCCCAAACACAGTGGGGACAAATCCCCTTTTGTCTAGGGGAGAAGAGGGTGAGACAGGAGCAGTGTGAGCTGAGCTGAGCAGTACAGGGCTCGAGGTCAGAGGATGTGCCATCATTCATTCCATTTATTTCAGAAGGAGTCTCCTGACAACTACCTTCTGACCATGCTTAAGGCATCTCTTCACATTCTCATTTTCTCTTGAAACAAAACACATAGCCAAAGTATTTTTTTCCCAAAGAAAGAAATACATACTTAAACAATTTCCCTCTCTCTCTCTAATTATGTGAATGAAGACCAATTTTCATCCCAGCTCTGGTCTCTATATGTTTAAGAAAACTCTTGTCTACAGCTCAAGCCCTATAGCCAGAAGGCAAATTCATTCAAGTCTAGTCTTTAGCCAGCTGATGACAAACTTGCCTGCATCCAGGGCCTAACATAGACTTTCGGCCATGTTAAGCCCTGCTTGCTCCCTGATACACAGTGCCAGGACAATATGAGTTTTCCTCTGAAATATGTATCAAATTCGTGCTCTGACTCCAATGAGCCAGATCTCACCACTGGCCTCCTGAAATACAAATTTATAACTATTGGGGTGGGTGGGCTTTTTGTTATTATATCAGAGAACTTGGTCTTGTTATATTTCACTGTAGTCTCCAAGCACCTCCCATGTTGAATAGACTAGTAAAAGGGAAGTCCCTTGGGGGATTCTTAGATTTTTTTGGCTCTTCTTCTTTTTGGGGTTAATTTAATCAAATTTTTAATCAATTTTTTAAAGGGGATAATTAGATTTTTACAACTTTTTACAGAGGCAAAAATTTAAACCTATTTCCACTTTGAAGAAATTTGGAAGGTACCCAAGACTTCCTTTCAAAGTAATATCATCAAATAATTTTCTTGTGTATGTGAGATTTAACATTTCAGATTCTGTCCCCTGCACCTTTTATTGTTCCTATTTACAGTGCACCTGAAACACATTGTGTAATTGGCAGAGAGCCCAGATTTTCCATTTAAGAACAGTTTGATGATTTCACTTTTTCTTTCTCTCTCTCTTTTTTTTTTTTTTTGAAAACAGCAGGTGCTCTACATTGTAAACAATGCCAGTCACCATAATATTATTAGCTTTTGCATTTTTATTACATTTTTGCTTCCCTACATATTTTAAACTTCATTGCAAGGCATTTTTGGCACCAACTCAGAAAGCTTCTTATTTCATAAGGAAGATGGATACTAGTGAACATAGTGCTTTGTTGTCATTTATAATTAGAAAGTGTAAGATTTACTTAATCATTAAACCACCCAATATTTGCAGGTTTGTTTCTCATTTTCTGTGTGATACATCCACATCTGTCCCAGGCAGAACATTAATTCCTTTTTCTGTAATATGGATTTTTCAAACATTTAACCCTTCTCTTCGTATGGCATCAAAGTAATCTTTTATAACATTGCTTTTCTCCTCCCTGTCACCTTGCCTAAGATCCTGTAAACTGCATTTCAGACTTTTCACAGTTTGATGGGTCAATAGCCAGAACTGACATAGCCCAGTGGTTCTGCAATTACTCTTGTTGTGTACTGAGAGTTTATATTCCATTGGTTATTAAAAATATGTGCAAACAAATGGAGTTGAAGAAAAACAAATCAGAAAATCATTTTAAAGAAATCTTGGAAAAAAAAAAATCAGCACAAGGAGCAGATGAATACTCCAGAAATGCAAATAAAGCAAGGCAAGAATTGTCTTTGTGTACAGATTTGTTTTTTTAATGTGTGTTTTTGCATGATTTCTAGATAGAGGACATATCGCTTGAAAACAGATTTAGGCAAATGTCATATGCAATAAATATTTATTGTTAGAACTATTTGTGGTTTCAACGAGGTCTTCATTAGCAAACAAAGGAAAAAAATCAAGCTATTTTCATGTTTATACAGCAAGGATGTCTTTTGCTAAACTGCATTTTGAGCTACATTTTTTTTTCCAGATCAATTCAATAAGAGAAAGCCCAACAGAGAACAGATGCAATATAAGAGCAATAAAGGGAAGTAAAAAAAATTAAAAATCCTTTGTTCTCCCTGCAGTACATCCGTAAATCTATTAGTGTTATTTTCCTTTCTTCTCTTTTTTGCATCCCAAGCCAGATCTCAAGTTCTCTGAAGCAATCCTTAATCAAGCTCCCCAAAGGCCTACGACTGCATGCAGCAATTTCTCCCCTGCTCTCAGCACAGATGTTTCGAGCACATTCCATTACACCTACATGCCATTACAGCTAATGGCTTATTCTGATGAAGAAAGCTGCTTTCTGCTCAGTGCAGCAAAGGGGAAAATAGCCTCCTGTACAGTTCGTACACTGCAACAATGAAATGTGGGGGCAGGTGGTACAACAGAACTCTCTAATGTTAATTACATACTGTATTACCCCCAAATTTGGCTGGTCATTAATTATGCTAATTTACCTTCCTGAAAATTAGCACCACTCATGTGAACATTTGAGCAGTTTTTAGCAAAATGAACTACGGAGTAGTGGTTTGTAGACTTAAACCTTTTGAACCACCCGAATCCAGGATGACAGTGGCTGCCAGACGTGGCCTGGAAGGGGGGCCCAGCTGGTGGGCGAGGGATGTGCCAGCCACAGTGGCCCCATTACACTCTGCTCCATGACCCTGAATGCCTTGTGCCTACCTGCTCCCTGCCTCAGTCTCTCTCTGTGGAAATTACACCTATGTCTCACACAGGCTAAATTTCCTCATGTTTGAAGAGCAGCATTTGATTCATGAGCACCTAAAGGATGATGATCTTTTCTGCTGCAGAACACTGAGCATCAGATTCCTGGGAAAGCTGGAGATGTCAGATAAATGATCAGAATGTTTTGCCCAGGCAAAGAGTATTTATCTATTTTTAGTTAAAAAAAAAAGAAAAAAAAAAAAAAAAAAAAAAAAACCTCAAACCAGACTAAACCTTCTTTTGCAATAAAGAGGGAAAAATAAAACAGCTAAAGATTTCTGTGATTCTATAGTGAATGTAGACAAACTCCATGATCTGCTAGAGAGGATGGTGTTGCAATTGCAAAGCTTAAAGAGAAAAAAAATTTCTTCTAACTACTTAAAGCTGTCCAGACAACTCTGTAATGATTTTTCTATATATTTAGATTACATTAGGTCTCTACAAAGTGATATAGTAGCTTCAAGTGTGCCTATAGCTATGGATTGATTTTTCTTAACTGTTCATAAAAAATTAATCTCTGTCTTCTTCCAACAAAACCCAAGATTCTATCATATTGATTATGGGCCTAACAAAGTAAGGTATCAGATTTAGATTCAATTTGTTTTCCTATGAATTAAATACATTAAATCACTTTTTACTCATGTTGAAATTGATTGAGTTTCAGAGTTAAACAAAATATCTTCTCTACATTGTGAACTGTCTCCATTTCTTCCTCAAGGCTGCTGTTTTCTTCTATCCATCTCCAAGAAGCCATCATCATATTAACATAGATGACAATCTGGCAAGGAGGTGCTGATCAAAGATAAATTTCACACTCGCACTTCGCATTTTCTAATTACACCATCTGTGTCAGACTCTTTCGTGGCAGTTCTGCCCAATCTGTCAAATGCTGCATGCCTATGGGAATGCAGAGGAGCTGAGAAAATCGCCTCCATTTCCCCCACCAGCCGATCCATCACCCCAATCGGAGCTGGGTGGATATATTAGTCTAATTGGTACTGGAATGAAGGTTCCAGACTGCATATGAGATGAGGTGTTTGGGGGATGCAAGACATGAGATTTACAATTTGAATCATATTACAAGGCTTGCCCCAGCTTGTTTCATAGCAAGCTGAGAGCAAGCCATGCATGCAATATCAGCATGTGGAGGTGGAAAAAAAAAGGAAGAAAGAAATGAGGAATATTTAAAAACAAATAGTGAATGAGAAGGTGTCTCCTTTCATTACTTTTGGCTTCTTCTAGACATACTAAATGTAAATTATTACCAATAAGTTCGCATGAAATTAATTTCTCCTTGTATTAGAATGTAAGAAAAATAAACATAAAGCATTATATGCCCTGAGCTACCAGAGAGGCTAGATGTATTCTAATCAAGTTCTGATCTATTAAATCCAGCAGTTCTATCAAAATAGTGATGGTCCTTTTACACTAAAAGTGTATTACTTCCTATCCATGAGGCATGAGATTAAGTCACAGAAGGTGAAAAGTTGCAGCTCTTCTAGGAAGGCTGACATTTAAAATTATCTACTTTATGGGTCAACTTTTTTCTGAGAAATTAATCTCAACTTTGAACCTGTGTGTAAAATATTGCAGACTGCTATTGCTGAGTGCAATCAAATCTGGTGTAGTAATTCTGATTCCCTGTGCAATCATATTTGAAAGTGAAAATGAGCTGCACTTCTGGGTGCATGAATAGTGGTGTGCTTGTTTACTCTAGGGTCTGCAAACCCCCAGAAAAGGCAAATGTAAAAAATGCTGTGACAAAAGAAAATCTGGTAGTGCAGCAATGCAGGCTACATGCAGAAATTGTGAACCACATCTAGGATACGTGTTATTTCGTGACATCTCAGTACATTTGTACACACACTATTGATTAAAAACGTCACACTTCTTTTTTGTCTAGACAAAACACACACCATGGAGACATACTCAAGTTCATCTCACACATCTGTGATGAAGTCTGGGTTTGAACGCAGGTTTCCGTCCTTTTTGGGTGTTGCCTTCAGCATAAAATGGGTCCAACTAGGGGTTATTTAATGCTTTTATATTTAAAAGGAGAGGGAGCAAAAACCTATACACCGATTAAAGACCTTTATTTTCAGATACGAAATTCTGAAGGACACAAGAAGCAAGATGCAAGCACATTATCAAGCACATTTTTTGTGCTCCTACCTTTGGTTTATTTAGTACAGTGCCAAAGGCGTCACTGATGCAAGAATGTTGTTGGTCGGCAGCCTCCGCAAAGCAATGCTGCCGGAGTGCGATACTTTTAACACCCTTTTCTGCATTCAGAGTGGGCTGAGGAAAGAGCTGTTCAAATATTCATAAAGGACAGAAGACAAATATTTGGCAACTCCCAACATTTCAGTGCTAAATCATTTAGTAAACACAGGCTAACAGCATTAACACAAGATCAGACAAAACTGCCCAGCACCACTCAGGGCTAGGTCAGCTGAAAGTAACCTTAATGCTGTAAATCAAGATTTTACTGCCACGTATTTGACTGAACTTGTGTCTTTACTTGAACTTTTGAATTTTTCCCTTTCAAAGAAATGTATAAGACAGCCTCAAGGTGGAATATGCCAGAATGACTCCACTTCAGAGGCACAATCAATGAACAGCAATTATCTCAGACATATTTGAGCTTTTTATAGACAAAGACCTTTGTCTGGGTGGGTGCTGTGTAACATAATGTGTCTGTACAGGCTACTTCTCTTTCCCCTGTGCATTTTAATTACACTAGCAATTTTTCCCCCCCAAATAGCTATGAACAGAATTTCAATTACACTTATTCATGAGTGTGCAATGCTCATCCCTGCTTCTGTGAGCCTTTCATATGGGCTTTGAAGAGGAGACTAGGAGCCGCTGAGAGGCAGCTTGCTGTCTGTGCTGGGTCTGGCACAGGGACCCGCTGATGCTCTTCAAGTAGAGAGGGGTCTGCAGCCTCCATGAACACAGCTTGCAAGGGGTTTACAGACAGTAAAGGCTGTCTCATGATTTGTTACACACCTCAAGGCGTCTTCCATGTGGGTCTCATGTGGGTCTCTCAGGCTGCAGAGCGGGGTAGTCTTCACTGGGTGCCCACCATGGGACCCCATGCAGGAGCGCTGGTGAGAGGATGATTAATGTACTGAGGAGCAGCCATTCTCTGTTGGATTTACAAGCTTCTTGTTCCTCTTACATGAAAAGGACTGTATAATAATAGCACAAAAACCTGAGTGGGTAGATTATCATGGTCAGAATTCAACCTCTGTTGCGCTGCATTACGCTATCCCTATTCCTCCATGTGTTCTCCAGAGCACTCTGCACAGCCCTAGAATAAGTGACTTATAGAATCCCTAAGGATAGAAAAGGCCTTCCAGATCACTGAGTCCAACATTTCACTGAACACCACCATGTCAACAAAATCAAAATCATAGCACTAAGTGCCTCATCCAGTTATTTCTTGAGCAGTTACAGACATGGTGACTCCACGACTTCCCTGGGCAGCCTGTTCCAGTGCTTAACAACCCTTTCAGCAAAGAAGCCCCTCCTGATGCTCAACCTGAACCTTCTCTGGCATAGCTTGAGGCCTCTTGCCTTGTCTCTGTTTGCCTGGGAGAAGAGATCAATGGCCACCTGACTATAGCCTGCTCTCAGGCAGTTGTAGAGAGCAATAGGGTCCTCCCTGAGCCTCCTTTTGTCCAGGCTAAACAACCTCAACTCCCTCAGCCATTCTTCATAAGACTTAGTCTCCAGACCCCTCACCAGCTCTATTGCTCTTCTCTGGACATGCTACAGCACCTCAGTGTCCTTTTTGTAGTGAGGAGCCCTTAACAGGACACAGCACTTGAGGCACAGCCTCACCAGTGCTGCCAAGTACAGGGGGACAATCCCTGCCCTAGTCCTGCTGGCCACGCCATTGCTGATACAGGCCGGGATGCCATTGGCTTTTTGGGCCACCTGGGCACATGCAGGCTTAGGTTCATCCACTGTTGATCAGCACCCCTATGTCCTTTTCTCTGGGCCACTTTCCAGCTGTTCTGCCCCAAGCCTGTAGTGCTGCCTGGGGTTGTTGTGACTCAAGTGCAGGACTTGGCCTTGTTGAACCTTATACTGTTGCCCTCAGCCCATTGATCCAGCCTCTCCTGATCCCTCTGCAGAGCCTTCCTACCAGCAGTCAACAATCCTGACCAACTTAGCGTTGCCAGTAAACTCACTGAGGGTGCACTCAATCCCCTTGTCCAGATCATCAATAAAGACATTAAACAAACTGGCCCCAATACTGAGCCTTGGAGAACACCACTGTGAGTGGCTCTCAACTGGATGTAGCACCCCTTATCACCGACCCCTGGGTCTGGCCATCCAGCCAGTTTTTAACCCAGAGCACACCTGTCCAAGCCTTGGCATGCCAACTTCTCCTAATATCACCCTGTCTTTCCTCAGGGCTGACCCTATGTCACATGCTGTCACTTGTGCCTGGCACTGAGAGCACATACCTGTGGTCAGGCAGAAAAGGTATGGCCTGAGCTCACTCTGCAGCCTTTCCTCTCTGCAGGGTCCTGCTCAAGTCTTGCTTCGTCTCCTGTCACCAAGTTCCAGAAAATATGTGGGGTTTTCTTCCCTTTGAGACAGACATTGCTATACTGGGTTACGCTTGGTCAATGGTTCAAAAATTATTGGTGATGAGCAGGCAGACAAAGTCAGTGTGGTTGTGAAATGGTGAGGAAAAAGCACCTTCAGATAGAGAAAATCAGATAAAAAACTCTCTTGCTGGAGAACTGTGTGACAGTATTGACAAGGTGAGAGTATGTCAGAGAAACTGGTAAGAATCTAACCATCATAAACAGCACCAGTTAAACACCGCAGGGTGAAGCTGCGCCAGGGTGCATAAGTAAAGAGCAACTGTTTGTGAAGTGGGAGAAACTGTAACTGCCTTTTGTATGAAAGGTATCTGTGCAGCCAGGGACATATTGACGTGCCTGGAAAATCCCCCTTTTTTTTGTGAGGAAGCCCAGGCACAAACTGTCTGCAGTAGGAGCGCCAATGAACCTTCAGGCAAGTCTTTCAAAACTAAACAAACACAAAAGAAGAGATTTGCTTGGGTGCCTTTTTTTTTTTTTTCATTGCAAAGCCTGTACCTGTGTTTTTGTTTTGTTTTTGTTTTTGTTTTTTTTTTAGCAAAATCTAGAGGATTTTGTGTCATCAGAGTGCTGATACCCCATCACTGACATCCTTCCCCAAAGCCATGTGATGGTGGTATATGGGAGGTATCCTGATTTCCTGAAAATACATGATGTTCTTCTCCAGAGAATGGAAAGCAGATTTATTCCTTCTGTGAACTTGGAACAATCTGCTCAGACAAGTGACAGAAAAAGCCATTTCTACCGCTTTCTCTTGCTACCCAGGCTGGAGGCTCCATCGCTCATGTGTTTTCTAAAGGATCATTGGCAATCCAACTGCCAGTCATTGCCCTTCCAACTGCCTGAGCCCAGGAGGGTGGGTCTGTGGTTTTGCACAGGTGTCATTAAGGACTCTCTCTGGAGACAACGGGCAACGAGGCAACTGACCTCTAGGAGGACTGGTGGTGGTGGTGATGATGACAGGTAAGATAGAACAAGGACTTACAATTAGAGAAATTACTATATTTGTAAACTAAACACGCTTGATATGAAAATCACTGGCACAAGAGAGAGACTTGGCTGTTCTTTGCAGCTCTTGCAGGCTCCTTTCAAAGCAGGGTTACGCTTTCAGCAGAGACAGACAGGTTTTTAGAGCTCATACAGCTTCAGTCAGTAAGTGTATGCATCATTGTGGCTGAATAAATAAATATCCACTAAAGGAAGAGTAAAATAATTAAGAAACATGGAAAACATTACTGCCCATATTCAATTAACAGTTGAAGTATTGTTAGAAAGACAGATCAATCTGGAATGATCTGGCTAAAAGCAAAAGTTTAGATAACTTGTCTGATAATGGCATGAGCATATCCCATAAATGCCCAGCAATTCCATATCATTAAGCCTTCAAGGACAAGCCTGATTGATGGCAATGTACCTGCAGGAAACAGCTCAGATGGAAAAACTCCAGTGTGTGCCAGCAAAGTAATTACCTGGGATGGTGACGATGCTCTGTGGTCAGATAGGAACAGGACAGATAATGCAGTGCTCTGAGCACTGCCCTGGTTCCCTCTGCTGAGAGGCAGCTCCATGCACCAGCTACTGAGGCACAGGGGGTTCTTTGCTCACTCCTCTCCTTTACTTATTCTACTGGATCTTCAAGGTCACTGGGTCTGTCTCATTTCAGTATATCTGCAATACCTTTATGTGGCAGGGGAGAACTGTGCCCATCTTTGTGCTTTGCGTAGCGCAGTATGAACTGTTCCAGATAAAAGCAAATTTCAGATGGACCAGAAATTTGGAACTAAAGGGGTGCCATCTCCATTTTGTAGAAGCATGTGAGTTGTTTAACAGTTAACATTCACCAGCAACTAATCTATCCTCCTTACTTTTTTTTAATCTCTGTCTCCTGTTACCATTCAGCACAACAACTAAAAATAAGTATGTCACAATCACGTAATCCAATCCAAGTAATCAAGCACTCCTATTTCAGTAATGTTCTTTATGTATAAATATTTCAAGAATAAAGATTATTTTTGCGCTCTTGAATGCTGAAATGTAATATTTACACTTAGAAAAGTAATACTTGGGACAAGAATTCTTCAAGTGAATCATCCTTTTCAGCTTCCTAACAAATGGAGGCAGTAGTTTCTTTGCCCCCATGAGAAGAATGCAGCTTATGGGGAGGAGGGTAAGGGTACAGAGATGTAAAAGACCAACAAGCCCATGTCTTGGTGGTGTCCTGTTCCAAAGCACACAAGCTGAGCAGCTTGCACCAACAATAAACTCAGGTCAGCTTCATTTCCAGCAAAGTACATAAAAACAGGGGAACAAGTACAAAGACCTATACAGGACTTAAACGGAACTTTTAACAGATCAGGGTTTCTTTTCTTTAAATCTCACCTCTGTCCCTTGACTTACCAGAGTACTTCTGTATCCAAGGTTAGGTCAGAATTACACCCCAAGTCTGGCAATGGGTTTGGAAATCCAGCAAGGCTCATCTAGAGGTTCCCAGTACCACTGAGATTCTTTAGGCTAAAGAAAGGAGACACCTCTGTTAGGGTCCTTTGGAACAGGTGGCTCCTGTTCCAGAGATTTATAAACTTGGCTTAAGTTAGTCTGAGTTTCAAGGCATAAGAAGGCCTTTTCCTATCATGTGCCTTATACACACAGAATTTAAAATTAAAGAAAAGGACCTGCTCTTGATCTAAACCATTTTACTTGTTTTTAATTTGATTATCTTGTAGTCTTTTCAAACACAATGTTTACATTTAAATTGTTGACAGAAGTCCCCTCCTGCTGGTTTTACTGGAAGTGGGATCTGTCCCAAGGAAGACATCAATACACTCGCATTTTATGGGCTACCTATCTGTCCCTTAAACAAACTGTGACAGAAAGCAAAAGCTGGCAACATTCAAGATGTTGATTTTGTGACTTGGACCCATACCTAAAAAAATTAGCACACAGATTGAGTAAGCAAATTAAGAACCAGTAATTTTAATTGTTATTATTTACAGCATATGGAATATACTGTTGTGAATATTTTGCTTCAGAAGTTTATATTTCAGGAAGAATCGGTCATATATTTCTTAGCTATGTTCTTAGTCGTGGCAAAAATAAAAATTAGCAAAACAATTCAAAGCTTGCTTAAGCAAATTCAGAAAACTGTGACAATTCTCTCCTGAGCCATCTGATATTCTACATTTGCAGGTCACAAGTGACAATCAAGGACTGCCACACAAGGCTGACAAGAAAAGCTAAGGCTTCATCTCGGACCTTGCTGGTTCCTGTAGTTCCTACATGTGGTGACTTAACCAGAAATCTGGAATTTCAGAAACCATTTAATGAAGAGAGAGATAGTTACCTTTTGCTTTTAGGACTGACTTTCAAATGCAGGGACAACCTTGAAAGAACCAGGTGTCATGTGAAGAATTAGTTGTGAATGTGAAAGATGTGGTGAGTGGGGCACAATATTTTGCATCAGACTTACAAAATTCAAGGTCAGTTCAGTGCTCCAAGATAATTCAACAAATACAGCATATGGTAAAGAAGTATAGACTACCTTCTGCCTTCTTTAAAAGCCACAGCAAAATGCCCACTGGGTTTATGGGGCAGGACTGACTGCTGTGGTCTCCATCATACTCACAGATATCTCGTGTACGACTCTTCAAACAAGTACTGACTTGATTTCTGCGATACTGTAGGTGCTGCCTGCCTCAGGAGAAGTCTAATCACTGTCTGAGTGAACATACAAAGTTCAGCCCACAACAGGCATGGTGCTTTCCACTGAGGTGTATCAGGCTATCTTGAGTATTAATATCAGTATCCACTTAGTCACTCTAGGAAAAGTAAGCAACTGAAACACAAATAGTGTTTTTCCAAGGGAATTTTAAGGGAAAAAATGATGCAGAAAATTTTCACATACCTGTTTCAATGTTCTCATGTGCTGGTGTTTGTCATCCTACTTCTTTGCCTTTCATTTTCAATGGCAAAATAGAGTGTGTAAAAGAAAAGGCAGAATTACTGTTATGAAAGGTAGAGTATAAAAATGAGTTTAAAAATTTAAAATCTAAAATTTAAAATTTAAAATTTTAAAAATGAGTGCTTTATTTTTCCTTTTAGCACTATCTATATTTCTCAGATTCCCCTTGATTGACTTGCCATTTGCAAAAGAAATTATGTTACTCTTACTTATTGTTTCAGCAAGGGTAAAATCATTCCAACTCCAGAAGCCATAAATCATTAGTGTACTGAAAAAGATTGAAGTCAGATGTAGACTTCTATACAGGATTTTTGGTTTTTTTACACTTAAAAGCATGACAACTGCTCAGAAAATCCGGAAACATGCAAAGGAGATGGTATCTTTTTCCATGACTGAAGGGAAGTTATACAGCTATGTTTTGATAGTCTTCTGGTAAGATTTTTGATGCTGACATTTGGCTCTTCATTCCTGTGAGTTTATGTATTCCATGTTAAAGACCCCTAATCCTTCAAGCCAATGATTCCAGATAATATTAAATTATAAAATAATAAGTTTTTTATAATGGAAAAGGACATCCAAGGAAGCATTTCATTTGGAGTATTTGAAGGAAAGGAACTATCTGTTTAATGTCTTGACGCTGATAAAATGGGGACAAACAAATTCCATGGAGCATTTTACACGAGCTGTAACTTACATGCTTAGAAGTTTTTGGGATTGGCCTCTAGAATGTGACTGGATTTCATTGCACTAAAATCATTACAAATCATAAAATCATAAAATATTCAGTAGTGATGTCAAGACAATGACCGTTACACTGAAAGTTTTTTCTATGTTATTATTTTTCCATGTGACAGATTTTATTAAGGCTATTTATTGTTAACACATGGTTTGTGAGTTATTAAAATTGTGCCTATCTGTGTATATGATTCCTGTGTTATTGCTCAACATAACTAAGATTTCAGTGGAAAGACGGACTTGGAATTTTAAATATTGAATTCCACATGTCTTCTCAGTAGACTTTTTCTACACAAAGATGCATTATGCATTTACAGTTTACTACCTGGAGAGAAAAGAATTAATATAGGGGTTGCACATGTCCAGTTTCTATGTCAAGCTCAGATGAGGAAATCAGTTCATACCACAGCTGGTCCAAAATCTATCACACTTTTACATTTTTGGCAGGATGTCACCTTAGGCACTGTAAATGGTGTATGTGTGCTATATAATTATATTGTCCATGGATTTATGCACCTGTGTTGCATATTTCATTACATTTTCTTGGCCTGCTTATTAGGACTACATTTTACATTTCTAATAATATGATTCAAATTCTACCAAATATGAAACACTGACTTTCAAGCAGAGCTAAATGAAGCTTAAGTAATTTAACATGAACCAATGAAAGACAAAAGAATTACTTCACTCATAGGCAAGGTCACGAGGTTCCTCTTGCTGCTCTCCCACCCTCATTTTCTTTCTTTCTGTTTGTAGAAAAATTTGAAACAGAGAGATGTAATTTTAATCCATTTATTTCCTGACAATACAACAGAAAACTCATTCCTCTTTTTGGATGTAAAGTGTTAATGGGACGTTTGCAGGAAATCACAATGAGCTTGGAATCTTTTGTGGAATCAAATCAGAGTTCGTACAACAAATATCACGCGTATTTTGTTGTTTCTAAACATCAATTGGCCATATAAAAAGTGTAATAGAAAAATTAAAAATTTGTGATTACAATGACACAGAGCGTGTGCCAACAACTCTGTGGATGTCTTTTTATCTCATTCCCTTAGTGAAAACAGTTAACTAGGCACTGGTGAGATATTCTGTAACTGCGCAACAAAAAGCTGGCACAACTGCCAAGTGTGGCATGCCAGATGTGTGAATACATTCTGGAGAGCAGTATCAGCAGCTCCAACAGAAAGCCATAGCCATTAATCTAGAGACCTCTGGGAGTTCAGGATCGTGCTGTAAAACCTAGACCCTGCCAAGACTGCATCAGATAAAGCCATCAATGCATTGTAAAAAAGACACAAAACCTATTTCATGGGCTGCACTGATCAAGCAATTACAATCATTGACTACATTAAGCAAAGAAACAGCGGGGTGCCCTATAAAATTGACTGCCAACTTGAATAATCAATAGACTCCATGTAGAGTAAATTAAATAACTGAAAAACTATTTGGAAAAGCTGAAGTTAAAAAGCCAATCTGTAATCCCTCATCCATGGAAAAACAATCTTGCATCCAAAAGATTCTTTTGCTTGCTTTCATTGTTGTCACTGGGAAATACAGCAACAGCAAACTAAGAAATTCTTTAACTCTCTCATTCACCAGTTAATTGTTCATTTAACCCAGGCATTCATAATCAATGTATGCATTAGTATCATACCTCCCAACCTGCCAGGCTTCAAACACAGCCCTAAATTGCAGGGCTAATACTCAGAACAAGGGAACCCAGAGAAATTGTATGTACTCTGGCTGGCTTAAAATGATACACTTTCCCTATTACAAGGCATACTTAATTTGGGCTGACTTTCCTGATTATTTCCAATGTAAACCCTTTATAGCAATAGCCATAATTTTGTAATTGATAGTAGAATAGGTTGGAAATGTTACAACAGCGATTTTTTTTTTCCCCAACAAAAGATGCTGATTCATTAGAAACAAAGGTTGTGGAAACAGAATGCATTTGACTCAACAGCTTTTTTGGTCCAGGAGGGTAGTTAACAGAGAGCTTCCCCTCCCTCCTCACTGCAGACATGTGCAGGTGGAAATGATGTGCTCCTCCACCAAAGCTACCCATCAAAACAACAGCTAGAGCCTGTGCTGGCCTTACAGCACTTCTCCAGGAGAGAAGTCTGAACCCAAGTGCTGAGCAAGCAATACTACCCTGGATTTTCTCCCTTCTGACTCTCAAACGCTTTTCTCAGAAATATTACCAACTTTTGAGTTTTGACTATAAAGAAGTCTAACAGATTCTAGTTTGCTTTATTTTTCCAATTTTTCTCAAAATTTGGAGAAATTTTCAGGTCTACCTAAATGGCTGTGCAGGAGCAGTGGTGCTGTGGAGTGCTTCCTGTAGATCTGCAGCCCCCTGCAAATTGCGGGAGCTGGGTAAGATCTGTCTTTTGCTGCCTGCATTGCACTGTCAGTGGAGCTAATCCAGGCAACGCTTTGGACAAGGACCACTGGCTGCAGGATCATGGGTGTTTCTTTTGAGGCTGATACTTCCACTGTAGCACTGGGATAGCCAGGGACATACTGCAAAACCCAAGTTACCCTGCTCTAAGAGGTACCAATCACATTGTTAATCTTCCAGGGCACGTATGCCTGCAGGAAGAGGAGCCAGCTCTTGGCACCTGAAGACTACCACTATCTAAGAGTGCTCATTACTTTGTGCCTCATTACCGAGTGGAACACTAGCCTGAGCAAAAGCAGAGTGTAGGGTTTCAACTGCTGTCTGAACTGGTCCAAGGACAGTTTCACATGTCCACAGGTTTGACTGTACTACCTGAATTCGGTTCAACACTTGGTAAGAAATATATTGCAGACAGGACATACCCCAAAAGAAGAGTTCAACAGTATTAGATCACTCCATATGTCAAGTAGGAGAGATGCTTGTAAAACCTCAGTTAATGGCAAATATTCTGATTTTATTTCTAAGAGAAAAGGAGGACTTTTTAATTATTGTAGCAAAACAAAGAAATGCCCCTTTAAAAAAATTGTGCCTTTTCATGCCTATGCAAATTTTCGCAGTTTTCATTCCCTTGTTTTGAAAGAAAACTCCCTTTTTGCACTGAAAATATATTCTTTCTTGGAAAAAAAAAAAAAGCCTTCTGTTTTCATTCTACCAAACTAGGAAATATCAAAGGCAAAGCTGCAACATATTTTGCTTTTCAGAGAATCTGAAGAAATGTGATTTAGCAGTTTTTCCAGTGGTGCAAATATTTTTTACTCACCTCACACTAACATGTTTTTTTTTTGTATGTGGATAAATTAACACGTAAGCAAGGGTGTTAGGCTCTTTACCTATGTTAATAGAATGAGCTGGATTCTTCACTGGCAAATGTTTTCTTATTTTTTTAGCTGAAACATAATGTAGAATTTGGATTCTTTCAGTCTGGTCTGCAGATTATAGGAAAACAGAAGAAAAATTGCAATTAACTCTTCACTGTACACAGTTTGTTCACTGGGTTGAAAAAGCACTTTTAGAATTTATTCAGTACATAATCAGAATCAATCTTGGAGCTGTCATCATTACTGGAAAAGAGGTTTATAAATTAAAGCACCTGGGAGATCTGTAGGGCATTAATTTATTATTTGTGGGAGTTTTGTACAAGCATTTTTCTTTCTTGGTACACAATAAATAAGTCGACAATAAACAGACCAGGATAACATTATGCTCTTTATCACCTGCTTAAAAAAGCTGGGAACAAACCCTCTGAAAATGTGCATTATAAGTGAACTCACAGTAACTACATATCAAACAAAATAAAATATGATGAACTAAAAGTGGTCATCTGTCACAATAACATTTTCCAACTTGTCTGCTGATTACATGGTAATGCTGCCCATAAAAGTGAGGGGGGGGAGGAAGCACTGCAGAGAACCTGATAAAACATCCTACTGAAACCTATTGTATTTACTACTTATTAGATTCTGAACTCAAATAGATCTTGATTGTTGAGAGCTTGGGTATTTAAAAGCCTTAAGATCATCAATTCCATTACTCATAATTTCCACATCTGCCAGTTCCTCAGCAATTCAGAAGGAGAGAGAGATAGTTGTTATAAGAGTCTTTCTGCAAATTGATTACTATGAGTCTGTAACAATGTGCACTTGAAATGCCTTTAAGGATTTGAACTGAGCTGTAATTTGCAGCTTTCTGGAACTCCTACCTGGATCACTTTTTGGTGATAGTGAAAATCAAATGAGTGGAGATGGTCCAAATTACCTGGAAGAAAAACAGGTTCTTATCCACTCAAAGGAACCCCTACAAGCCTGCCAAAAGCACAATAAATGCGCTCTTCTTTCCTGTGTTGTCTGGAAAGTGAATATGTATTTCAAATTAAACAGAAACCCTGATTAGCATGGTGATTATGAAGCTAAACAGCAAGAAGACTATGTTTGCAGAAGCCATTTACAGGCTACAGGGAATATTACATCCCTGTTGTGTCACTCTTCTTAAAATGAATACTTTTTAAACAAAACCTTCGCTTTTTGCAAAGCACTGACAACCTGATCCTACTTCCCATTTAAGTCAATGGAGAACTGCCCATTATCTCCTGTGGGAGTTGGATCACACTAATGGAGTGTGCTTTTCTCATTCACAAGCATCCAAATCCACGCTGAGTGAAGACAGCACAAGGTGTTCTTACTCTGAGATCAACCTGATTCTAGGAACAGAAATATGCTCTTTGGCAACGGTACCAGCTGCTCTTCTGTGTGCTGTGGAAGGAGGCAGGCATGTGCAAAATGGATCAATCAAATAAAGCACTGCCATGGAAATAATGTGGAGGCACTCTTAGAGATTGCACAGAAATAAATACTTAAAGGCATTTTCAGAAATTATTCTTGCAAAGGACAAGTGTAGAACATGCAGCTTCCTTAGTTGCCTGAGTTTCAACATAACTTGCTTCTCACAGAGAGAAAAATGCTCTCACTACTGCTTCACAGAAGGTGTCTTTAGAGAAGTCTATAAAACTCTAGTTAACATAACTTTTTTTGGAATTTACTTTAATTGTTTATAGAACCTGATTGTTACTAACTCATGTGATCTTCCAAAAAGAGATGAGTCTTGTTTTAAAGTTTCCCTCCCTGCACCTATCCTTCATTAAACAGACTCCTGAGGATTTACATGCAAAAGGCTAAATGTTGGAATTAAGGCTCCAAACATGTAGAGATTGGCAACTTGGAATCAGAAATGGGTTTCCTAAGGAAGAAAGGATGAAAGAAAGCTAAGGAGAAGGAAGGGCAAAAGAAAGCATGGACATAATAGAAGAAGCTGTAAAGTCACAAAGACAGAGTATAAAGGTGATGGAAGGGGCCATAGCAGGAGAAATGCACACATTGCTAAACTAACAGAAGATATGGACAGAAAGAATAGCGGTTCTTAAGAAACACTTTCACCATCCTTTGATAAATGCAAGCAAGACTGTTGAGGCAAAAAGAATTATAACTATCAGACTATTTTGAATTACTGTTCAAAAATCTCCTTTGTAAAGCCCTGCAAACAATTATGCTGATGACATGAAGACTTAGGACTACCACATCCAAGGCATCTGCACAAATATATAAGAGGGAAATGTCAGCTCTGTCTGGGTAGTAGGGCAGATTCTGCATTCACCTCATTGCAGTAGACACATGTATGATTCACACTGGTGTATATGAAAGGTGAGGCAGGCTTTCCTCCTGGAGAACTGCGACAGTTCAAACAGAATGCAGCACTGCTCATCCTGCCCTACCTCAGAGAGAGGCTTTGTAGTGCAATACATTCTCTGAAAAATTTCCTTGGTCACCCACACAACACTTACCCCAGAACATGTTTTGGTTATACTAATTTGGGGTTTAATTATAGTGCCTTATAATTATACAAGAAGACTGAGCCCTCCAATTTCATACAGTACAAAAAGGCAGTATTTTGTATCTTTCCATGGCATAATTGATGTTGCTTCTTGCGTGTGTGATGTTCTACCTCTCAATGATTCCCCACTGATCTGTGCACATAAATGGATTAAATGGTTAGTATTAACACCAGTGCAACAACTTGGATTTTCTCAGGCTAATGGGGAATGCTCTCTACTGGATACACCACTACAACAGCACTTTTGTGGACTTTTCCAAGTGCTATTTATAAATAACTGTATTTATATTCTGCTTCTTTCTGTGCACAGCTCTTGCTGCAGATTTAGATATCGACTTTCTGGGAAGCCTACAAGCATGGAAACGTGTTTCCCTTCTAACTATAGAAATTTTGGGAAGACGGAAAATAATAGCACTGAACTGTACACTGAAGCTAAGTAATACTTTCTCATATAACTTAACTTAAAAATACCCCACTATCAAATGCATTTACTAAGTAAATATGAAATGAGTACATTGCCAAAAATACTTTGGATTGGAGGTGAAGTTGTTTTATGCATAAATGGGGCTACATAACAGAATGTGGGATGTCTTAAAGTGCTGAAAATTGATATATTTAATAATTTTCTCTTAAAAACTGAAATGGATGTAAACAGATACTTAGAATGGGACTTATCTTTCTTCATCTTAGTCCCCTAAACATCAAGAGGCAAATTTAGGTTAATTGTCTGGGATATTTTTATACTTCATAGACAAAAAGGATCCACCAGAAGCTGGATGATCTTATGCCCACAACCCATCTCAGATCAATGAAATGAATCACCCTTCAGAGGTTCTTATTCTTTCCATCAACCATAGCAGATGCCCTGGACCACACAATCTAATGTTCCAATGCCTGCAGTTAGGTGCAGTTCTTGCTGCACAGAAGGGAATTGCGTTCCTCAGTCTAGAGAAACAAAACACTTTGAAATAAGCTGGATCATTCCTATATATAGCTAAGATAGTATAGTTCAGTCTACTCAACATGGGATTAAGGACTAATAATAAACATGGCCCATAATGTACAGATCCACGCAGAACGAGACATTTCAATAGCCCACGACTATTCTAAATATACCCCATCTAAAATATTTGTGGGAGAACATTTTGAAGAATACCGTTTTAGACTTTAAGGTTTGTCTTCCCACTCTAAGAGAAAACATTGTATTAAATTTTTCTTTTAATTTTTAGATGTTTATATTGTTGTGTTAGAACTTAGATTTTATCTAGTGTGACTTCTATTGTGAGTCTAAAATGTTTGGTGAGTTGTTTTCCTGAACTTTTTTCATAAATTCATATCTTCTCATATTCTTTATTATTTACACAAACTTTTTAACTGTTCTCTCTATTCTTGCATATTTTATGTAATTTGTTGTTGTGATTCTTTAACAATGAGGACAAAACCTTCTCAGCCACTCTGGTTACATACTATAAATCCTTTTGTATTGCAAAGAATATGTAAATACATACAGACCATAGGATTTCCTTATATTAACTCAGATTGGAAAGAAAATATATCTGTTGAACAAATGTAACAAATTTTTTGCAGATCCACAAATTCCTTATCTCTCTTGCAACAGCACTGCAAGAAAAATTTTCTGAGAAAGTGATTGATACAGGTCTCAGCAATAAAATGAAATCAGGTTTACGCAAGGAAATAAAAAAGGCTTTAATCAGATATGTGTAACTGCACACTGAAAATACACTTCTAGTAAATTCAAAATATAACACTAGATATAAACATGCATGGCAGACAAACCTTTGCTAATGTTATGGCAATAGGAAAATCATTGCTCTATTAAAAATAAAATCAAAACCAAACAGTATTCACATAACCTAGAAGGCAATAACCAGTAGAAAAGTGTGTGATACAGTGCACAAGGAATTGTCCAAATGTATATTAAGGAAAGGTGGAAAGCTGCTTTTTGGAGCTAAGCTGCTGGATAGATGGATGTCAGCATGGGCTGTTATGGAATCAGTAGATTTTATCATATTTTCTAACTGCCATGTTGACCAAATAATTGATCTGTCTGATGAATCTGGTCTAAATTGTTTCAGTGATTAACAGAAAGAGAGTTAGTTAGGGATCTTGGGGGTTAGTTGGTAGGATAAATTTTGGAATAATTCACATTCATGTCCAGGTAAATGCCTGAAGATGGACAAACACAATATTGATAACAGGCAGTGACATAGATATGGCCTAGAAGAAAGAAACAAATAACATGAAAACAAAACCCCCCTTTTTTTTTTCATTCAGTCTCTTCAGCCTCCTTTTCAACTAGCTGCACAATAGAGTCATTATCACACTCCATGTATGATCAAAGGGTGTTTTTTAAGCCTATCACTGTTTGAACAACTTTGTTTGGAATCCATGGCTTATGTAAAGACATCAGCTTCTTGCCCTCCAAATCTCTTGAGTGACAGTCTGAAAGATGCTGAGAAAACTCCCTTGAACCAAAGCACAGCAAATGCCATGCCCAACCCCTCTGAACCTGAACCACAGCACCTGGAGTTCAGGAATGTGCCATATTGTTATATGTCCAAAGTTGGTTAAACACCAGTCATCCTAAAAGGGATTTTGCAAAGGAGAAGATGCCTCAATATCTGAATCTTTGTCAAAACTTTTTAAAAAAGTTACTATATATTCACCTCTAGGCAGAGCTCAGACTCAGATAAGATCATATTTCTGCGTAAATAAACCGAGGCCTATTCTGCAAAGATGTTCAAGGCAACGACAAGTCACGGTGCCACCCCAGTAACTATGAAATTGGCACTGGAAGCTACTGTTTCATAGCTGTTCCCACTGTCACAGAAACCAATATTACAGGGAAAAGTAAGTCAACTTGCAGAAACCCTTGTGCATCATTTTGCTGAGTAAAAGAAACAGTAGATCTGTTTCTGTTTGGGGAAGTCAGCTGCACTGCTTGAGCACGTGCCCCTCTGTCACCAGCCTTGGGGGACACGGTTCTAAGGGGACTGAGATAGAGACCTCATAAAATCAAGTGTAAACAACTTCTTTCAGTACCATCTAAATCTTATGTTGAGATCAAGCAGCCAAATTAAGTATTCAGTAAGGTCTTGTGGTCAAAATATTAATTGAAATTTCAAGGATATTGTTTTTTAAAAAAAGGAAGAGAATTAAATAGAGGATGAGATACTTATACAGCAACATTCAAAAAGCAATGTAAAGCAACATGAAAGAAGAATTTTTAATTGATAGGCACATAATCTCAGTGCTCTGAAGGAAATCAGTGCACCCAGCATGAAACATATGAGTTTTACAAACATAATTTCAATTTTTTTTATTACCTACGAGCATTAGGATATACTTCCTCGACTCTATAATAATTGCTTGTAGTTAATTACAAATGAAACAGAAGTGCTGGCAATATTAGACTTGCACCCTGCATAAAGCTAGAAATTACTGCTATTACTCTTATTTGCTAAGAATATTGGGTCATAGATGCTAATTAGCAGTTCATAGCCCCCTACAGGAAAAAACTCATTATTATGAAAATCTGTCTTGGTAGCCAAAGCCACCACCCATGTCACTGTGAACATTTTTGTCAGAGCAATTATAGGTATAACAAAACTTAAGATTTACTTTTGTATCCAGAAAATTATGAAGGTTAAAAATACAACATGCTAATATAAAAATTGCTTGCCATATCAAAAAAAGTGTGTCTGAACTACTTCATCTCAGTAAAATCTGACTGTGTATTGGGTAGAATGACAGCAAATTTTTATTGAGTATGTACACAAACATAATTTCTTTCAAATGTATATAAAATGCAAGAAAAATCCCTCCATTACCAAGTAAAAAAAAAAAAGTAAAATGAGACTTAAGCAGCTAACTGAAATGAATTTTGTGAGGTCATACACCTAGAGCAATGACCATGATTTATTAATCATCAGTAATTCAGGAGGAACATTCCATTTTTCTGTAAACAAGGACCTGATTCAGGAAAAAAAAAAGGCAGAAAAAAGCCTTGTTTACCCAAGTTTTTTGCAGAGTTTATTTGAAAAATAGAAGGACAAAACATTGTTTTTGTGTGACTTATTAAACTTCTCTTTCCACTGTACAAAAACCCAATTTTGAATGCTTGAGGGGAAAGTGAGTAAAGAGCAGCTAATTGTAATGCCAGGCTGAATTCTGCTTGTTTACTGAGAAGGAAAAAGGGAAATGCCACACTGGGATGAGGCAGTGGTTTAGGAGTGGGTCTAAGTCACATAAGGGTGAGGGGGCTCTTGTGACTTCTCATTCCAGCCGTGTAGAACCAGGTAGTCAGCATAAAATGCCTGGACTCCTCAGGTTGGCTAAAAAACAGGGAGGGTAACCAGCCCAGAGCAACCCCTCTGATGACTACAGAGTGACCCTAAAACATGAGTACAGGTGAGAAGTTAAACATTCCACAGCTGCAGATGGGAAAAAACCAATCTCAGCTGTAAACAGCCTAAAAATACAAATCCGTCCAAAGTCAGATACACTCAGCTGCTTATTGCTACACTGGGTACAGCAAAATGATGAAGGAAAAATGGGAATTCGAATGACACATGAATGCTGTTTGAAGATAAGGTGACCACATGAATTGTGCTGTGTTTTAAGGAAAAGTAGTTTCTCAAAATCATACTTTACCTTGTCTGCATTAGGTTGAATTTTGCTTTCAGCATCACTATCTGGATTTCCATCAGTGTAAAGGAGAATGGGACTTGACTACTAATGCAACCTCACTGCTCACCTATTAATGAAAATGAGTTTTCCTTTCATCAGAGGTGATTACATTAGTTAAACAGAACAATGCATCATTCGAAGACCTCTAACAGCACCTAGAAAGAGAAAAAATATTCCTGTCTTCTACCTGAGAAACGAAGTTCTCTGTGCAGAGAATTTGTTATGCATATATGCTGGCTCCTTGCTAATCCCATGAAACTCTGGTATGAAACATGGAACTATAAATATAAAAGCAACAAAATTCCATCTTACCCAAATATTGCAGGCCTTGTTTCAAAAATGGGAGATCTGTATGAGCAGACAGAAATGGGGCTTGATATGTTAGGAATGCATAAAACAGCATACAAAGACTGCATTATAAAGAGTTGAAAATGTTTTTCTCAGAGAGTTAAGAAAGTGCAACTACCCTCTGGTAGGTCTCTCGCCTTTGCCACTTGCACCTGTCACGCTACACGTTTACCCTCTTCTACCAGTGTACTTGTACCAGTGGCTACAACCTTTTGGACATGCATTTGATGCTATTGCTTAGATAATGAGCATGACAGTGAATTAACAAGATGAATTGAGAGGTGCAGTTTAGCAGGTTTGTGGGAAAAAACTGAACTCTAGAGACAAGTGGATTTTTCACATTGCTGTATCATAGAGGACCAGTCCTCTAATCTTCCCTTGTGCAATCATTTGGATGAGGGGGATTTGGCAAAATTAGGTCCTAAATTATTACTAGCATTTGGGCTTTTCTCTTGACAGCAAGGTCAAATGTCACTCTAATTCAGGCAATGCACAGCCAAGCTATAGGTCTAACCAGCAGTCACTGCGTGCATGACGGTGTGCGGATCACAGTGATCAAAAATGAGAAGGTAGGGGAAATCCTGTGTATATTCAATGATCTTATGCAAAGCCAAGCTTTGTTAGGAGTCATGTGGGCTGATTCAAGGTTGGGGCTGGTTGCTAACACTCTGTGGAGAGTTTGGGGGAGACCATCAGTGTCCCACCCCTGCTACCTATGTAGACATTGACTGTGTGCTGAGAAGCACAGCTCTGCACCTTGGCTTGCACCAGGGATGCAGTATGAGTGTAACTTCCCACTGTGTTTACAGCACACCATTCTTTGTTCTTCATATCCAGAAAATGCCCTGGCTTGGCCAGCTGAAGTGGTGATGTTAAGAAAGTGTCTATTATTTCCTACAAGCTACCAGTATCACAGCTTGATTCTACATTAAAATGGGAAAATTTACACTACTTAATGTTGTATCTTAGCAAAGTATAAACTAACAGTGCATGATATGACACTATGGCACAGGTAGAAACAAAATATTGTCCAAAAATCTATAACAAATTCCATCCTGACATGAATTGTTATGACTACAATAACAATCAAATCAGAATTGCTTTCAAACCCCTGGGCTAGGCCTCCTGTATATTAGTCAAAGCATCTCTCTGCTGAATCCTTGAAGACATTCAGCTAAGAATCAGTACTGCTCATTGTAAAGTAGAGCTATTAACATGTTTCTTGCTTTCACCTGTAGATCTCTTTATAAAGATATGTACATGTCATTATCACCTTTTTATAAATCCCATAGCTAAAATCAAATTCCATTAGTATGCATGAGACCGTTTCTCGCCTAGTGCATGCAATATGGTTCTAATACATTGGAGACTGGAGCTCTGCTGATTTACCTTCTCCAAATTTCTTACCAAGATTCATCAATATCAGAATTCTTAACCCAAGTTAATTGATTTTATGAAATTCATTCTAGGTAAAAAATCTGTAACGATGAGTGTAAGTACTTCACAAATGCTTGTTGCTCCATGAAATCATGTTGTATTCTATGCAATTATCTCAAAATTTCCCTTTTTTCTCAGATACACAGAACAGATCACAGTAGAGGCTGTACAGATTTTCAGAGCTAAAGAATTTTGAAGGTCATCTGGAGTGAAGAAAATAAGGAGTATTTCTTCATTTTTCTGTGTATTTGTGTTCACGATTATGACAAATACAGATGAAAGCCTTGAAAATTTTCTGAGGCCAAAACACATCCTTAACAAATCAAGGAAATGGTGAAGTTTTGCCAATTTTAAAGAAGTTTAATGCTAAAAATCCATGTCTTGTCTACCGTGGAGGACAGCATGTTAGCTGCAGAACTAGTCAGATAGTTACCTCCCAAGAGAACAAAGAAATCTGAGCAACTCAGAAACCAGATGTTTTTAGCTATATTCTCGAGATTCTTTACTTTTCTTAGCACTCATTTAACTCCACTAATAAATGAACACTGAAGAGAAATGATGTCTTTGTTAAAGATTCAATACCCCTTGAGAGCTCCAAATAAGCATCTGAAATTCCCCAAGAAAGTTCTTCCACAAACAAAAAGTTAATTACATTTTAGCGGGTATCTCTCGGTGAAGGCTACTTTCCTGCCATGCATTGACAATAAGAGTAAATTGAAGGTTTTTGGAATTTCAGGGGTTTGATTGATGTGTTCATTAATTCACCTTTTCAAACTGAGGAAGAATCAAGTTTTAAATATTTTATTAATAATTTTTATTTTTCTTGATGTTGTTTTTCTATTGTTACTTTGTCTGATTGGGTTTTATCTGCTGGCTTCAGATACCAAAGTCCTTTTTTTGGTTACAAATGAGGTTTGAATGTTCACACAGTTGGGATGTATTTCTTTCTGCTTGTTTGGTCCTTTTCAACCAAAATGGGTGGAGTTGTGTTTCAAAGAATTTGTTTCACAACAGCTTCCAAAAAATTAGGTGGCCAGGTAGGAAAGAGACACTCATTTATCATCCACTGCAGGAGGGGCAGCAGGATGAGCTCTTTCACACAGAGAATTCACATCAAGTCCACACAGAAAACACAGACAAGGATTTGCAAAAAAGCAACACCTGATTAGACAACAGAGAAGCCTGAGGGATGCACACTTGTAGGAAACCAAGCTCTGCTAGCTCTGACACACATCAACCTGTTTTGGGAAAGAAATTCCCACATTACGTGGGTAACAACAGTAGTTTATATGCTCATTGCTGACACAGCTCAGGCTTATTTAAAAGCTACTTCTCAGATAACAGTCATGTACTTCTCACCGTAGACTTCCCACCTAGAAACTCCGGCCAGGATGAAAGAATATCCACTGGTGTTGGCACAGTGTGTGAAGTTCCCACGTGGTGGGAACCTATGCCCATGGGTGAAGATTCCACCTAGACCTGGAATAATGCTGATTACCATCACCTCTGCCACAGCTGGTGGTTTAGTTTGCAGTCAGGGTCTTACATGGGCTCTCCCTGTAGCCTGATGATAACCTGTCAAGGTTAACATATTGTTACGGTGACCTGGCAGTTCCCCTTCCAGTCTCACCTGATGATTGCTCTAACATTAGGTACAAAGCAGACAGGAAGAATTCATTTACTCCCCAGAAAAGGCACAGCTTTGATACATCCATGGAAAAATGTACTCCTGCTGTCTGTGTCTATAGAGGGGACCATGTCTGCCTCATTCAATCACTGAAAAGCAGTAAAAGCACAGACCCTCACTTTCCAAACTTTTTTTTTTTTTCCCTCTCCCACAAATTGCCTTGGCATCCAGAAGGATGAAGAATGCTTGTGTGCAGCCAGCTGCAGAAAAGGCATCCAGAAGGAGAGATCACTGTCCAGGAATGGTGTAGGTGATGAGTTTGAGCAAAGGAACAGAAGTAAAGGGGTGATGATAATCAGGAATACTGGAGCAATATCAATACCTACAAGAATCAGAGCCCTGATGTTCAGGAATGGTACAAACCTACAGGAGGAATGATCTCCACCCTCTTCCATCCTCACTTAAATGCTAAAGGTATTATTTAGGTAATAGTCACGGCAACCCCCGTTCTGCACCAATTAATTGGCTCTTTTAATTGGGTGACCTAGGAATGCTTGGCATTTGACTGGAGCACCTTCAAGGCTAGAGCCAGAAACTCTCAGCTGGGGACGTTCTGGACGGGACTCCCCTCAGACCACTCAGCATACATTTTCTCCCATTTTCTGAGCAAGTGGCTTGGAGAAGGTCCCATCCTTGTGCCAGCCCCTGAACAGCTTACTAAGTGTCAGGAGTAGGAGATGTCAGTAAAAATCACCCATTTTCCAGACCACAGGCTCTGACTGAGAGAAATGCTTCAATGTATGTTTTCAGTAAAACAGGGAAACCCAGAGTACAGTGATACCCTGCCCTGCAAGGCAGGACTGAAGTCCAGCTGTGGTGGATCTCTGTTAGGGAAGAGATATGTTTCCTAAGCATAACTTCTTTTTCTTGAAAAAAGCAGAGAATTGAGGGGAGGAGGAGAGGGAAAAGTGGAAGAGGAGCTACTGGTTCTCCCTTTGAAGGTGCTAATAAGATCATGTTTTGATGTTGCATTTTGAAATAAGAGGATTCCCTTTTTAATTCTAAAAATGTGCCATAAAAATGCCACCGCTATTTATTGCATAGCATTAACAAAGACTTTACATCTCCTGTTTCACAACTGAAAATATTATTTATTATCCGCCACTCTCTCAATGGTGTTATGCCGAGATTGAAATCTATGACTGTCTTCTACCATCTTAAGCCCACATCCTTCACTTTCTTAAAGATCATGGAAAAAAAGAAAGGCACTAGTGTAAAATACTTTATCAGATGCTGACCTTCTGGCAGGAAGTCAGAACCATCTTGTGGGAAAATGAATAACTCCTAGCTCTCAGTCTCATTTTTCCTGATGCTGTCCTACCTCCATGCTTTTGCTACGCTTTTATTTCATGCAGAACTTGCAGAGGATATCAGGCGTCCATTGCATTTATTCCCTTATGTTTTTACAGATACATGTATAAATATACATACATAAACCCTCAAAACTAATAATTAGTTCTCCTTATGGCAGCTTGAGCACTTGTTCCAACTCAGTCTGCTGAAATCATTAAAAAAGTCTCTCTGCCAAGCGAAGCCATGTTTAGTGAAAAACTTTTCCTAATATATCTAAAACAAAACATACACAGAAAGTACTTAAGCCTGAATGAAATCTCCAAACACTAAAAGAGAAGAATCATCCAGAAGAAAACAAGTCCTGGATTTTATTTTATCACAATATATCATTTTCCTCCTTGGTGTATGAAAGTCTCATCAGAGACTCAAATCAGATTTATAGGTTTCCCACAACTGTATAAGCAAGTGAGCAGCACTAAAGCAGACTCTGTCTAGCTCAGGACAGCAATTACATTGCTATTCCTCTACAACTGTAGAGAAATAGGAACTCAGTGTAAAGTCATTATCAGATACATATTACAAATTCAATGTGTTGCACATAAAATATGTATGATTTCTTCTTACTGAATATCATGTATCAAAATACAATGTGTTTCTGAGACACAAATGAATTTAAAATGAAATATTTTATTGAAAAAACACACAGCTTTCCTGATACAGGTAAGTGGAATTTAAAATTGAAAACGTTTCACAACCATCCATTAAAGCACATTTTGAAACATTTTTAGAATCCAGATTTCCTGCCAAGGAAATGACATAGAGTTAAATATCCCAAGCAGGATGCTTGCCTGATAGACACTATCTACCAGCAGAAATTTTTATGACATGAAAAGATGATACTCTGCAAGGTAAACACTCACAACCTCAAGTTCCAAAGAGAGCAGATAGTTTGTAAAAACCTACAAGTTTGGTTTTACTGATTTTTTTTTTTTAATGGAAGTACAAGTCTGTAAGAGAGACAATGATGGGAAATGAAAAGGACACAGACTTGGAAAAGTTTGATCAATATTTTATAATTGTGAGAGATTTTTTTGTTTTTATTAAAAGTAAACTTTTTGGAGGGCTGATCTGTTTTTGTTTTGCTTCCCACTCTAGCAGAGTCTGGGAGTGGGAAGAGCAGTCCTTCACGCCGTTTGCAGGATTAGTGGATGCCCATTTTATGCTACACCTTCAGGCAGAAATCACACTGCAAGCTGGGCTGCAGGGAGCTGACAGAGCCATGAGCGAGCACAGGTAATGCCTCAGCTGCTGTATTTTATCCTGAGGGCTGCACTGGCACTCATTACAAGCAGATACAAGTGCTGCAAAGAGAGATCTGTGCCTCTTGTAAAACTGGAATTAAAAATCTAAGCCAGAGAAGACAGATAAGTTGCCCTAGGAAAATCCTTATCCCAAAAGCAAGTGTAAATATGGTCTGAAAGATATTTATTATGAGCGGGCTCTACCATCCATCCCTGTTGTGTAGGAGAAGCATGCAGAAAAGGAAATAATCAGAGATTAGTCTGAGAAAAGGAGAAACAGGAATAATTAAAGTGGCCACAAGTGAACGGCAGAAACTAGGAAAAGTGAATTTTCTCATATCTGCCCTTCTAGTCACTGAATCACAGAGTATCTCAAGTTGGAAGGGGCCCATGAGGATCACCAAGTCAAACTCCCTGCCCCTCACAGGATTACCTAAAACTAAACCATATGGCTAAGAGCATCATCCAGATGCTCTTTGAACTCTGAAAAAAGGTTGAACCACATCAGATATTTCTACCAAGTTCTTCCAAATGTGAAGTATTTACCACAGCAATCCCTTAACTCTGTTCTCCCAGTCCACAGTGCAGGTGTATTTCTGGGGTTACGCACAAGTCTGAGCACACCTCAGCGCTGTCTTAGATGTGTAAGCACACAGCCACAGGCCTGCCCCCTCTTGGAGTGAACTCCTTGATGATAGATCCATAACCCAAGCACATTTGTCCTCTATCAGTTTGGGAAAGCCTTTGTGTATCATATTTTGTGAAATATATCAGTCAACTTACCAGGACTTGTGTGTGTCTGCCTAAGAAAGAGTGCTGCCTAAGTGCAGAGAAAGTTAATTATGTACAGAATAATTAATAGCAATTTACTTAGTGCATCTATATACTTGCAAAAATAGAAATTGCATTTGAAGTGCTCCTATTGGTTTGAGAGTGCCTGCTTTAACCAGTGCTTTTCCTTTCCTGGGCTGTCAGTCCAGGGAAGATTTTGCAGATGGGAATCTTCTCAGATGAAAAAACATGGCCACTGAGCAGTATTTGCCTACACTGAATTGTAGGTGAAGATTTATAAGTCAGTTGTGTTTTAATGATAAACACATAGTTTATGTTGCTTGGCAGAAGTAAGACAAGCTCTGCATTGCAGGGAGCCCAGCCAAGTTTGCTCAGCCAAATACTTACCAAAAGCCTTCCTTGGTAAAAGTAGGAAAACCTACATTTGCCTTGCTATCATCTCCAGCTCAGAAGCTAACAATTTGTGTTTCTGAACACTTTGCAACCCACACTCCAAAACTTATTCAGGAAACCTCACATTGCCATCGTTCAGGGCTTTTGCAGGATATATCAAACCCTTTAGTATGACTATAACTCAGAAAGAACCTGAGTTATAGCATAGATGTGAGGCCAGGTAAGAGCACAGCTCTCACAAGGGGCAAAATTCTATCATTTTGTCATGAGGACTGGGACACGTAACTGAAAAAAGCCAAGACAAAAATGTAAGTAAACATTTTCCATGAGAGGAGACACCCCTCATGCCGGAAATACCTCTGAAGGGAGAAGTGAATTTACAGTGTCGGCTGCTTGAGTTTCTCTGCAGATCCGCCTTAAAATGCAACTGTTTTTTTATTCCCTTAAAGCTGCACATCCCAGCTGGCATGTCCCAGTCCTATAAACGTCTCAATATAATACACCATCATTGTCTGATGTATGGGCTTCCATTTGGTGCACCATGTCCGAAGAATATTTCTTCATGCTTGAATGACTCATGTATGAGGAGATTAATCTCTCTGGGGGAGAAATTGGTGTCTCTCCTATGGAAGCAAGTTGCAATGTGCACATTAGCTGCTGATCTCACTCGTGTTCTTAATATTCAGGGTACAGCTTCTATCTGCCATAAAAATCCTTTTGTCTTTCCGCAACTTGATGTGCTTTTCCAGCACTGCTTGCAAAACAAAAGGAAAAATTTAAAATTAACCAATAAAACAGTACAGTGAAATAACATGCTGTTAATTTTTAACTTGTGATTCTGTTTGCCATTCATTCTAGGTGCCAGGTAGTCTTACTTACGCTTTTCTTTAGCCTGTAGCTCTTAACATGAGGATGCACATAGCTGGCTTTATTAAGTGAAGAGGGCATTCCTTTTGATTTACACCAGCTCCCCAGATTCTCAAAGAGACAAGGTTTAAGCCTACATCATTTTGATTGCTGGCAAGAAAATATTTAACAGGCAGCTTCTGTCTTTGAGAGGAATGAAAGCACAACATGCACGTATCACTCGATGTACATTATCACTTTCTTGTTGGCTAAGAACTAAACTTTATGTTCCAAATGTTTTCATCAATATGAAACTTCTTGTGAGCTTTCTTACTCCTTGCTTGTTTCAAACTCCACTTTTGCATCCAGTGAGCAACAATAGAAAGCAATAAATACATTAGCACTATGAGTAAATTTGCAAATACCTTAATTTAAACGGTAAACTGCAATTTGATAGACCAAGCAATGTGTCTCCCTAGAAAGGAGACCTTATCCAAGCAATTAAATTTATATTCAGACACATAGGTTTATTCATCTTTGTCTTTTATTGAAACCTATCAAAAACCTGGGGCTGCCACAGCCAGTGCCAGTAAGCAATCTAGAGCTATTAATTAGTACACCCATGTTTTTGCCACAACAAACATTTTAATTTGTCCTCTAAACAGTGTTCATGATATCAGCCCTTTACTCCTGTTTTATTTTTGTCTGTGTGATATACATTACACATGAGAGAGTCCTACGTCCATATGTCCACAAACTGCAGTGGACATATGGCAGCATACAGAAAAGCGGTCTTTTACATTTTGCATGCTATTATCATGGAGGCATTACAGCATCCCTTTATGTCATGTTGCTGTTTAGTCAAGTTTGTGTCATGTATTTGAACCTTCTCAGCTGGCTTGATTTATTCTAATTGTAGGCATTGGGTTAGTCTATTTGTAACAAGCAGTGTGCGGAAATTACCCCAGTAATGACTCCTGCAACAAACGTAATTTATTTAGCTGATTACAAAGAAATGCTGGTTATACTTGAAGAAGAGAACAATAAAATGTTTTCTTTTTAGACATTTATTGAATGTTATTTGTTATTAGTTCTCTGCCTAATGAAAGGATATATATATATATATATATATATATGAATGAAAGATTGCTGAAGACAGTGGAAAAAACTGCCCACAGGAAGGATTTCTGCTTTATTTTGAATTCAAGAAAGTGGGGTAATCTCATGAAAAATCTATTGAAAAAATTATGCCCATTAAAGAATGTTGGTTTGGGATGTACAGCCTTTGCAATACAAACTGCAGGCATTTCATAAAAACAAGGTATATTATAAGAGGGAATATATGAAGGTACCTACTTTCAGGCATTCAGATTAAAAAAAAGTCTCATGGAGAACTGAATAATAGAAATGAATAATAGATGCTGACAGGCCAAGCTCAGAAAAGATGATCATGGACTGATCATGGGACTTATTGGATGTATATCCACAGAAGTTCCTGTGGTCCCACTCTCAACATTTTCCATGTTGTGTCCAGCCCCTGTGGTCCCATTCTCAACATTTTCTAGCTTCTTTTTTCACAATTATTTTCTCAAAATATTCTAATAAAAAGTGATGAATAAGTAAACCAGGAGAAGAGATTGTATCTGCACTGGATGCATCTTCTAATCAGATAAAGTCTAAGAGCTCGCCTCAGACTAGCTGTCCAAAGGCATGGCCCATCCACTCCAGTCCACTGAATGGGCTCTCCTTAGGCACCTTGCAAGGTCTACTCCATTTTGAGGAATCAGTTACTGTGTCTCTCCAACATACATAGTAAGACTATAAGTAGGAAACAAATTAGGTAGCCATATGCCAGTGTCATTTTACTTGGCTGATATCAGCAAAAGTAACTATACTCTTTGGTTGAAGTTTCCTCCAGACAGAAAATACACTGCAGAAGAAAATGGAGCCTCTCATTTTCTGTAAAGCTTTACATTAGTCTTTTTATTTAACATTTCAAGGACCATAGGCCATATTGTCTTTCCATCCCTCAGAAATAGGTGCTCTTCTGTTGGACATTCTGCACACAAAGCTGATGACAGATTCCATGTTGCTGCACAATGTACTGGCTGCCAGCATTTCCCAGAGCTAGCACCAGCTGAAGGTGCTCAGGGTTCATTGTACCAAGAGCTGGTTCTCCTGCTTTCTGCCTGACATCATTTGTGCAACACAAAATTGCGCCTGGCGAGAGAGAGGCAACAGATCCTTTGGGTACAAATAAGCAAAGCTAGGTATGAAGTCTGCTCCTGTCAGTCTAAACCAGCTTCTTCTGACACCATGGTAGAGATCTAACAGGCACTGGCAAAAGCAGACCCCTCTCTTAGTATTTGAATTATTACATCTGCAGTTTTATAAATAATAGTAAGGGCTCAAAGAGCACAAATAATTTTTCTGTAAGGACTTACTAATACACACCCAACTGGGGGATGAAAAGCCAAAGGCTAAAACTCTTCTTCAGTTGTCCTGAGCAAAGTTAAGTCATTCTGCTGTTTCTGGTGCTGGGAGAAGTCAGAGTAGCATCACCACACACCTCCTTTCCAACGGGGCACAGGGGAGAAAGGTCTGAGAGCCTTAATAGTGCTAGATCCCTGTGCAGACAGACAGACTGACGACAGCTGTGTGCCTCCCAGATTGCGGCTACCTACTTGCAGAAGGTATAACCAATCTGGTTTCCTCAGGCTAAGCAATAAAGGTTCTGAATATAAAGGTTAAGTAATAAATACAAAGCAGAAGGAACCTATTCCCTCAATTCTTGAATAAAACATTCCAAGAAAGTGCAGCACTAATGGATTTGAAAAAATAAGTACAAAGTAGCAATGAAGCATCAAGTGCGCAGAACATCATGCACATTGACTGGTTTAAATTTTATGCAGCTTCACCCCACATATTTCAGATGAGAGCAGTAATATACTCTTCATTTCTGCACTTCCTTGTAGCAGCAGGTACAAGGGGCTGCTCTTTTCCATGCGTTCATTAAGCATCTTCCAACCAGATGACAAAGAGAGTTGCCAGCTAAACCAAGTGTGGATTAAAACTGCTTTTCATGTGCCCAGCTACAATAGTTACTTGCCAACAAGTATTCCTTTTCTTTCTCTCCCCAAACTGTCAGTGTAGGCAAAAAAGCGAGTGCTGAACTAATTTCCAGTTGAAGTATAAAATTCTTTCCAGGATATATATCTTGGCTGGGATGGAGAGTGCAGCTCCCCTAGTTCCCTTTAGTTTTACAGTGACTGTACTGGCCCAAAGATCTTTACTTCTCCCAAGCTCCAAGACTACGGCATGACTTAGAGAAAAAAAGTATGACAACTAGAAGGTAGAGGGATAAGTTATGAGGAACAAACACAAGGGCTTGTTAACTTAGAGAACCAATTCAATATCTCTAGTCCTCAACAGACTAATCCCAGCACGTGGCTGTCTGTTATGTCCCTTATTCCTGCTGGACTGGACTTGTTGGAACGTGAACTTACAGGCCCATTGAATTTGAAAAGCACACAGCTCCACCTGTGCTATCCAAATGATATGCAGGCCCCCCAGTGAGGTCATAGCTCCACCGGGTCTGACATGACAACACACCCACCTAAGGATCTGCCCCAGAGTACCTGCTTGGTTTCTCTAGTCAATCCACATGCCTTAGCTAAGAGAGACTTGAGGTTTGTTTATTTTTTAAAACCTAGCACGATTTTAGCTGCCTGCTCCTAAAATGTGAGGAATACCAGAGTGCAAAACAACCACAACAGCAAAAGGACTCTCAGGCTAAGGAGAAAAAGGAAAGTTCTGCCTAAATCTGATATCCCTACTTTTAAAAAAATAACTAAAAAATGGAAAATCTTTCCTGTAGCAGACTGAGCACAGCATATATGCCAGACGGATCCTTAATGCTTTGGGAGTATGGGACAAAACAGGCTGTTTTATCTTCTGTCATATCATAAAAGTGAATTTGTGCACAGTTGTAAGTACAGAACATACAAATATGTAGAGCAACAAACAGCACACTCTCAGGTCCAAGCTTATTCCTTTCTTTTCACAAGCCCACAGCTCCTACTTCAAGTTCCAAAAGACCTGAATCAGGAGCCTGGTTTTGTTGCAGCATTACCTGTACAGATGAGGAGAGAGGTAGAGGAGAGAGGCAGACAAGGGAGACTTTGGGAAGCAGGCTTAAGAGCTTGCTCATAACCACTCGTTCCTCACTGGCAGGTGTTTAGATGATTCTTTATGAACTCCAGCTTGGACCAGTGAATGATTTCCTTACCTAGGTCTGTACCTGTAGCCAACACCTCTTTTAATCAAAATTATTAAAATGACTGAACTTTCCAGTTTTCATCTGCTATGCCCACCACAAATCAGCAGAACACTCCTAGTCTTGGTCTCCTATGGGAGTTCCTGTTTCTGTAGTTTTGTATGTCATCTTCTCACCTCATCTTCTGCTGTCTTGTCTTGTATCTCTACAAACACTTATCAGCGAGATTCCCTTCACTGCTGCTACCCTCATCTCATGGATGAGCACTGGTGGGAGGCATGGACAAACCCATAGCACATAGCAGGTGAGAGCAGATTGCCAACAGGCCTCCACAACCTGTTTCTCATTCCCGTCCTGACCCTCAGGAAATGCTCAACACACTGAAGGCCAAACGCCTCCAGCATGAAAGGCAGGGCAATGCTTTCCCAGGCTCTGCAGAGTGCAGGGGGACTGGCAGTGCTGCAGTGTAATCAGAGGGCAGCGACCTCACAGCTGCAAACTGTAACCTTTTAGAAAGTGTTTAATGCAGTCTTTATGGCAGCCATTATTTTTACAGTGTTTTCACTTTGAGAAAGAAAACAGAGTAAATGTTTACAACAGCTTAGCTAAATAAGTTCAACAGGTGAGGTGTGGCCCTCACCTGGGCCAGTACAGCCCACCCAGCAGCTCACAACCCTCAGTGTCTGGAAATAAAAGGGGTGGTTGAAAATGGACCTACATTCAGAAAGGAAAAAGTTTCTTTCCCTGCTTCAGTTTTTGTTTGTTTCTTTAAGTAACAGACTGTTTCAGAAAAATAAACACACAGAAGGGCTCAGGGCAAAGATACATTTTGTATACAGCTTTAATGAAAACATGTTTTTCTTGTTAACACCTTGTTATATCCTAAAATCACAATACAGAAAAAACTGTGAATAAGGCTGTGTGCATAGACATCTCAGATTTTTAATGAAATTCAGAAACCAACATAGCTTCCCCCACGCGCTCGCCGCTCCTGCAGCACGGGCAGCTCTCGGTGGGCATGACCCTGGCTGAGTGCTACCTGTGCGCCCTTCCTGCACAAGCCGTGCTGCAAGGACTGCTCAAGCACAGGGCTGCAGTACCAAACTTCTCACCAAGCTGAAGGGTGCAGGAATGAGATACAACTCTCAAAGACAAAGCCCCGGAGTATTATTTTCCATTGGAGCTCGCTTTCGCAGTCTAACAGACAGGCTGCTTTCATATAAGCCAGAAGCAATCGTCCGTAGACTGGACAAAATATTAGAGGAATTACTCTGCACAGCCTCTCTGAGTTTGGGGTGGACTTTTGCTTCACTACATTATGATTAATACCTCGCCAAACACATACTAGCAGAAGCTTTTATCTGAGCAGCTTCATAAGGCCCTTCAGTACTCAACATAGTGTGTTCCACCCAGGAGATAATATTTCTGTTTCAAAAGATGTTAGCTGCTTCTTTCAAAAAAAATTTCATAATTTAATTCCCTGCTGAAACACATCAGCTGAAACTGCTGGGTTGCAGAAGTTAGATGGGATTCAGAAGAAAACAGCTGCCCCACAGAGCTGGAGAGAATATGCGTGGGTTTTTTTTTTTTTTTTTAAAAAAAAAAAAAGTAATACTTTTCTCTGATAATGACCCCAAAGTGACTCTGTTCCCTGGTAATGATCCAGAGCCCCATGTTTCTGCGATCTGCTGGGCCACCATGAAAGAGCAGCACATTGCTGTAATGAGTGATGGTAGTCAGAGAAAAGATCTTGGGACAATGCTGATGCTGGAAAGTGGGCACTGGTTGTTCAGCAGGTAATGAAATCTTACTTGTAACAAGGAGACAAGAAAAGATGGTTCTGGAAATTGCCAGTGTTTGAACTCTGAAACCCAGTGGGAGGGAAAAGAGATACAGTTTTTGTGAAATACCTTGTCCTCAGGAGATTCAGAGAAAAATCCATGCTTTGGGGTATCTGAATGCTCATTCAGATCAACTCTTAAAGAAAAACCTTGAATTCCCTCATATATTTAGTGGGAAGAGGGGGGCCTTAAAGCAGGATTTAGACCCACTTTATACCACATTATTAATACCAAGAAGTCATAAAAGACCTTTATTGTTATAGCAAATCAGACTTTGAATCCCAACCGAGTACAAAAACTGAATCTGCACTAGAATATCAAACCCAGACTTTGTTAAAGTTCAGAAATGAATCTCCCTTTAAAACTATTACTGAGTTTAGAAAATAGATCAGTCATCTGATATGTGAGCTGCAATTCCCATTAGCTTTGGCAAAATACTCCTATTGATCTGGACTCCTAGCACAACTTAACTTCTGCATAATAATTACTGCCCTAGGAACATCACTACCTTGTTATTTGTAAGGACAAAAGAAAACTACTGCAGATTTTATAGGAATAAAGTTTCTTGTTTCTCAAAACGGTACAGGTATATCAAACCTGAGAGAGAGAATAGCCTCCAGTGCAGATGAGTAGGTATGAGATACCCACTCACTCCTGCTACTACTTCAGTGCAGCTCCAGTAGCATTATTTTTAGCAGAGCAGGTGTAGAAAAGGGTGGTTTTGAAGGAAAGAAAAAAAAAAACCCAACAACAAAAAATGAATTATTTATGCAAGTTAAATCAAAATATGCCCCATATAAATGTTTAATCAGGTTTTCACCAACTTCTCTCCATATGCTCTGCCTTGCTCAACAGCAGATTTCTAATGGAATCACTAAATATAGTTTAATAGCTTTGTATTATGCAATTCAACTTCTGCTTACAGAGTTTTTTCATTCAAAGCAGCTTCAGTAAAGTATGCACTAAAATCTCTCAGAGTTAATATGTAAAGAAAAGTAGTGAAAACTATTGAAGGATTTCCCTTCTGCAGCCTATTTGTCAGAGAAGAATGTTATAGGAGGTGAAGTCATGTGATATAGACAAGTACAATCAAAGCACATCGGGGCAGATGAAAGCCCTTTGTCACATTTGAGAAATACAAGTTGTATTTATCAGACAACTTGCTGGGACAGCCAGAAGAGAGGGCACTGGCTCTTAACTTCAGGTAGAAGATACCAAAAGCTTCCNGGGACTTATTAACCCCAACTTGCTCAGTTACCAGCTTTTACCCTACAGGGCCATCTTTTTAGGCGTGCCTAAGAACTAAAAGCCAGTGTCCTGGGTGGGCTGCGAATCACCACCAGCAATAGCAGCTCCTCAGGCAAACCAAAATACCTACAGAGCTCTTCTTCCTTTTCCAGCACACCAAAAGGCTGATACACAAGTGCTCACTCCCCCTTTCCCAAACTTAGCAATTCAATACCCTCAGCTTTCCCTCAGCACTAGCCACTCTGTTTCTTGTCTTCCTTTTTATACAAAGCAGCTGGTCCCTGCAGATTAACAGAGCCCAGCTGGTTTCCAGCCACTTAACCCCTTCTGAGCTAGTTCCACAACCCTGCAAAGGAAAACAGCATTGTCAGCTTTCCAGGACTCTCCCAGGGCTTGCAATAGGAGCATCCCTACCAGCAAAGACAGTATAGGCTTTAATCTGGAGAGAAAAGCTTGCCATGGTCTGAAAAGACTTTTAAATAGTGGAGCAAGTCTAACTCTTTACAGAGCTTACAGACAAGGGTGTGAGAGAATTAAGTAGAGTTGAAAACAATAATGTCATACACAAATGTGCTAAGGATTTATGGATATTATTCATAATTTGTTGAGTTTGGTGTGGAACTGTAACTACCTTAATTATTTTGTAAAATGCTCTACTGATATGCTGTCAGTTTTCAAGCATGTTGTGTAATGGTTAAAAAACAATTAGATGGAGCCCATATTCACAAGGGTTTATTCTTAGGGCTTGTGAAATCCTCAGAAACATGAGGTCAATATTACATAGGTATTTGTGATGGCTGAAGTATTTATTATCTGCTGGAGAAAATCACAAAAACTAAACATGAGTAGTTCTGCTGAAAATGTCTATGCTATGAATTTAGCTATATTTGCAGTAAGAATTTCTTTAAAAATTTTACACTGACTTTTTTATCAATCTAAACATTTGAATAATTGTTTTGAAATTAGGAGTAAAGGTGTTTGAATAAAATATATTTGAGAAGCCTTCCCTTTTTCAAAATGAAGTGATTTTTGATATATTTAAGTGCAGAGCAACTACCAATACCTTGCAAAGATGAAAAAGGATAATGGAGTTTAATGACTTGGGAGCTGTGAACTTAAGAATTTACTCTAATCATAGATACAGTAACCTGTTGGCTCCCATTCCTTCAGGTTGGTTTCAATTAATGAAGTTATTTCTCCATCACTGTAGCCAGCTCCTGCTCCCACCAAAGAATTTTCTCTTTAGAAGGCTGTTGTACCCTTTCCTGGCAATTCTGGTGTGAGACTGCAATCTGCTTAACATTAGTTATACTGTCTTCCAAATGAACCCTCTAAAGGACACTCAGGATTCATGTAACTGCAACTAGAGCTGTTCTCCAGTTCCCCAAATAGGCACCCAGACAAGTCTGCACGTCACCACTCATCTTTCCAGACATTATGTAGTTCAACTTTTGCTTTGATGGAAACACTTCTTGCTGCATCTGCGTAGCCCTTCTCCAGCCATGGGAGGACATGAGGCTGACCAACAGAAATAAGCAACTGCTTGCAGCTCAGCCCAGCCATTAAGACTTTATGAAAATACGAAGGTCTGAAGCAATAAGCCACCCTTTTACCCCACCTCAAACACATTCAGTGCACTTTCTCATCTTTGGCCACATTTTAGCAGCTCCTTTTTGTCGGGCACCATCAGGTTGTCTTGTATCCTCTGGACCAAAAGACTTCTTCTAAGCTTATATCAGACAATATTTTTTCCACATGAGAGTCGTGAAATTCATTTCCTCATGATGTGCTTCTGACCCTGGAAAGCCCCAGAGCTACAAGAGATAGAGACAGCTGTTAGTCTAGCAGAAACTGCCAGGTTTGCGAAGACCTTGCAAGAACATCAGCAGAATTAAAGGGCCCTGGGGGAAGAGAAGACCTTTCCTCAAGTCAGACCAAAACCAGAGCAAAAGGGGAAAGGGAAGGGGGGAAGAGTTAAAGTGAGAATAGCTAAAAAGTCTAAATCTGAGCCAAGAAGACCAGCTGGAGATCTGCTTGTTTGTGCAAGGGTGATAGGTGAGGTGGTCTAGGGCTGGACTAAAGCAAGTGTGAGGCAGAAGAGTGTGGATCTGGTCGAGTTGGGAAGAAAAGGGTTGAGCACAGACATGCATAAAGTGAGAAGGTAATACAGAGCATAAACTTTAGATGGTAAGACAAACATTTCTTAGAAATTGAGTATTATTTTCACTTTGAGTCCATTGCTTCTTGTGCTGCTTGTAAGTAAACTAACAGATTAATATATGATGTTGCCTCAAGTGCAGGAACTGTGTCTTTGCATAAAAGAGACCGGATTTTTTTTGGTGGGGAGAGGAGGGAGATTGAGCATAAAGGACTTCAAAAATCCCAGTCTGATTGCACTACTTCTATTTCTGAGTAGAAAACCAAGATAATGTGGCAAAATTGCATTGTCCATTCATTGATGACCTGAGAAACAACTGCTGCAAAGGAGGCGACAGTGGGTTTTAGTGGCTGAGAGACCCTGCCACTTGCTGGAGAGCCTAAAATCAAACTGCCCACCGCTTCAAACACCTGGTAATCAATCACCTCCTAGTCTCCGGTCATTTTTCATCCCATAATATTCAGATCAAAGCATTCTTACCGTACCATCCCTTTCCAGAGTGTAATGTAAAAAGGTTAATAGTTGAAGGTCACCAGCCTTCATCTCTCAGCACCTTGCCTGTGCCCTGCCCTGTGCAGTGCAGCTGGTGCGGGGCCGGGGCGCAGCCTCCCCCTCGCCCGGCAGCAGATGCGCCGGGCCCGCTGCCGCCATCAGGGTGCACCTGTTGGGCTGCCACCATCTGCTCGCCAAAACGGGAACGAGCCACACCCAGCGCCGGCTGGCCGGCTGGGGACAGCCTAATCTCCTCCTCACAGGCTTCAAACCGGCAGCCACAGCATGGGCCACACAAAGGTCGCCTGCATAAAGGCTCCAACCGGCTCGGCTCAGCAGCCTTGGGGGGCACCTAATCTCGGGCCTTGGCGGGGGGCTGCCGCCTGCGCTGACAAGAAAGGGCTCTCCAAATTAATCCAGAGAGCTATTACCTGACAAGAAAGCGTCCTGTAAACTGCCCTTTTTTAAAAAAGAAAGAAAGGTATTAAGTTAACATGTATACTAATATTAAGTAAATTAAGCCACAGTGGTATTTTTGAAGACTATTTAGTGACGTGTAAGCACTGCACAGACGCCGCCAGTGCTGGTCCTTACTAATGGGGATGACTTGTGAGCTGCACAGACTGAACACCTGCTTTGGAAACTGGAGATTCTGTCCAGCACACGCCACAGCCGGTTCCTGTAAGGAATTACCTGACTTGCTGGTGTGAGTCCCAGCAGCCGGTGTCAGCAGTTCCCAAAAAATACACTCCATCTGGAACCTGTCACGAAAGTGCTTAAAAATACCTTTATTATCAAATGTATAAGAAAGCAAGAAATACATGAAACATGGACAGGATTCCAATCTCTTAGCCACAATGAAATACTGCAGAAGCCAGGACATATAATTGCATGACCTATTCACGCTCTCTTTCAGTGTTCATTTTTTGACATATTTACCAGCGTTCCATTTAACACTGAGGGAATAAAAGGGATGAAAAGACAACCTGCCAACACTGACCCTTGTCCTGAGCCCTTCTTGCAGGGCGCCCTTATTTCCATTAGGTCACAGTAGCAGCAGCATCAGATGTTGGCTTCTTTATGAAGCATGTCTGAGCTTTTTCTGAGTGTTTTTCCCTATTAAATGTAGAAAGCTGGCACCTCACTCTCTCTTAGAGAACTCCCTGGTTCCACAGTATTCTGGGATTCCATTCTACAATAGCTCAAACTCTCCAACATTCCACGCTGTTAAGGCACCGGCTCACACCGTGCTGGACAGGATCACTGGCCCAGATCTGCACAGGCGATGCTGGAAACTGAGGGCAGAATTGGTTTTTCACCCAATCTCCCTCCTTACAAGCAGAAAGAAAGCAAGATCCTCTGTGTCTGAACCCTTGAGTGCAGATACTTTCTGTGTTCCATCAGCACTCTGTACTGTTTGTTTGCTTTTTTGTCCACCTGTGTATTTATGCCTGAGGGCTACACAGCGAGCTCTCGGAGACAGACTCATACTTGTTATGGGTCACTGCACTACAATGGGACTACAATATTTTTTTTTTTTTGGCATCAGTTCCCATCAGGTACATTAATAGAAATACAGCAAAATAAAATAATAATGACAATATGAGCAGCTCATCACCCTTAGGCTATGAAGCCAGAGAGAATTATTTTGTTATGGTATATATTAAAGGAAAATATTCGAAGTTTCATCACATGAAATGTTTTAATTCAGAATTGACAAAGCAGCAGAGAATAGGGTAATGATTTTACCTCTGGAGGGATTAGGACTTTTCTATCTTCAAATTTGCAGCAGCTATCTGAAGGCAAACACTGAACAGAAATATAATAAATTACCGTGAGCAATCCAAATTTTTTAAGGAAGTTAAATATTAAAATATATTAATAAATGACAAGTTTCCCCTTTAAAATATGCAAAGGTAATTCAGCAAAAATGTTAGAACAAGTCCATCTGCTAAATTAGTTGCAAGATACTGGTGGCTACTTTTCCATTTACACTAATGATGAGAAATGTAAAAGGGCAGCTTCATAATTCAGGGTGTTCACTTCAAGAGGTTCCAAGAACACTTATGCTAAATGTGTCTGTCTACCTAATCAGCCAGTTTCTTCTTTCCTTTAAAGACTGAAACCCAATTACAGAACCTGTAGTCCCAATTTTTAATTTCCTTGACCCCATACTAATATATATTTCAATGTAAGAAAGCTGGAAGATGATAGAGTTGAATTAGCACTTTTAAACTAAGCATATTGCATTCTCTTAAATCAATGGTTTCTCTTGTGCCCTCAAGCAATATGTGATTTGTAAATTTGAGACATGCTACCTTTAGGCAGTAAGCAATCTCTTTAAAAACACTAAAGTAGGCAACATATGGTGGCACTGTGCAATATGAAATTGTTCTAAAGATACAAGTTTCCAGCCTCAGTGGTACAAGCCCAATTTTAAATAAAACATAGTATCATATGGTTCCTGCTTAAACACGGCAGTAAAAAAAAGCTGGCTATATGGTCATCCTCTAAACGACAGAGGGAACAGTTTACACATGTACACTTGGAAACCCAATGTCTACAAACACACCATTACCCACTACCTTTCAATACTTGGAAATACTGAAAAATGACAGCTTGTGTATTTGCAGAGCCTTATAAGCTCATGGATTTCTCTCTTCTTATTTTTATTTTTGGTTGAATCACACAAACAAAACCATGGGTATTTTTTGTTGTCAACCTATATGTGTGTCTCATAAAACACACATTCTATGTTCACAGTTTTCTACCGCAGAGACCAGCTGGGTCACATTAGTCATGTCAAAGCATGTCAAGGACTATAACATGTAATTCAGTCCAATGTTACGGTGAAGGTGAATCTGTTCCATTACCCATGCAGAGAGGGGATAGTGGTATTTTAGCTTGGGGACATGACTTTTTACTTAAATCTGCTCTTATTGACAAATGTACATATAAATTCCCAAAACATAGCAAAACTAATTTTTTTCCCATTGGACACAAGGATAGAAAGAAATCAGAAGAGGGAAACAAGTTTTTTTGTTAGTCATCAATTATCTGATCTAGCAGCTTAACAATTGATTTGAAAAGGCATAGGACTAGACTTTGAAAAGAAATTATTACTGTGCTAGTATGTACATGGACAGAGAGCAACTCCTCTTCTAATTTTCGGCATTACAAAAACTGTACAATTACTTTGGTCTGTAATTTAACCTAGCATACACTGTACTTCACTGTTCCTGTCTGAAAAATGAAGAACTCTTCTGCAGGAAAGATTTTCTTGTAAAATGGGGGTAAAGAAGTTTATATAAAGGCTTTGTACACTTCTGTCTTGTCTCTGTAGACATTGCACATTCTCTTTCCCACACATTGACTTCAAGAAGGGAAATCTGAATGTTCTGGCCACTAACAGCTCTGAGCAGTCATTAATTATAGAGGCCTCTTGCCTTGATTGGGTTGTCTCTCAGGCTCAATGTCCTACAGTGTTTTTTAAGAGCAGTCTATGATAATCTATGGGCTGTGTGTTGGTAAGAATGCAGTGAAAGAGCCATTGTGAGCATGGATTTCTTCTACATAGGAATTTTACAGATTTTATGCTACATTATTGATGGTGCCAGATTTTTCAGTTGTCCTCAGCCATAGATACTGGAAAGCAGTGCTGTGCTCCTTTGGAAAGCATGGAATTAGATTAATCAAGACCGCTTAGAGGATGTATCAGCTTATTCCTGCAACAAATATAGTCTTTACAGACAAATGACCTCTAGGCTAGTCCTCTGAAACTGGATATTGAAAGGTGCTCAGACATTTAATATTCATTGACACCAATTAATTTAGACACATTCCTTTAAGATTCTGACTCTTATCCTTGTGACTATGAAATGGTTAGGCATGGCTTGCTTTTATCTGGTCTCCATTCCCATTTGATCACCTTCTTCAGCGATTCAACAGTGACAAATTACAGATAAAAACAATGAAAAGTCACATGTGGACTAGAAGTGTTTAGTTAATTCAGAGAAGTTTTCTTTTTCTCCTGGTGAAAAGCTCTCAATCCTGCTGCGCTGGGTGTTTGCTGTGCCCCCAGGACAGCCAAACATCTCTGCACACTGGCATGCCTCTTCTGTTGCAAGGGGGACTCCTCAGGGCAGACCAGTGATATAGTGGCCTCATCTTGTCTAGAACATTGTGCCACTTAGAGCATTTAGGGCAATTACACCAGTTCTGAGGTTGGTATGTGACCTGGAAATAAAGTAAAGATATTGTTTTTATTTAACTTTCTTTTCCTGGGCACCATCTAGGTTCAAATCACCTTGAGACATGCCTTGATGAGTACTGCAACCACTTCCTTTCTGGATTCCAAGTCAAGTATGAAAAGCAAAACTACCTTTTCTGTGAGAGGTTTATATGTGTGTTGTTTTGCTGTGCACCTTTCCCATTTTGAAAATTTCCACAAGATCTGAGTTAGTGTGTTCTACAAGGGCTAATTTTATTACAAGCGTTCTTACCCAGTTTTTCATCTGCTGCTTCTACCTACTTTTGCAGTCATTAGTTGTATTAATATGTCGTGTAATCATTGCATTTGTGACTTCTAACTGGATTTTTGGAAAGACAGATGGACTCCTTTTGCACAATAAGATGTAGCTGTGCTGAAGTGTAATGAGCTGGGAGCTGTTACAGGAGATATTGATCTTACTCCAGCTTTTTACTTGTTATGGCACTAATTGTCTCAGGGTTGTTTACCTGATAAACAGAAGAATGAGATTACACATGTGGACTGTAGTCAAAGCAATGACGCCAGGTAAATACTTTTAATAATGGCAATAATGGAGTTCCCTTCACTTCAGCAAAAGCAAACACATGTAAGACACATTTGCAACTTGAAAAATTCAAGAATAAGAGCAAGTTAGACCCCACATTGCTGAGGAGCCAGGAAACAGCAACATGATGCAACATTTTTCCATGATTTCGTATCAACAGTGAAATGCTTCTCTTCATGGCATGCATTAAAATGCTGTACAGTGGAACAAACAGAGAAATACAAGCTAATTAAAGGAGTTACATTTTGATCCTTACTAAAACTGCATAGCTTTATTGTGCTTTGACTTCTGATTTTTCTTTCTAAATAATGTCTTTTTATATAAAAAAACCACTGGTAACATAAAAAATGCTCAGTGATAAAAGAGAGCCAAGTTTCTGTTTCAGTTTACAAGGCCCTTTTGGCAAGAATTGAAATCCAAAAGGAGTTTTTGCTACCTTGCAAAACTTGGATTGTAACTCGGTTTATTTTTAAATTAATTAGAGATTCATTCCACACTGCCAATCTAGTATTTGGGTACACGTCTTTGGAAAAGTTCCAAAAAAGTGACACTCAGTTACCACGGTTACGCCCACAAGTGTATCAAGTCTACCTGGAAATGATCAACCACAAGCTTAACTGGTCCCCTGCGCATACAAATGCTGTGACCTGTGAATACAATGCATCATAATGATGTACAAAAACTATGTTTGCTATGAATAAAATGAGATGAAACGATGCATGCAGGATTGTAAAAATCCTGGTAATACTGTCAGACAGGGGACATTGTGACAGCCCTCCTCTTGCTCCTGTCCCCTTCTGCTCCCACCCATTGAAACCGGATAGAACATTTTACCTACTGGATTGTGCTAGCAAGATAAGTGAGATGTTTGATTAGATTCTCAAAACTTCAGAACAGGTTGGCTTGCACTTACATTTTCACAACAGGAACAGGTAATATTTGTGGTATTCCTTGGCAGCAGACGAGACCCGAGTGAAACACGGCAATTTTAAATATATATTTTTATCAGAATGCTGGGACTGCTGACATGAGAAAACCAAACAAAACAGAGATGTTTGTAATATTGCAATAGACACACATAAAATTTGCATGTAATTTTATTCAGAAGTAGCTTCAACAGAAATAATTTTCAGTACAGAAAATATTCCTATTCCCATATAGAACTGCCCCAAAGATCCAAGGTACGCATATCTCTGTGTGGAGAATTCACTGCAAAGAGTATGTGATAGATTTGGCAAGTCTCTCTTTTTCTGTCTCTGCCTAATGCAAACAGGATTCCACATGTGATCTTTTTTTCAGACCTCTCATAAATACAAAGCAGAGGAAATGTTCTCATGAACCCCTGCAAAGAGAAGCCATCAAACTTCACCTCTGAGTTGTAAAAACAGTATCATATGCTTCAGGTACTATGATAAAATCCCACTTGCAAATGTCCTTGTGCTGTCTGGGTTTCATAAATCAGATTGCAGAACAATAGAAATCTGATGTAGAAGGAGCCTGATAAACCATCCTGTTGACCTCATTTCCAGTGCTGCAGGTTTTAGGCTGTTTTGTCAGCTCTTGTTTCAAATGGGCCAAATGTCGAGGCTTTCATAAGATCCCTTACAATTTTATTCCATACTTTAATACATCTCATTGTCTGGGAATTTCCTCCTCTCGTACGGCTTGAAGTTTGTCTGCTTTAATTTCAGCCGGTCATTTCTCGCAATATCCCCTCTGTGCTAGGCATAAATATTTAATCTTTCACTTGAGGTTTGAATTGTTTCAACAAAAGTCAAAAGGAATTGAGCATTTGCATTAATAACAGAAATATCTAGAATCACTATAGCTAAAAACAATGTGGATTTTGGAAAGGAGGCAAAAGCTATGTTTGAGAATTCAACCACCTTTTTACTACCAGAAATTATAAAATTACTTTATTGAGTGCGGAGTTCATCTTGTCTGACTGTTCTGATCTTCTACTCACTATTCCCAGCACCTGCTATAGGCCATCCTTGGGGACAGAGTGCTTGGAGTATTCTGGGAATTTGGGGTTCACAAGAACTTCAAAGCCTGTGACTGTCTGATAATTCCCCCATTCCTAAAACAGGAAAAATGTGAATTTTACAGCAATATGAAACACAGATCCTAAAAGTTTTTCAGTGATCACCTGTAACCCTTATTCCTTGTGTCTGGATTCATGGGGAATAAAGGACGGAAAAACATTTAAAGACCATTCTACCTTTCTTTAATTATTTTCTCTACTTAAAGCATGAGCATTTTCTACTATTAGTATCTGCAAAGGTCTGCACTAACTTCAGTCAGTGCCAGCTGAAGCCAGAACCTTGACATGTGCTTGCTCACTACTCTGAGCGCTAGAAACTTGTGGTGTCTTTCCACACTTGAAATTCTTCCCCACTCTCCACAGTCCCTAATAATATCCTGGACATGTACCGTCATCTTTATTCATGAGAGTGCAGATGCAGCCAAATTAGTGGCAGCAAAGCACATTTTACACAGCAGAAAATACAATCTGTCTTCTTTTTGATTTTTTTTTTAATAAAAAAGTTTTATTTAAAAAAAAAATCAGACAGTAAGATTTAAATTCAGCACCACCCGTTGCAAGAGTCTGTTTAAAAATGCACAGCTGGCTTGATGATGAGTGACAAATCAAAAGTCAGAGTGAAACTTCCCAATCATCTGAGCCCTTGCCACCCGATTAGCAGAAGAAAAACAGGGCAGATGGAGGGAGACGCAGCAGTTCGGAGGGAACAGATGGCCACTACGAACTTGATATATGAAATTAATAACACTTTCTCAAATACAATTAGTAGCAGGAATACATTACCTGAATTTTCATAACTGTGAGCAAGCTGACATTAAATGAGGTTTTTCAGATTAACAGTCAATATAACATTGATATTTGGAGAGAAATAAAAAATTATATGGAAAGTAATAAGGACCTTTCTGCTTTTTGTGCTATAACTGATTATGAGTGCCCAGCTGAAAAAAGCCTGCATGATCCTGTAGTTTGAAACTCCCCAGATATGTGCTTTCATGATTAACTCATTTATTTCTCAAACCAAAGACAGGCAACATGAGGTTTCACACAGACTCTCAGTGCACTGTGAGAATCTGTCTTACAGTGAAGGTTTCTTCGGTCCTTACAGCCAAGGGCTTATAAAAATCTGAAATAAAATTTTCAAAAGATAAGATTGGTTTTGGAAATCTAAACCAAGATGTCTTACCATGGTGTGTTTCCACACCTTCTGAAATGAAATCGGGCCCATTTAATTTGTCTTTAATTTGGTATCCAACACAATTAGTCTGCTTTGAGGACGTTGATTCCTTCTTTTATAGATGGCCTGTGCAGAGGGGATGGGATTCAGAACAAAAACAAGGGAAAACATGTAATGCACTTCAAAGCCTGGCTCAAGGCTTGGGAAGAAACAGCATTATAACACTGCACATAAGCCAGCTCAGTGGATTGCACAGACAAATGTCTGGGTGAGGGGATGACAAGGACCTTGCTTGGTTCCCTACAAGTCCTGGCATACCTAGGGGGATGATTAAGTAGGTGTTTCTTGAATCTTATGTACTGACACTTTTTCATAAACCAGAGGTGGTAGAATCACCTGAGAGGTCATTTTCTCAATTTAGAAGAAAATGTTACAAAAATAATAGAAAAAATTACAAAAGAATTAATTACAAAAATTACAAAATTACAAAAAGAATTAGTAAAAACAAATGCTGGCACTCTCCTAAGGAAATAGAAGTAAAAATTATTGCTTTCAAGTAAAAACTAGCCATTGTTTTCACGTTAAAACTGGTGTTTTTAGAGTGTGAGTATACACATACATACACACACCAAAGAAAGCCTTTCATTTTTTCTAATATGAAATATTTAACTGCAATGCAACAGCTGTCCCCAGAGAACTTTAAATTTGGTGTTGAATCTTTCTGGCATTCATACTGACTTTTCAAACTAAAATTCAGATATATAAAAGGACATTCTTGAAAACTCAAGACAGGACTGGAAGTGCAAGAGACGGGATTGAAAGTGCAAAACTTACTGTATAAACATTTTCCTGAAATGGTCTGAAATAAACAATGGCGTTTTTAATCTACAGGAATTGAATAGCTTTTTTCTGCATAAAATTTTCTTGAAAGTTCTAAGGGAACCTTTTAAACCCTTGCTACCTCATACCTGGGATGACATGGAAATCTAAATGAGTTTCTTCCTTTCACTGTCACACAATTATCACTTTTTTCTCCCTTTCCTCTCTGTTGTTATTTTCTTTATTGTTGCTCCTCAGCCATAGTCGACAGATGCAAATGTAATTTGTTTATGAATCACAGCACATATTTATGTGAATATACCATATGAATATGCTTGCAGTATGATTTCAGCTGGGTGAATACTGCAAAAGATGATTTGCAAACACTGCTGTGAATAAAGGGCATGATACAAAGCTCATTGCAATCCATGGGATGACTCCTGTTGGCTTCCAGGAGTCTGGCTCAAGCTCCAAGCCAAGACTTTCCATTCAAAGGAATACTTGCTTGCTGATTGTCTGTTGTTCATGTTTATCCAGGCAGAGCTTTGTTTGTGCAAATACTGGGATGAAGCTTCTACTCAGGGTAACACACATTTCTGCACAAATACATGAATTTTCTCTATGACTACATATGGTCATATGGAAGTGTTATCAACACAAGAATCTATGAGTAATCATTTTTAATAATGATTTCAATGAACTGTGGAGAGTTCAGGAGTCACAGACACATGCATTTTATCTAGTTTTTCAAACAAAGATTTTTCTGTCCCAAGCAGAGCTGTCAGTCCAACACTGGGACATAGTAGTACTGCATCTGGAAAAAACAGGTAGAGCTTGGCCTCATGCTGCCTGAAAGCAGTAGCACATTTGGCTTCAATAAAGGCAAGTTCAAGATTGTTCTCAGCACTGTAACTTAAGAAAAATGCTGAAAAATAGAAATGAATTTGGGCTTTAGGTTTCAGAGTTTTTAAGTATGTTCTTAATACTTTAAATTTCAGTTCTGCAAGGTGTCATTTCGATGGACGTTAAACTCACAGGACCTTATAGAAATGGGTTTGGGTGACTGCCAGAGAGCATAGCTGTTATTGTTTGGTCTTGTACTCATAGACAATGTCTATTGTCTTTGCCCAGATAAGCAGGTTTTGGCCAGAAGTACCATTTCTCACACCAGACACACAACAACATGATTGGCATCAAACTCTAATGAACAGTAATGAGAAAAAGTGTTCCAACAACAGAACGAAAATGCCTTTTAGTGCAAATGTTAAAGCATCTCTCTTTTGATTCCCACTGCCAACATTTAAGTTGCAGAATTTGGTAATGTTTATTCTTCAATTCTAAAAACTCCTTGCAACTGCCTTCAGTCTTGCCTTTTTCACTTTCTTGTATGGCAGAAAATATCTTCAAATGACGATACAAACTGGCACCAAACAAAATCTTTCTATGTATTTAAACTTACGCTGTTCACTTGACTCAGTGACCTGGTGGTATTGTCCAGAATTGCATTAAACAGCTCCAGGCAGTGGAGACAAAAATTCCTTTCATTCATCAACAGATAAGGAGTTTTGACAACTATCCCTTGAGAGAAAGAGAGAAAAAAAAAAGAAAAAAAAAAAAGAAAAAAAACCCCAAACCCCCCAAAAAACCCAAGAAGAGATTACAATGTAATAATGCAAAAAGCACAGTCAAAGAGCCAAAGAAAGATTGGAGGAAGCTGTAGGGCTGCCCAGGCAGACAGGGAGACTGCTATCAGAATTGAACAAGAGAAAATCCAGATCCCCCTTCCACTCCTCTACCTGTTTCTTCTCAATGTCACTATCAGTGCACACAGTGATATAAAACAGGTCCAACAAGTATTCCAGTAACTCCTCAGGACCACCAGGGCAAAACCAAAAACATTCAGGGCTTGACACTTAACCAAGGCAACATGCCAAGCTTATCACATGTGAAAAAGCCTTGTAGAGGAAAATAATCATCTTCATGTTCACAGGGTCTGGGTGTTAACTCTCCAAAGACTCTCTTGTATTTTCCATTCCTTTGCCTATGGCAGATGAGGGGGTTATTTGCACGGAAACTCCAACCTCTGAATAGATTTTTGTTAACTACAGAGCATGGGAAGGAGCCAGAGATTTCTCTTTTGTATCTTAATACTGATTATAAACAGGGCTCTTGTTATTGCAGAGGCTTGCATGACAAGATGGCCCAAGGATGGTCAGTTTTCTGTGTGAACCAGAAATCACAAGGAGCTGAGGAGGAGGCAGCAGTTCCACTTTCTCACAGTCTTCAGAGTTTCAATTTTTTTCCCCTTTTTTGCACTGGAAAAATAAATTTTTCAATAACATAAAAATGGCTTGTGTCAACAAACTGCAGTGACCCCAAACCAGAAATGGGGCCCCTGCCCAGCTGACTGCCAACATTCGCTTCATGTCTTTCTTCACCTCTTACGCCTGGAGACTCTGCGTCCAATTCCAACATGTTTGGAAGTGACACCTCACTGAAAATGTTCTTTTTAGCTTCTACCTGAGAGGACATAGAGGACTGGTTAGCTGTGAACAAGGAAGACCTAAATTCCAGTTCCTGTTCTGCCAGATTCAGAGTATGAAATATGAGCCATTACTCTACCCTCCTGAGACATTACTAGGACTTCCCTTTGTTCTTCTCTCCCCAAATCACCCAGAACTCTGTTGTAGCTTAGTGCTGTACCACTGGTTATTGCTCACAATGAAAGAATAAAGCTTGTTGACAAGCCTTTTTTAGGACTAAATCAGGGCATACTTTGAGTTTAGCATCTGATATTACTTGAAGGTAGCATGCAGTTCATTTGCACCTGAAGATGCATGATCCTGTGCAATGCTGGAGGCCTCAGATCCTCAGGCCATCATCACAAATAAGTGTTAAGCATTAATCAACCCTAATTAAAAATATCATACTAATACACATGTAGGCATTCAAGAAAAATATCACTAATTGGATGCTTCCAAACATACTAAAATTTTGTCTTCTTTTCTTTCATTGAACACTACTTTATTTTGGCTCACTAAACTTCTGCCACCTTTATCTTAAGTTCCCCTCCAGTGTAATTCAAAATTGCCCTTGCATTTACTTTCTTTTGAGTGAGGACTTGAATCTCTGAAATGCTGTATATGTGCTGGGCACTTGCTGAATACTCATCTCTCCACAATTCAGTGATGCTCAGTTCCACATATCAAATATTCTGGTATTTGGGGAATAATGATAATTAGGGAGAAAAAACTCAGAAATACTGTATAAGGCACGATTTTTTTATATTTCTATCTGCATTGTGGCTGGGCAAGTGGAAGAGGTGGAGGTAAGGACAAGCACAATGTTTGCATAATCTGAGAAAAACTTCCTGAGACTTCTTTCTGATGGGATATGGGAGTTGCATACATTATTTCTACCTGATACTGGAGGGACATTGAAATATTCATTTAATCAGCATCTAACATCAGTGGATTTGAGAGCATAAACTTTAATTTCTCACTGGAATCAAATGGAATGACACTGACAACTACAAATAAAAGAGATACAGATTCACAAGCTGCCCCTGCTAAAAAAAAAATCAATTGCTTCAAAGTAATTCTTGGTATTGTCAGTTAAAAATAAATAAACTAAAAGAGAAAGCCTAATGAGTATGTTTATGACCAATGGGAACATCAACAAGCATCTGTTAATATGAACCTAGCAGAATTAGTGCTGAAGAAATATGACTTGGTTTACTACCTGTAGGATCTCTGTCACATTGGTGACATGCATTTATGAAATGTTATTTTCCTGCAGGTAAAGAAAATATTAGTTAGGAAGTACTTACTTTGACTGTTATTTTTCTTAACAATCTATTAGAGAGGCTGCAGATGCTGAGGGGACTGTGATGGCTCAGTAGAGATCATCTTGGTCTCTTACTCACATCATGTAGCCTTCAAGCTGAGGTGCCACAGACGGAGCCTGGAAATAGCTGTATTGTTCACATGTCTAACAACCATGGGTTTGCAACGATGCATTATGTAGGTAAATAAATACTATGGTCCTTACAGGTAAGTCAACAAACTGAATGAAATTGATGGTTCTGTAGGTGAGAAGCAAAAGCATGAAATCCTCATTGTTTCCTTCTGACTGGTGTCCTTTTTGACTAATTTCTCTTTCTGGGGTTTCCATCAATGGTAGGTGCCCCCTATGGAGTGCTCCTTTTCCTAGATCTAGTCTAAGGATTTCTTTTCTGACCTTACACTTTCTCTCCTTGCCTCTCAGAAGAACTTGCTTTCCTGTGTTCCAGTTTTCTGGCCCATCTGCTGCCCTCCCACACATGGCAGAGGGCAACAGATGGGTGATAATCATGCGGAAAAAGGCAAATGGAGGCCATGCGGAGGGGAAATGCAGCTCTGTGGCATCGTGCCCTGGCAACACAAAGCCACCACTAGTCATCCACTGCACACACACCGCGAATCCGTCAGTGACAAGTAAGGCGTGTGGCTGGTTGGAATAGGAACATTTTGGGACGCTGCCAGTGCTGGGTGGCTGGTTCCCACTGGTAAACATTGTCACTTATGGTACAGCACTTCTCAGGAGTAAGCGAAGCACACCTCGTCCACCTCTTCAAGAAAGGCTCATCTCCATTTTTGATAGGGCAAGATGATATTTCACGGTGTCTCATGTCGGGCTCCTTTAGGTTGCAGACATAAAGCTAATTTGTGACCAGTGAGCTCTGATGCTGGATGAAAGGAGGCATGCACACAGCAATAACCAACATGTTTGCACAGGTCTGAATCCACAGCAGCTCATCTGCTTCTGACAACAGCTTGCTAGGACATGTAAAGTCACCGGCAGGAGATGACAGAAGAAATGGACTTGGCAATGTCAGTCAGCCACAGATGACTGTGAGCTATCAATATGATCCTGAAAAATAACATAAAAAAAGAGGCAAATATTGTATGAAGGTATTTTCATGTTTAGAACAGCAGAAAAGATATCTCTCTGGTACGCTGGTGCATGGCTACCTCAAAAAGGCAAATGAGAAGAATAAAAAGACTTGCCTATATGATCCATTGGTGAATTGCAGCACAAAGACCACAGACTCGATAGCCTTAAGGTTTCTCTCCAGTGCAACGTAACTCACATCTCTAGGAAGTACACGCAGTCCCATTAGTGAAGAATGCCTTTCCCAAAGAAATGAAGGGTATCTAAGTTACAGTTCCATCAATCAAACAGTCTTAAACTTTTAAAAAAGTTTTAATTGCTTACAGAGCTTTACAAGCTTACAACAGATGCAGAAATAGTAACAGGTTGAACATTAATATTCTGCATAAATTTCTTTAAGAAGTGTAACTTTTCTACTATGGTATGAAATGGTATGTAATTGTCACCAGTGACAGGACTTGAAGAATTGGCCTGAAGCTGTGTCAGGGGAAGTTTAGGTAGGATATTAGGGAAAGGTTCATCACCCAGAGGGTGGTTGAGCACCCCTGGAAAAGGGTCCACAGGGAAGTGGTCACAGCACCAAGCCTGACTGAGTTCAAGAAGCATTTGGACAATGCTCTCAGGCACAGGGTGTATCTCTCGGGGTGTCCTGGGCAGGGCCTGGACCCGGACTTGATGATCCTTGTGGGTCCCTTCCAACTCAGCTTGTTCTGTGATTCTGTGACATCCCATGTGTTAACTAGCAAGCTGTAATACCATATACAGATGGGGTAAATATGCTGAGCAGTTGTGCATGTTGTATTAACTTATGTTTGAGAAGCCAAATGAACAGAGAAGTTCTGAGCTGCTCCCTTCCAGTAGTGAAGCACTCCCAGAACAATGCCAACGCTGCTAGATCAGATAGGAAATATTATCTGGAAAATTGCAAATAAAAACTCTTGACTGTTCAGACAGTACACATAACCTTCAAAACTTTTCTTGTTCTTAAAAAGTATTTTCACTATTCTTGTTTCCTATCCTACAGAAAAAACTTGTTCATATATCTACCATATACATATATATACACTGTATTTGAAGAGTTCATTTTTCCATTGCTTCTTCCCTCATACTTTCTCATACTTCACCTTTCAGTTACCTATCTTTCAATAACAGTATTTGAACAGTAAAGAAGATTTCAAAAGGATTTTAGGAAAATTACTTTTAAAATTATGCTTTCCAATGCCTTGGATCTACAACAAATAAGTAATACTATGGTGCCCAGACAGTTTCTACCTACAGTGAGATGCTCCAAAGTGAAGTTATGAAATAAAAAATGTATAAAATGAGACAGTGAAAGGAAAATACACATAGATGTTAATGACAAATGATCATGTGATTTGTTAAGAGATAATTATGAGCTAGTCTGAAAGATCTGCTTGTTCTGTAAGGCCATTTCATAATAACGAATACCAATAGGATTTTACCACTGTCCTGGGCAGAATCAAGGCAAGGATGAGCAGTACCAATCTATATTGGTTTTGGAGGGTTGGCAAGATAAAACTAATTCAATTTTTTAATTTCCTTGGCAGCCATTTCTTGTCCAAAAAGTAAACCCTTTGCATTCCATATTATTTTCCAAGAATAACAGCTTTGGATGTTTAGTTTGGCTAAATTAGAGAAGCTGACCACCTGTTTGTAGAAAAACAAGACATTCTCACAGATGGAAGTTCTGAGCTATGATAAGGAGTTCTAAAAGAAATCTTCTTGGGTGCAGAGAGTGAAGTAGGTAAAATACAGACACAAAAAAACTCTTTGTGGACATTTCTGAGTGTAGGGTAGATGATATGGAATAAAAATCTATAAATCTTCTCATCTCCAGTTTCATAATAAATAGCGAAAGCATCACATCTTGTATTCTGCAGAAATGTACAGGACAGTATTGATTACTGTAAAAGGAACAGGCTTGTGCTAGCAAAGAGATGGATGAGGTTCTTTATACGCTCTTGAAGATGAGTGTCCCATAAAAACAGAAATTTGCAGTGTGTATATGGTCGTTCTTATATACAAAATGGTCTTTCAGCAAATGAATTATGATGTGTCAAAATGACTCATAGGGACTTTGCCACAGTGCAGTGTGTTTGAGAAAATTGCTGCCACAGAGTAAATATTTTTTATGTTGATTAACAGTAACACAGCTGGCCTCTGACTTTGCAAATTTAATGGAAATTTCAGGGTTAATGAATGAAACTAATCCTCTCTTGCTCTCTCCTTGTTTTACTTTCTTACACACACACAAATGCACACCAAGTTTGTACAAAAAATCTCACTTATGTTGTTTCTAATGAGAAACATCCAAGCAAATCAACATACCTTCACTATACAGGTACCAAAGAAAAGTACAGAGGTTTTAGGAGACTCATTCCTTCCAAAAAAACACATTCTAGTGAACTGCACAGCTGTATCACAAATAATACTCTGCCTTATCACTATTAAAAGTTGTGCACGATAATAAAAAAATGCAAATTAATGAAGTAGACATTGGGGGAAGACTGATTTCCAAGAGAAAGGACATCAATGAATCAGAAATGTTCCTGAGCTCTGTAACCCGGCACCTGAGAGGATGGAAAGGCCCTTGCTTTGACGTATGGCCTTAACATCTCTGCTCAAAGAAAGATTTTACTCAAATCTTGCAAGGTCAAACTTCTTTTGCAGGAATCTGGGTCTTCTTTTTATCAGCCAGACTGGAAATTTCATACTTTGTGTGATGATTTTGCTTGGTTTTCTTCCCTCCACTGCCCTTGTTTATGCTCCTGTGCAAACTGCCAGGTTGGCCAGGGCTCCTGCAACTGCTTTGCAAATTCCTACCATTGCAGTTGCAGATTCATCACCTTTAAGTGTGCATACTCTGCCATAAAGGGGACTTAATCCCACACAGGACCATTCTCAGGTCCTCAAACACTTTAGCTGCAAACAGTGTTGGGAGATAAAGGTAGTAGCTCTGCAGTTTTGGGTGGGGATGTAAGATATCATCCAGTTTGTCAAGGAATTCCTGGGGAGTAGGGGTGGATGGTGTGTGTCATTTTCAACTCTAATTTCTCTGGCCCCTTAATGCTGTCCAAGTTCATTAAAACTGAAGAAAATTATGTACTTCCAGAGGCAATATAAAAAGGAATCTACCTGCTGAAGCTAGTGAGAAAATAGAGCAGGTGAGTGCTCACAAAAGCAAAAAGAAATCTTAAAAAAGGCAAAACAAATTACAAGTAAATATATGGTTAGAGAAATAAAACAGCACACCTCTTTTCTAAGACACCAGGCTAGAACACAACCCTCGCAGCATGTTTTAGCTTGGTGGGCATTAATCAAAGTGCTTCCTATTATTTTCTTTTCTTCCTCCTGCTACACCTCCCCATACTTTTATTTTCCCTAGAACAATTCTATAATAGCCACTTACTTTAACTTCCAGAAAAAAGGATTTATAGAGTGCAGGGAAATTTGATTTGCAAATTCAATCAATTCTATATCCAGGAAAAATAGATAATAATGATTGTAGAACCAACAGATACCATTAACTTACTGAAATTAATCCATTTTAATAATGCTGATCTCTTCCCAGATCAAAGGAAAGGTTGGATAATTACATTTTTTTCCATTCATACAATTACATTTTGTCTGCAAGTTTCTTGAGGTTCAGTTTGCAAAGGCTTTAGAGGCAGTTCTGTATGCCTTACTTGCCCACTCTTCCTGAGACAATATTATGCAAATTTTCCACCTGATGAGATTATGCTGGCTTCTATGTAATTTTCATGCAGAAGTCACAGGAATGCTCTGTGCATTTGGTATGCCTAAACTTTATAAACCTTGTCTTTGATGGTGGGGCAGACTCAAGGTCTTTCAACACTGGCATGGTAGAAAGTTGAGAATGGTCAGGATACTCCTGCCACAGGAAGAATGGTCCAAAGAAAGTGAACTGGGATGGAGACCAGCATCAGAGAGTTGGGCTGCCTGGTCCTTTTTGCCGCCGAGACCACAGCAGGGGCAGCTGATGATGCCTCAAGGAGCCAAAACTGGAGGCACCCCAACTCCTTCTTCTCTGGCAACAACAGCAAACCTGACTTTTTATTTGGCTATAGAACAGTTAAAGATAGATTATTCTCCTGAACAGGAATGTCCTGGGCACTCTTCTGAATCCATAATGTCACGAAAACCCACTGGCCAAAACCTAATTTGAAACTCTAAGGTTTGAACTATGAATGAAGAATTATACATGAAAGCATATAGGAAATGAAATGAAAAAAAAACCCACTAGCACCATCCTATAAATAGTGCTTGGCAAACAAAAAGTACAATCTATTATGATATAGTAGTCTCCATTTGTCTGGAGATATGACTTCTCATTATTATGGTTTTTTCCAGTTTTTATGGTATCCTCTTAGAAACATCTATATTTAGTTCTATCCAAGAAAAGAAGTGATATTTGTAGTAAAGGAAGAGCATAAGTAGCCTAACTGGTTTTACTGGAGTGCCATATTAGTCTAGTAGAACCACTACAGAGCAAAGGTTTGGCTTTCATATGAAGTGCAAACTCAAGTTCTCTGAATGTAGCTTCACAACCCTAGGATCTGAACCTGTTTCAGTGATTTTCCTGCCGTGTCAAGCCCTTAAATATCTTCCAGATTCATTTCAAATGTGAATGAAATCTCCTAAAGACTTGTTTAATCAAATATGATAGCACCTTTATGATTCTCTTAGCTGACAGTTTTAGTCTGATTTCTGTTGAATCTCAGCCCTTCCTCAATCTTGAACCCAAACCCAGGTTCTGAACCCAGACTCAGCACTTTTTCCTGTTTTGATCATTGTGGCATAAAAGATCCAGCAAATAGTCCAGAAAATCCTACTGTTGAACAGAGGGGAAGACTATGAAAGATGATAGAAGCATCTCAAACCCCTTGTCATTATAAGATTTAACTCTTGTGGAAGTGTTTCTTGGAAGGGTGTTGGTTTGATCCATGAGAAGCACTCATGTACATCCCCAGCACAGCATGGATGATTTTTGCACACAACTTTCATTTCTGCTCATAGGATAAATCCACATCATCTCCCTCAGACATACAAAAATCCAAGCAGTATACTCCACATCTTCCCTTCCAAGAGCAGAAGACAATATTCATCTGTGTGCACAGGGAAATCCATGTATCCAGTTACTGAGGTGCTTCTCTGCCTTTCTGGATACAAAAACCAGAGCTGATGAAGTACTCCAGATTTTTTTATTTTTTCTTTTAGTCCATTCCTCTTTTAAGCTTACAAAATAAAAAATAATTATCCTGGGGGGATGTTATAGCTGTGTAATTTTTTTCCACTGTATCGATAATTACTGTATTTCACATGCTCCTTTTTTAATTATATAATGTCTGAGATTAAAATTCAACAGCCACTCTCAAAGAGAAAGTGCTTTAATATCTGAAGTGCTGCTCCTGTAAATTGGCATCTGAAAGACAGGCTAAAAAAGGGGCATAAATACGAACATTCCCATCCTTCCTAACTGACTGCAATACCAATGAGCGGCACCGACTTTACACAGACCTCCCACATTCTTGATAGGATGTTTTCTAGCAGAGTGATCCACAAATATTATCATTCAATGACAATACAGTTTTATCAAGGTACGTCCCAATCCACAGGATACAAGCCCCACACAACAGACGGAAAATTTGGCGCAGCGATGCGCACACGGCGTGTGTTACTTACTGGTTATTGCAGTGGTCATACCGAGTCCCGTATGGCGTTACATTAACGAATGGCATGCAAGCACCTTCTGTTGAAACATCTGCGACAGGGAAATTTCAGGCATTTTTCCAGATATTTTTTTGTGCTCTCGACCAAATTTTCATTAGGGCTATAAAACCTGGCAGGCAGCATTGTTGTGTATGATTTTTTAATAAACTGGGACATGCCTTTGTTAGAGGAGTGAAGAAAAGGGCTCTTTAGAGACTTCTTCCTATTACAAAAAGTTCAGAAAACATACGACAGCTCACCAAACAGTGTCTCCTAACTTTTTTTTCTGTCTCCTCCAAGACTAAGATTTCCTGCTTCTTTAGATGTATACAAAGATTTACAGGTTTTGAAATGAAACCAAAAATGTAGAAATTTTTTTATCTATCAGATTAAATGATTCCAACAGTGGCACTACTAGAGAATGTGTTCAAAGAAAGAGCACATAGCTAACATAGATTTTTAGCATCTTTTTGATGCCTGCTGCCAGGAATCTCACAAAGGATTTTCACTTATTTAACAGACAAGGTCCCTTAGAAAAAAAAAGGAAGAAAGGAAAGCAAATGGACACGTGCAGATCAGATCTTGTACACAATGCAAGCCTAGAACGTAGCCTTGGTCCTTTTTCTTTCTCTTTTCCAGAAACATGCCTGCTCTCCCTTCTCTGCTCCCCTGCAAGACAACAGCCACTAGGCACAAATTGAAGTTCCATTTTGCAATTCTCCCTGCCACACTACGAACACTAATGCAGAACAAACATTCTTGGCAGTAAATATGTACATTATCATTATGTAAATAGGTATGTTATCATTATAGCAAAATGATGATGTTCTTTACTAAGTCTATATTCCCTTTCCAAGAATATTATGTAGTTTGAAGTATAATTTCCATTATGCCACTGGGGCTGAAAAACACTTCAGTTCAACAATAATTGGTATACTGTATATAACAAAATGTTTACCATGGATGAAGATAATGTTCAATCCTAAATCTTTTTGGACAAACAAACAAATGCAGTTTTACATGGTAGCGTTCAGCCTGAGTAACCAACAGAAAGCATTTTCAGACTAATATCCATTCCCACATCCAAGGTGAGCATCATATTGACATTTTATACCAACAACACCATGAGAAATAACATTTCAAATTGTATGAGGTGAATGATCTATTGTTAGCATGAAGGTGACTTCATTTCTGAACCTAAAATGAACTAGAAACGACTGCATGTCACAAGCTGATGGCACTGTTAACAATGTTTACATGAAGTCCATTGCTCAAGTGTAGGTAAGTATACCAGCACTGCAAAGCCCAAATCTTTAGGTTTTAATAATTCAAAAAGTTGTGATCAAAGAGCAAGGCAGGGCCAACTCCTAAGTCCAGCAGCTGTAAACTACTTGTACATACCTACATACCCCATGCCATTTCCTGAGAATTCGAGATATGTATGTCCTAGACTGAGGTAAAATAAGTGCTGACTTCTTACAGAAAAAACAGAATTGCTGGCATAAGTAAAATTGTATGAAAGTGTTAATATTTTCACAGCTTCTTCTGAGGTAAATGTAAATACTTGTCTCTCATTTTCCCTGAAAAAGTGGATTAGTTATTTAGAAGTATGTAAATGCATTCAAAATGTCTTCAGTTTCTTCTCATTCCTTTGAATGCTGCTTTGAACTGAAAAATCAATTTTCAGAAAGAAAGATATGCCAATTAGAATTAAAAAAAGCCAAAACAGAAGAAAGGGAACTAATTTATAAATTATAAAATATATAATGGCCACATTCCCACTGTTCTGCTGCCCACTTCTAACACATACCACATTGGGATTGTGAAAATATTGTATGAAAATATGCATATGACTCTCAGCATTCGTCTTTATGCACCAGCTCCCTTCAGAAACATTTTCCTGGGAAAAAAATTAGATAAGGAGGATAGCCTTTGAGGACTCTCACAGAGATTGTGCATGGTGATTTCTCCTTTCCCAATGCCAATAATTAGATAATTGTTTTGCATCTTCAGACAAATATTGTGGAAGCATAACAAACTATAAACTACTTTTCTCTGGCATTTCTATTCCCTTTTTACTTCAAAGTGTCTGATACAGCTGTGTTCACCACAGACGTGCGCAAAGCGTTTCTGCACGGGATGCAAGCACACATTGTCTCTGAGTCAATGGTTTTCTTCTCTGAAAACAGCTGCTGATGTTGGGCTGCCCAGTGTCTCTGGCCAGGCAGGACGAGCACATGTCCTGGCCTGTCCACTGGATCAACAGCTCCCACCCAGGTCCTGCCTGTGAAGCCAAACCAGTTGAGAGGAAGAAGCAGCAGCAGCAGGGAATATTTCCCATTTCCCTTGGATGTTTGTTTCAATTTTGTTTCAAACTGATAAAACCATGGAATAGTCTAATTTCTTACTGATCCTCTCCAAACTTAAGCCTCCAAAGCAAAGCATATTACAAAATGAGACTGTGGCTGGTATAAGAAAAATATTTCTCTGTCTTTTAGACCGGTTGTTTAGCAGGACCACTGGTTTCCCCTCATTCTTCTATTGAGAGAAACAGTGAGCTCCCTTTTTATACTCTTTGAAATACCCATGACTTCATGTACCTCTTCTATATCATCTGAACATTTTTCTTAAGCTGAAAAGTCCTACTCCATTCAGTCTCTTTGCACACGAAAGCCATACCATACTTATGGATATCTGCCACCCTTGTCTAGGACACCTTTCCTACTTCTACCACACCTTCTGCACACAATATAACACATAACATACTGCTGATTTATAAGATAATCCAGTGATATTTTCAATCATTTTCTAATATAAGTGGAACAGAAAACTCAGTTTCACATAAGCAGTCACAGCCTGAACTATGCAAATAACTGACTGGGAGAGTAGCTGGTCAAGTGGAAACAAGTAATCCAAATGAAAAAAATCATTTCAAGTCAAGGGGAAGCAAATAACACCAAAAAATAACTTTTTTTTTTTTTTGTTAGCAAACAAACTAGTTCCAAAAAGCCCTATCATTTCCAATGAGATGAAAAACTTTCTTTTATTCTAAGGACTTCAGCAGTTTTTAAAGAAAACTTATGAAAAAATTACCCCAAAAAGATTGCTTTTTTTGATATTTGAGGCAAAACAGGTGGCTGGAGTGAATCATGAAAATAAGAGCAATATGAGCAAACGGATATAAGCAGGACTTTATAAATCAAACCAGAATGCTCTACTTTTTCCTGTCTAATCTAAGCACCACTATCAATATATTTGTTATTTTGTTGATTTGAGGTAGCCAGTTAGGACGTGTACCTGGCAGACTTCCACTGACATTTAGCATTAGGAGCCCAGCATTGGGCTCCTCAGACAATATTGTGCTGTTGGAGCTCAGACCACTTCCTATTCCTGTAAGATTTAAGTGTAGCACTTGGGAAAAATCATCAACCACAGCATCATCCACAAACACAACAGTATCTGCTGGCCAAGTCTTTCCAAGACAAAGAATGAGCAGAGAAGGTATCATGGTGGACCCTAAAAAAAGAAAATAGAGTGCAAGGAAGAGATCTGTTACTCAGACTGTTGTGGACAGTATCTGTCTAAGTGTTGAAGTTTCTAATTTCTTCAATGCAAAAAAATGCAGCTGCACAAAAGTTTCATGTAGGTAGATGCAGCCTATGGCTGTCTAATGGAACAACGATATAACGCAGCCCAAGCCAAAACAGAAACAAAGCTTTAAATAGTGGGAACAATTAATTCTCAAAAAATATGTCCATGGAACAAGAGGGAACTGCCATAATTCGGAAGTTTTAACCTCTCTGGAGTTAGTATTTCTGTTTCTCCAGCTGGTGATATTTTCTCAATTTTGTGCCTGGAAAAGCTCTCTCTCCTCTCTTCAGATAGGTCAAGAACTCTGTTGAAGATAAGATCTAAGGGCCTGAGAAGATTTTGCAGTTGAAGAATCCAACATGTTCCAGGCAGTAGCAGGAAGGAAGATGGTAGAGGTTCTCCTGCTTTTAATGGATCTCAGTTACTTGCCCTGGGCCCAAGAGAAGTTGCTTAAGACCAGCTTCCCAAAGGCTGGTGACACATTATGGAGGAGGAATGTCATGGTGGATCTGTGCTTCATTGAAGGTCACATGTCTGGGTTACAATATACCGTTAACTTCTTAAAAGAACAGCACATAAAATGTTGTGGTGCAGGCAAGGGGATCTCTTGATATCTGTATTTTGCATGCCACTCTGTGAAAAGAAGAAAATACGCATTCCTCTCCCACTGAATACAGGCAGCCCTGCAGATTGATTTTGGTCCATGCCATGAGGTTAATGCACAGCTTGATCTGCACTGACATGAAAATACCATCTGCATAACCCCGTTTGCCTTGCTGGGAGAAGAGAAGACACAGGACTCAGCAGCTGGTCTCACTACTCTGGGAAAATGTTCGTCTCCAGACCAAGTTTGGATCCAGCCATATCTGGCAGAAGTATTATAACTACATCACATGCATACTCCAGAGAAATCTTAGGAAGCTTAATGGAAGTTCAGTTCATATGTTGAGGCTGTTACATGAAAAGCATCAGGAAAAGCATAAACTGCTCCTATTTCAAAATTGTACTGGGAAATAGTATATGGTATAACTTCACAGGACTGTCATGAGTTACTCAAATATTCTTAACATACATAATTCAAAAGAAAAAATTTTCTTTCTCTTTGGTTAATATCAAAGTAATAGTTTTCACTCCTGAGCTTTGCAACAGAAAGCTGACTTCCTTTTCAGTGAGCAGGACATAATACTGAATCTTGCCATAAGCATGCAAGCACAACAATCTGTTTTGCGCATTACACAAAGGAAGGACTACACTCAATCTCCTGAACTTTCTGATGGCAAGAGTGCAGTTTGAAACAATGCTTGTCCCAACAGAAAAAAAACTTCCTGTATCAGGTCCAGTCCTATTACACCAAAGAAAAAGGCATGCATTCGTTTGTGTGAGGTTTTCGGTGGCGGTGGTGGTTGGTTTTTTTTGGGGTTTTGTTTCCTTACATATAAGTGTACAATCTGTTTATTTCATAGTTAATGCAGCTTAGTAAATTGCTGCAATCTTTCATGATGTAGCAGATTTAAAAAAATATCAGATTATATAATCACTTTAGTGTATTGTTCCACCAGGACTGACTGGAGGGGAATAAAGGTAATTATAAAGCCACAGGGCCACATTCACCTCAGCTACAATCAACGTATGACGACTCTTCTGTGCCTCCTATCGCATGGCAGCCCTGTTGAGGAGTGGGAGCAGAGCCATGGAGAGAGCCCTTGCCCAGAAGCATCCCCTCCGCTTCAGGGAGCGCCTGCTCCGCGTGGTGCCCCGTGGCCGGGCGGGCGCTGGGGGGCTCTGCCTGCAGGGCTGGCTCTGCCTGCTGCCCCTGCGCACACGCGGCCGCGGGGAGATTGCCAGGTGACATGGTCAGCCTGATGAAGTACACAAAAGCTTTTGGCACTGCATATCTGCAATATCACGGACAGTCAAGGAGGCGCCTGTTATAAAAATACACAGTGAAACACAACTGGAGGACTGCTCTTTCTCAAAGGCTAACGTAATGCATTCCTTCTGTTTAGGCTCATTTTCCAGCCTTTCACATTCTTTGTGAACAAGAGTTATAAAACAAGCCTGATGCAGTCCAATTATTTTTACTTTGAAGGCCATTAATCAAGATTGACTAAGAAAATGAAGACAGCTAAGCAAAATTTCATATGTGACTAGAGTGAGATTAAAATAAAACCAGATGGGGATGGACAGAGACGTTAAGCTGCTTTCTCTCCCCCTTCCCTCCCCGTTTTTTACTTTTTTTGACTCATGTAATAAATGTCTTTTACAAATTACAGCACTCTTATTTTCTTACAGTAAATCAAATTGGGTCATAATGTACAAGTGGTCTCATTGCTGAAATGTCAAAAATAGATCCCGCCTTGTTCTTCCAAAGCAATTCCTCAAATCTAAACCAGCAGTGTGGCCTGACAGTCCATAAAACATCTACCTGGATGCAGATCCCTTTTAAGGTAACTGTCTGTAGCTGATAGAAGTATTTCACAAGCATCCAACATGCGCCATACGCAGAGATCTATAGCATGCAGTCATTTGCAGGGGTCTAAATCAGAAGGTCTTACATACATTGCATTTCTACAATTTTCAGGGAGTTTATGGAACCAGGATTTTTTCCTAAAGATCAAACAACTCTGAGGTAATGCCAGCCAATAGGCCTATAAAAATTCTGAAAAATCTCGCATTATTTTCACAAAACTTCTTTTTAATCAATTAGATGAAAGCCAGTGTACACACTGAGGAGCTTCTTCAGAGATTTCAGGACACAGCAAGGAAAACACAAATCACAAGGACCAGTAAAGATCCAGAATGATGGCCACATATAATGAAGATTTTCTTTTTATAAAATGTCTACTACAAATTATCTTGCGTAAGAAGATGAAACAGTCATGAACACATTATTGCTCTTTTATGAAAAAAAATTTGATGAAAAGAAGGGAAAAATTTTCAAAGTATTTTTAGACCCACAATTTAAAATAAGCCCTGCTTTGGAACCACGTATGTACTGGTAAGTAAGCTCATTTACAGCAGTCTCGACCTATCTAGAAGAATATTTGACTAAACACAACTACCTCACCGCCAAGGGAAAAAAAACAATCAATCCACCAAACAAAAAACTCGAACAAGTAGTTAATCAGTATCTCATACAGGGTATCTGAGACATACTAAGTTTTCAGAAAGGTTAGCTGGTACAGTCCAACAGAGAGGCTCCATCCCCAAATTCTACTGTGCTTGAAATGTTAATTGGATCAGCGATTGGCCCCTATCCCTATGAGTTTTTAAGAAGGGAAGATCATGCACATGTAACTTGAAGTTTTGTAAGTTCTATGAGTGAATATTTCTTTCCCAGATTCTTTCATGCATCACCTGTCCTAATGAATATAAACCCATAGCTTTCTTCCACCCATTCACTATGTTGCAGAAATAAGCCTGGAAGGCATCTCAAGGGATCATTTAGGCCATTCCCTTCACCAAGTCAGGATCAGCTGTTCCTAAATTATTCTTGACAGATATTTGTCCAACCTGTTTATCAGCCCTTATACAGTGAAGTCTGTACAGGTTTCCTACCCAATCAATTCCGATACTACCACTGAAAACATTTCCTCGTGTCTACCCTTAATCTCTTTTCCTGAAAGTTAAGCCCACTACTTCTTTTCGACATTCACAACAGTTTATTGCTTTCCTCTTTGCAGCTACCTTTTAAACATTTGAAGACTTATCATGCACCCCTTCAGTTTGCCTCTTTCTAGACTAAACAACCTCACTGCCTTGAGTCTTTCCTCACAGGTCATGTTTTCCAGACCCTTGATCACTCATGCTCATCTCCTTGGACTCTATCCAACTGATTCACATCTTTCTTGATATGCAGTGCCCCAGCCTGGACCCAGTGCTCCAGATGAGGTGAGAAAGCAGAAGGACTATTTCATGCTTCTTACATATGCCAACATTGTTTATACAATCCAGTATGATGTTTGGGGGTTTGGTAAGAGCCTGACCTTCCTCACTTACATTCCTTTTGTGCTTGCTCATGCCCTCAGCTCCTTCACTGAAGAAAAACTGATTTGTCATCCACTCCACCCCCTTGCAGCCCCCATCGAAGCCCAGGCACACTGCCTGCTCTTCCACGCTGCATTGCACCCTCTCTGCTTTAGTCCATTGCCTCAGGTTTTCAAGATAATTTTCATCCTCCAAAGCCTTTGCAGTCCCTCCTGAATTGGTATCATGTGCAGTCTACTACCTAGGTTCTTAATTAAACTAAATAATAGAACTGGGCCCAAGGAAAAGCTTGAAGAATCCGCCTTTCTGGTCAGAAAGTGAACTGGCAGTAACTACTTTTTGTGTACAGTTTCCCACAGTTACATTCTGACAATGTATCCTTCACTGATTTTTATTGAACATCATGTAAGACAGTGCCAAAAATCTTAATGAAGTCATGATGCATGACACCTACTTTGCTTTATTCAGAAGTCCTATTAACCTTAATTCCTTCTGTAGTGTTATCTGGCATGTTTTGTTTCCTTCCACTTGGTAATTTATTGCTCTGCTATCTTGTAGGAGTCTCTTTAGATGTTTGCATTTCTTCTGCAGAGGAAATGAGTCTTACTGACTTTTAATCCTGTTAGTCTACCTTTTTTTTTAAGTGTAAATTATTTTTCATACACTGTTTTTGTTTTTATTTTTCCCTTTTTAAAAAGAAAATAATTAGGTTTAGTTTCTAGGAGTAGCAGAATATTTTAAAGCAATAGCCTACTCCATAGAGCCATGAAGACCATATTGGCTTTGTGTTATATCTTCCCATTCCTGCTTGGGTCTCCTGTCACAATTTATTTGTTTATCTCTTTCCTCACGGTACTTGCTCCAACCCAGCCTATTTTCTCCTTCAGTTTTTTCTTGCCATCCCTTTTCTGACTGATAAATAGAAACATAGTTCAACAACATTCAAGTGCAATTTAAGCTTTTAAATCCAAGGTATTTGAGGTGCTTTAGTATAAAGGTTAATTCACCTAATTCCTGATTTTCACATTCAAATATCCTTATGAACAGTAGATCACATGGCTGTCTCTGAGAAGAAAGCTGCTTAGGAGCATAAAAAGGCTGTGCACGCTGCCTTGTCTTTTCTCAGATCAAAGAGATTTGAGTGGTGCTGATAGTAGCTTTCAGGAGATGTTACTAGTGGCAAAATTCAGTAACTGTCTTCCTGGATGGTTGTTTATCTCTTTCACATTCCCCTTCCTTAATTTAGCTAAACATATACCTAGGTCAACCTTCTATTGTCTATTGCCCTTGATAATGCCTTTACTCGCCTCATTTCCCATGTCTCACTTGCTGAGGAATAAAAATGCAGATGTATTATTATTACAGTGTACAGAGAGGGATGAAAGAAAAAACAGAGACCTGTTTTGACCTCTGCAAAGCCATAGTGTTTTGGAAGGGTGGTTTTGTGGCACTGGATTTTAGATGGCCTGCCTCCTTTGTTTTTTTGAAAAAACAAAGCAAGCAAAATAAAATTTTGAAATTATAAGGCAAACAATACCTTAACCTTCCCATTTGATTGAAGGTGGTTTTGAACTAATACTACTCCTCTAAGCCTGTTACTCTGTATTTCATTGTATCCATTTCATACAGGGCTTTCCTGAAACAATAGCAGTGGCAGATGTCTGAATCAGCTGCAAAGAAAGCATGCACCCTGCCAGGGCTCTGCGCAGCTCACCTCGCAGCACATGCAGAAGCCAAGAGCTGGTTCTCCAGCTATGCCAGTCACCCACCACCTTCCCAGGCTCTGGTCTCACAACTGTCCTTCCAGCTCTCTCTGATGCTTTCAGACATTAACTACCTTTTTCTTCTTCCTAAGTGCCTTGATAAATAAAGCAGTAAATACAACCTCTCACTGAAGGAAAGTGTTTATCTATTTTTGTAAATAACAGCTGTGTGGAGTTGGTGGATGTTCATTTCAACATATTCCCACGAAAAGCTGCAAGTATTTATATAAAAAAACCCCAAAACCACACCAACTTTTTAAACCTGGTTCACTTGTTATGCTGGTCTGCTATGGATCTTCTTTGAATTTAATGGAAATCCAGCAGATCCCTTCTATCTCCAGTTCTGTGGAACTGGCTCACCAGTAGAATAGAGCAAGCATCACTGGAACACTGCCGTGGTACCTCATTGCTTTTGGGACATCAAGTTAGGAAAAACTTCATTCTTCAGATGAGTATCTTCAGCTTGAGCCCAGATACTTCAGGATTCAGCTATCACATACCTTTCAAACAGGAGAAAGGTTAATCCATTTTCTTACATTCTTCATAGAAGTTCAGCATCTCTCCCCTGTTGCACCTGACCTTAAGTTATCAAAGCACTGCACAGGAGGTGCCTTGCCATGCTCTGCTAAAAACATTGGTGGTCTGAGGCCTTCCAGGTGCCTTGCAGAACTCAACCTGTTCCCTAGACAGTAACACCTGCTTGTGAACTCTGCTTCCCTGCTCAGGTGTTTTCTTTGTCACATGTACCATTAATGATCTGCAGATGGCTGAACTGCTGGCTAGTTCATCACTTCAAGGCTTGACTCAGGGAGGAAAGACTTAATCCAGATGGGATTTAACCTGCAGTGTTGCACAGGCTGTCCATTTGAAATTATTGCCCACTAGCATAGAGTGAAAAAACATTTTCCATGGTGTGTGGTGAGATACATTGACACTGCAACACACTAGTAAGCAACTAAGAAAATAAATAGCTGGTATTTGCTATTATTCACTGACAATTTATGACAGAACACACAGAGCCTACCAATCCTGCTCTTCTGCATGGTTGAGGCTAAAGATATTCTCCGGCCTACTCACCAGACAGATTTTATAGCCCGAGGAGTGCAACTCAGTGAGGTGTTTCAGCCAATGTTAATGAAGTGGAATTTATGGCAAAGGTTGAAAGACGGAATAACAAAGCAGGTAATTTGCTCTAAGGAGTGTGGGATTTGTGGTCTGTTTCCATTTCCAGAGGTAAGGTGAGGAAGGAAAACCTAATGGGTAATACATAAGAGTCTCAAGACTTGAGCTTGATTCAAAGTGGTGCTTTAAACTTCTCGAGCAAGCCACATATTTGTGCCTCCTTGTCTCAGTGAGCAGCTGTAGGTTAAGATCATGCATGGTGGCAATGGTGGAAAATCCTGACATGGAAAAACACCTCAAGAGGAAGCTGTGAAGTTATTTCCTGGTAGTTTGGGGCTGGACAGAACATAAGTCTGTATTTCATCTGAAGTGCCTGCATCAGACTGTTGTGGGAGTTTTTCAAAGATCCTCTGTTGAGTCCAACTTACCACTTGTTCAGGACACTCAGGAAGCCAGGAAAACTTTCAAACCATAGTATGACTTACCGTTAGCTCCCATACAGAGGCTGAAATATTAATACAGTGTTTCAACAGCATCCAGGCATGTCTACTTGGACAGAAATCTGCCTTCAAATTTGTCTTGCTCTGTTTCTCACCAGCCTTTCACCCCACATTCTCTCTGAAAAAGTCCCACACTTTATAAAGAACTGGGCTTTGCTACCTTGTGGTCTCACCTGTTCCAAAGACCATGTCATAACTATGTCTTAACCCATGCAAACAGGGTTTCTTGCTAGCAGAGGAGGAAAGCCAGACTGTGGGGTTTCTTAGGGGGACACTTCTAGCAGTCAGGCAGTGCTATGATCAATTTCCAGTCAGGAATCCAGTCAGCAGCCCTTTCAGCACAAATGATAACATCACACCATTTTGATATGGTCATACTACAGTTTTTAAGACACTTCTAAGAAGTATATTTAAATGACATTTTATCTGCTACTGTTTAAGTCTACCTCAAACCCTCAACGACACCATCAGACAATAGCTGTGCTCCTAAGGCAGATTTTGATGGCTACCCATACAGAACAGTAATCTCTATTTGCCCCAGATTAGCAACAGTAAATAAAGAAATAAGTATCAGTAAATAAAGAACAGTAAATAAAGAATTTCTGGAGCCTTGCTAGTTCTGAAATCTACCTTGACTCTTTGTATTGTGTCAAACATGTATTTGCTGAACTTAGTGCCTTATTTCTTCCATCACCAGTTACTGATACAATTGTTTATGATTATGGCTATTATATTTACCAGATGGCAATGAAGAGATCCATTTGACTCCTTAGTGTAGTGAAGACCTTATCACAAAGAAAAATGAGGGTTTTTTTCTTCAATCACTACCTACTTGGAATAAACTCTGAAGAAATTAATTCAGTTCTCTTCTGGATGGGTGAATTCACATAAAGAAAGAGAAAAAAGCAATATTATCTCTTGTAGGGAGGTAATACTTCACTTTAGGATAAGAGATAAAAAGGATTATGGAATTTAAAAAATAATTTCTTTCTTCCCTCCTGGGCTACCCTTGTTTTGTCTACAGTATCATTCCTAGAATACGTAGGCTGCCTGCAGTGTTGAAGTGTAATTTTCTGTCATTACAGTCACACAAAGTAATATATGCATATGCAGTTCTAGTTAGGAAGGGTATGGTCAGAGCCTTACTTGGCTACTTTAAATGCTTTTGTCATACCAAAGAAATCATATAGAAATATTTTTTGTGCTGTAGAAGACAATGACCCATTCCACACTAAATTCACTATTTTCAGTAATTGGGCAAAATAGTGAACTCTCCACAGCATGCAGCTCATTTCCAGTGTCTTTGTGCCCACACAATTCAGCTGTTGTTCAAATATCTCCAACTTATATAAACCCACAGCAAAGAAGGCACTCCAAAGACTTAGATGTCTGCCACTTTTTTCTCAAATCTTACTGTTTTACCGAATGATTTTTCTCTCTGGCATGTCCATGCTCTCACATATTTTGTTGGTCTGTTTAGGGCTTTTTTCCACATATAACTAAATTACAAAAATTATTTATTTGAAAGCCAAGTATCTGAAGAAGTGACTATTTGAAGAGTTTGAAGAATACATTATGTGGCTGGCAAGAGCACATTTTGCCTGCCACTGTACTTGAGGTGATGCCTTCAGTTTTAGTTTTCGTATTTTCCAGATTCTGTATTGCATTAGTATATAACTCTGAACTTCATATAAAGTGCTAGCAAGTTCTCCTTACAGTTTAGTTAGACAAAACAATCCTCTTTCAGCCTGAGAACCAAGGAATCGTTGCAGCTTTGGGCCCAAAGAGCATAAACAACAGTGAATCGAGGAGAGCAAATTGGGAGAATGTGACTTCATAACCTGAAGCTGTAATTGGACAATTAACCCCAATGTGGAAATGGACCAAAACTTATAAAAGTGTGAAAACTTGTGACCCGGTGTCCAGCTCGGGCAGAGCCTTGGCCAGGCTCTTGTACTGCCCAAGGTGTATTCTTTGAAGGCCTTTTTAATAAATACCTACTCTATTCCTTTAACACTGTCTAGCCTTTGTTTTAGGTAGCCTCTCAAGGCATCAGAGGCATGACAACTTCTCTAACTAAAAGCACAAACGGGTGGGTTTTAACATCCAACGACCTGTGGTTCCTCAGCCTGAACTATACAGTAAAATGTTGGTTACAGCTCCACGGACAGGGAGGAAACCTCAGAACAGATCTGTAGCAAGGTGTGAATTCGTGCCTCTGGTCTAGGGTACAGTAGTTAAGGCAGTTCACTAACACCTAATACACACTATAAGAATATAAATTAGTATTTTCAGTCTGAGGAAACAACACTTTTGAATTAGGTTTACTTCTTGATCATCACCGCCCTGAGAGAACTTTTGCTCCATTGGACTGTTTCGAAGTAAGAAATTAACCTCTGAGATTAAAGTGAGAAAGTGAACTGCATATGAATATATCAAAAGAACAAGGAAAAGAGCAAGCATCTGGAAAAAATCAAGTTCACTCCTGCTTAGATTATTCCAAAACAAAATTCTTAAAAGTTTTATTGGGCACCTGAGAAATGTCTCACAGTCAGGTTTTTCACCTGGTGGAAAATGTTGGAGGTGCCAGTTCCAGAACAGCCATCAAATCTGTCACACCTACTTATTTTCTTGTTCTGTAGGCAAGAAGTGGACTGATATTTCTAGAGACCTCTCTTATTTGCCACAAGTTTAATTGTGTTCTCTGCTTTGTGGCCCTGCATTTTCATCAGGACCTATTTCATATCTGCAGCACTGACACTAGCTAAGTTGTCTATGCAAATTATGGACCATCCAGGTGCCTGAGCAGATCAGGCATCCATGCTCTATCTCTGTGCCTCAGCAGGATTTCAAATACTGGAGAGCTCTGTAACATACACTTGACTGCCTAAGAATTTCTAGGCAGATATGTAGTTGCCAACATTTTAAAATACTGTGCCTGAGAAATTACTGTGATATTAGTTGCTAGAAGCCACTTTATTCCTGTCAGATCTGCAGAGATTGAGTCTGTTTGCCTCAGTTTAGAAAGCTGAACTCCCCCAACCCACTCCTTTCATGCCCCTCAGACCCCTACGTGGCCATTTCCGTCTTGGGCAGGAAAATTGGTGCCCAAGTGCATAAACAACAGTGAATCGAGGAGAGCAAACTGGGAGGATGTGACCAGTTTACCAGCAACCTCACCCCCTTTAGCACACTATCCTGCCAAAGACATCTTCACAGGTACCAGACCCTGGCTTGCAGAGTTAGTCTCCTTGTTTTATGCTAGTTTCTGTTGGGCATCAAGGTGTTTTTGTTTTACAATTCAGCTGAGACACTTGAAGGCAGACATAAAGAACACTTTTAAGACAAGCATTCTGGCTTGGCAGCCTCTATTCCCATTGAAGCAAAAGTGAATTTTACAGGTTTTACTGAAGACACATCTACACAAAGAACAAACATGTCCAAGCACCTCACTCCAGCTGTCGTGTCTTGTAGGTGAATGTTCTTCCCTTTAAAGAATATGCTTAAGGGGACTAAACATAGATGTAGAGGGATTATCTCCTGTGACATCTGTGACATCTAAGATGAATGAATAGTGGGTACTTAAATTGAAATTCAAGAAAGCATTGAATGAGTCAGAGCAATTAATTCAAGGTCTGCCAGACCAGTTAGCCTATGACCCCTTAAACACTCAAAGAGAGGTAGACACATTTGAGTTAAATAATTATAATGGCAGTCTTACTACTTCCATTGATTCTAGAGGGAGCCGGGCTCTGTTAGTCTAGGGAAGAAATCTAAATCAATCATTGTCCTCTAGAACAGAGACACGGATGTATACAATCCCAAAAGATTCCTTCACCAGTTTGAAAAGTATGTGGATCAAGTTCACACCTCCTTTACACCCTTGGCAGACACACTGGGTCCCATGAGATTTTAGAGCTATAATAGAAAAGAGTTTAAAACATTGAGTCATAAAGAGCACATCTGCATCTCTTTCCTTCTGCCTTCTCCCTCTTCCACATTTTCCTTGCATTCTGTTTTGAGATGCTTTGAATATATACACATGAAAATTGCATGGGGATTGTTCTGTTCATCTAATTAATGTTAGCATTGCAAATTAAAAAAAAAAAAGGTAAAAATTTATGTAGTACTAGGAAACTACTTTTCATTTCTTAACACATTTTCATAAAAGTTTTTTGTTTGTTATTTTTGTGTAGCTTGAATTTTTTTTTTTTTGTCTCCAGGAGAGCATGTCCTATATACAAATTGGTACAACAAACCCAAGCAGATCCACAGGCAATCATTTAAGGGAAAATGTTTACCTTATACATATTCAACGACAAACCAAAGTATTCCTGTATAACAGCTACATAATATATATTTCAATAAATTATTTAAGTGTGTATTTATGTAGATGATCTGAACAGCACTAAGAGCACCTTTCTGATGCAGGGATGGGTTTTCTAGTCTAGAGAAGAAAAAAGTGATTTTGCTAAGTATTATTCTAGTAGACCAAGGCTGCAAGCATCATTATTCCACACCCTCTCCCAAGGATAGCTAGCTTCAAAGCTACTGAAGGACTGATGGTGCCCTGTGTGCTGCCAGGACACTCCTTGCAGAGCAGCCTGTATTTCCACTTCCCCTTCTCCGTGTGCCAGGGTATCTGTCTGCATCTTCCTTGCCCAGCTGCCGGCATCACCACGCCTCCTCATTGCCCTTGCTGGTACACAAGTGCTCCCTTCCACCCATGTGCCCCCAGCTCTCCCCACTTCCACTATGGATTACTCTTCTGTGAATCAAACCATTCTGCATGTCAACACATTCCATAGGGAGGATGGCACATATATGATATAGATTACAGAAGAGCTATCCAAACTGAGTGCAGGATGTTGCAGCTGACAACACTTAAATAATAATTAATAAGCCATGTGTCTTTTAACTACATCCCTTCCACGATCTGTCTCAGTCTCATGTTCTTCTGACATCAGATGAACAAGACAGGCTTTATGATTTAACTTTGCTTTTTCAACTTTTTTTTTAACATACAAATCCATGACAGAGATTTTGCTTCTTTCTGCCAGTCCCTTTTCCATTATTCAACATTAGTTGAATAGAGAGATAAGACTTGTTAACTTAAATGTGTGCAGAGTAGAATATTTAGATTGATGTACAGAGATGTTGCTCATAAAAGTATGCACAAGGCCTTGACAAAATCATGCAACCTGTTTTCTCCAGGCAGTTAAAATATTTTCCAATTTAGCCAATGACTAGACTTATCCCCTATTTTATTCATGAAAACAGTGTCAAAATGCGAAATAAGGGCATTCTGCTTCCTCCCCTAATTTGAAATATCATCTTGAATTGGAAATGAAACAGTTTTTAAAAAACCTTACATGCCTCAAACGCACAATTTTTTTTATGCCGAGACATTTAATTCCCTCCCCTCTTTCAAACTGTGATTTTTTAGACAAGTGAGTTTTTTTCCAAATGCCCTCAACTCCCATGAAATAGTTCCAAGGCATCCTCTCCAGTTATGTCAATCAGTTTCAGGCAGTCTGCAAAGAGACATGACATTTCATAACAATGACATACCAGCCTGGGAAATGAGTGGTGGGAAATAAGTGGCTTGCTTAAAATAATCTCATTCATCTACACAAATGCATATATATCTATATATACATATATATGTAACATATTATCTTTCTTCAATTTAACCTAGTTAAATGCAAAAAATATTAAAAAGTGAATTAAAAATTGAAAGGCTTGCTACCTGGGAAAAGATTCAGTTTTCACAAGTAATGAGTGGGAAGGGAAAAATGTCTGATTTCTCTGCTGCTCATGGGTATTTTGATTGAATTTAACACATCTCAAGCTGCCAAAAGCCAATGCTACTCATATGAAGCAGTACTGCTTCTCCAATTAAAAAGTGGAAGCACAGCTGCTTCCAGGCAAGTGGAAAGGAAAGTTGGATTGAGTGGCAGTAAAAGATGAGGAGAAAAAAATAAATACATGTGCTAATTTCTTTGTAAGAAGTTAATTATTTGGTTGTTTTTGAAAGCAGGTGGCTGCTGTGGTCGTAAGAAGCCATAGCACAGGTGGAATGGTTGTTATTATGGGCTACCAAAGGAAACACAGGAACACGAACTCCTTCCCTGACCACACCTTGTTTTCTATTCAACATTTTTACCAGCCTTGTTCCCTCTCTCTTTTCCTTTCCTGCCAGGAAAAAATTGTATGTATTGGACCCTCGTAGATCACTTCTCAAGAATGAAAAGATTAACAGAAATTTCTTTTTGAGATACCTCAGGAGTAAGACCTGTATATATGATGTGCATTCTTCCATGGTGTTTGATCAAATACAGATAGTTTAAAAAGGTAGAATCCAATCCAGCTGGAGTACTGGTGTTTTCTCATCCTTCCTATTGAACTGATGCACAGACTAGGTCTAACACTAGATCATCTGTCAATATTGTGCTGCATATTTTACACAACAAGAGCTGTGATAAGCAGTAAAACTGTCTTCCATTGCAGGATAGAGCACATACATGTCTAATATCCAATATCCACCACATGCAAATATTATTGTTATAATGTTAATTAGCATACCAACAAAAAAACATAGAAAGTAATCAGCCATCACACTCTTATCCATTCTTCTTCAGACTTGTGGCTTTATGCAACACAAATAATTAATCGAATAAATACTGCAGCCTAAAAAGGAAACCTGCAAATAATTAAAGACAAAAAAGCAAGACATTCTTAGATTCTAGGATATGTTAGTCTTTGGAAAGCAAAAATTGCTCTGAACTTTTTCAAATACCCATAAATCATTATTGGGTCAGATTCTAGATCTGACAGTACACTTTTTGGAAGTATCTGGAAACCTGATATAAGTTTGAGAGTGCATCTTAAGAACTGAGAAATCCTCAGGTAACTGTGAGATACCAAATCACTGCATATTAACTAAGCCAAGTTATACATGTGCTTTCATTCTTCACCAAAAGTGAAACAGTTTGAAGAGGTTTAAAATAATCCCTGTAACTTTGCACTCCTTGTGGCCTGTGTACATAGAGTCTATTCACCTTTCCTGACCTGTAGGTACTTGGGCTGTGATACCAACTCCATTTTCCAAAGCTGATTTTTAAACTATGCATATAAATAAGAAAATAAACCAAAGAACAAAATCTATGCTAGATAATTTCTGATAATGAAGATGGATCAAATATTGTCCCACCTTACATGGATTCACGGTCTAAGAGAGTAGGCAATAGATGTGCTTCCCCTAAATGAGCTGTTAGATGGACTGAACTTTCAAAACTGCTTAAACCACACAGGAACTTACACTGCATTTTAAAAATGGGATATTACTGTCCAAGAGACAGGGTTTTCTAAGGCAATTTGGCATTTAACATTGTAGGCAGATGTCGAGTGGGATTTTCAGAAATGCCCAAACACCACTTAAATCAATGGAACTGAAGTCAGTCCCACTGAAATCAATACTCAGTCAATACTCAAATGTTATTTTGCAGTGACAGGCAACCTTTCCTATGGATAAATGCAGTAGGGCTGAACCCTGCGCCAAGTCTCTTATGCCAATGATTGTTAAATAAAATAATACAGAGTATTTAAAAAAGTTCACTGCTCTCTGCCTTTCAGATGTACCTGGAATATTCTGCCTGCATGCACTGAGAATAAAGTATTGGACAGCTTAGAGCCAGGCATATGGCTAAAGCAAATCATATTGCTGCCATGTCAAATAGTCACCCTTAATAAATTATTTGTTATTTAAGTTAAAACCTAGACCAAATAAAAATGCAGCTCTCTTATCTGGAAGAATAAAACAGCAACCAAAGCTTTGTGGAGCTTTGCGGTAAGGAAGACCAACAACAAAAGATTTCTGCATAAGGCATTATAAGGTCAAAAGAGTGAAAACATCATTGCTATTGCCATTCTCTTTGTTAATTAGATTAATATCACCATAAAAAAACCTTCATTTTAAGAAACCAACAACCAACCACATATCAAGCAAAAAACCTCTAGCAGTATTTCTGGGTTTACTTTAATTCTACTTCTGTTTTGAAAACCAGATGAGAAAAGCAAGAACAGGCTGACTGTACTGAACAAATTTATTGATAAGTAATATACTCACCAAAAGAACTTCTAATTTAAATGTCATTCTGAAAAAGAATATGATGAAAAAAATTAATTGAAATTTAAACACACTCCCCCAACTTTATGGGTTTGGCTTGTATTTTCAAATAACTAGATTTTTCAGTTCATCTCCCTTGATATTTGGCAACGTTGTTTTATTAGTAATAGGCTTTATGGATATAATTATTTTGGCTGAAATGCCTAAGGTTTTCTTTGATTTGATCTAAACCAAAGTTCTGTTCCTAAATTTTTAATCAAAGTAAAAAAAAAAATAAAAAGCTTGAAACCCCAAAACATTATTTCTTATCCCTAGCTAGTAATTCATAGGTAAGGGTCAATTTTTCAAAAACATTTGTAAACTATGAAAATAATTTTTCTCAAATGTGAAAGCTTCATTCTTAAGGCATCACATAGAAATGCTGACTTGAAAATACTTTGTCTGAAGCAAACTCTTACAAGTAAATTTTTCTAAAATACCATGGTGGAGTGATGCTCAAACTTCTGAACAGCAGGTCCTACACATTCAGTTTATGGACAGTCACTTTCAGATAAGAATTTTTACCAACTTGAAAGCTGACTTTTGCAGATATATATTGTATCTCTTGAACTGTCAACAGGACCTATTAGAATCCTGACAGAGCCAAATGCAAACCTGGCTTAAGACGCACTCTTAGGAAATAAAAAGATTTGCTGGTGAAGCTCCTTCTCCTTAGAGATCCTTCCGGTACAGATGCGATGCTTATCGACAGGAATGCCTCACCCGTCGCCTGGATGAAACAAACTCTGCTGGCAGGAGGATTTGATGTTTCAACTAAGAGTATGCTAGGGAAGCTGTCCTAGTAAAAGTGTCATAAAAAATAAATTACGCTACCAGCTCACACAACTATATTAACAAAAGTTGTTAAGAGAAGATCTGGCTTGTGCAGAGCAAAGGATCATTTGGGCAGGGGCAGGAGAAGCTTTCGAGATAACTTTAGGTGAAACTAAGCAGACTTCAAGAGCTGTGACCTGGTGCTAGGCAGAGCTGTGTGTTTTTTCTCTGTGAAGCAAGGAGTACTAAGGCTTCATGCAACTTCATTAGTGCTGGGATTACTAGGTGACCTTGCTCACCAACCTGAAAGTAGACTCAGACCCTCACTGTTCATCATTACAGGCAAGGTGTTACCAGATTTAAATAGGTACCCTCAAAGGAAAAGAAGATCAGTACATCAAAGCATTATCTCTAGTTTATTTAATGTGGAATAGCCAAATGGCAGGTCTTTTTTATGTTTGAGGCTAGAACTGTAAGCAATTATATCTGTACCATTGTAACTGATACAGGCAAGCCTGTATACTTACCAGGATGTCTTTCATCCTGTTCAGTTTATACAGCATTATCACCCCTAGGAGCTCACATTGCTTTTGCAGTTTTCTAAAGTTTTATAGGGATATTTGGTCTCTAGGGATGAAATGAAGTACAGAAAAATAATAGTCAGTCCCATCTAAATATGGGTATCTGCCTTTATCTGCTGCTTTAGCACTACCGTGAAATACAGGCTATTTTTACAGCTTAAGAAAATTTCTGTATCAAAGCAACACAACAGTAAAGCAGCAAAAATACCGCATAATTCCAAATTCCTGCTAAGCCTGATCTGAGAAGGATACACTAAAACAGAGCTAAAGAGAACACCACTAAAGATCTTCTCTGTGGTGTCTGACTGTGGATTTATTGTTGTCCCATGGCTTGGGAGGCCTGCAGAAAGCTGGTATTATTCAATCTCCATTCAAGCTAGCTCTGCAACCAAATTTGAGCATTTCCCTTCACTTTACTTAGCACCTGAAATATTATCAGCTTTCACTAAAAACCTCTTCAGGGCAGCTGTGGTGCCTCCTTCCTTGACACTGTGTCCCTCCTGCAGCGTGAAACACAGCCTCTCCTTCCAGCTGCTCTGCCCTTCAGGGACCATCCTCCTTGTGGGGAAGGCTAACTGCTTTCTCTGCAGGAGTACTTCAAGGGAGTTTAGCAAACCGGGCTTGTGACACCCACGGCAGAGTGGCACATAGCCCCAGGGAAGGACACTCAGAGAGCAAGGAACTCTGGACACTGGTGAAGAGCTCTGTTTTCCCACATAGCTTTTAGCAGCATTTCAGGCATGACCAAAGCTGCCTAGCACCCAAAAAATACCTTCTGGAGTAACTTCTCCTGCATAGAAAGTGTTCAGGGAAGGAAAAGACGGGAGAAGATGAAGCATCTGCTCTGGTGAGTGATGGGTCACCACCAAGAGACAGCCCTGTTTCAGCTTTTATCCAACATCTTAGAGCCTTTGCCTGAAGACTTTCGGTTGAAGACTTTGTTTTGTGAAAATGAGAAGTAATTTGTTCATGGGAGAAACAGCAACAAACAAGAAATGCTGTTCAATATTTTGAGAATGTCTCCCTCTTTTTCATGACGTGACTCAATCTGACCCCAGCAACACCAGTTACAGAGACTTCATCTTCCAGAATGGCTCTGGACTCTAGATGCCTTTGGCTTTTATATAGAGATGAATATGCAAATATGTTCTTCTATTTAGTTGTGTATCATTTGTCTGTGGTAGATTCTGCTGTGGGACAAAGCTGCTTATTGCTCTCTGTTCAACTTAGCCTGTCCTCATCTGAGTTTAGTGGGACATTTGATTTTCTTCCTCCTTTGCCTACCTCTCAGTAGGTGTGGTTTTGGGATATGATCCAGGAGGCTGAAGGTGTACCTGGAGGATCTAAACCTAACATAAATCAGGAACGAGCAAATGTAAAAGGTGGATCAGCAGAGATCTATGGATGATTTTGTAAAGGAAAGGGTTGTGCCTTCAAGTAAAGCAACTGGAAAAAGAAGAGCATTTTATGGTATGGATTGAAAAGATTTTCAGTCTTGAAAAGACAAATATTATCATTAAAAAAAAGGAAAAAAGCAGGTATATACTTTTTTCAGTTTAGAGGTAACGAGCGTGCTCTATAGAAATACTGGTGCAAGACATGTAACAATTAAAGTGTTCTCAGGAGCATTTCTCACCAGGGATGTGTCTACCCCCGTACTTTAGGTAGCAGACTGACTGCGATGGGCTACTTTTTTTTCTCAGGAATTAGTGACCATATGACTTGAAACACAAGTCAGCACTTCTGCAGCACAGCCTAGCATTCTGACTTCTCCAGACAGGAGAAATTAATCTTGCTACACACCTCTAGAGGGGAAAACTCATCTCTCAGTCACATTGTTTTTAATGTGATGGTAAATGCAGTCACATCAGCTTAGACTGCTTCAGAAGGCATGGGCTGGGAGGTGGGAAACAGGAAGTTTTTTCAACAATGAAGAAAAGAACTAGGATTTTCCAGGCCTAAAAGCCTGTGCTCCTATTCTTCTGCAACGGTTTAATACCATTAACAGAAAAGCACTGAAAGTTCAAAACTTCTTTCTTGGGGCCAAATCCTGAGACATCTAAGGCAAAGGAAGTGGCAAAATTAAAGAGAATGGAGAAAAATGGATTTTTCAGGAGCCTAAGGGAGCCACAACACATGGGTGTCCACTTGAAAAATTAGTTTCTCAGGGATCACAGAACTTAATGCACAAAAATCTGTTCCTTTCTTATGAAGACTGGTTTAGTGCATGGACAATAAATTGGCATGCGGCTCTTTTATGTTATGTTTTACATTTGTCCTTTTTTAATTTCACTCAGGATAATAATGAATTTTAGGATAAAGTTACATCTCACCACCTAAAACAAGTTAGTGGCAGACCAGTGTTGAATTGTAGTCTCCTTCCCTTGCTTTCCCTCATCTTCACTCATTTTCCTTGCACAAGCTCTAAAATTTAGCCTTGTGCTGGGCAAGGTAAGTTCCCTGGCAAGACAGTTAAGGTGACCAAAAAAATTGACAATTTTCCTGCTGGCTTCACAAGCTGAACCGGTGAAAGGCCTGATGAGCACCAGACGTGGCCCAAAAAAAGGAAGAGGAAGAGCCTGACAGAGAGGAGCAGGCAAAAAGAAGGACCTCCCTCTTGGCAGCAGTGAGTTGTAAAACTACCCCCACTTCACCCTCAGAGAAAGGAATGTCAAAAAGGGCAAAGTAAACAAAACAGCAGCAAGGTTTTAAAGGTGCTGGTGGAACGTGCTGACAGACCTGGCTGGGTTATGATGACCTGTTGTTTTTCACCCTGGCTCTTGCACTTGGATGGAGAAAGAGCTGCTGAGAGCTGCAGCCTCAGAAGGAGCTGAAGGAGGAGGGGAGGGAGAGAGGAGGAAGCAGGAGGGTCTACTCTGGCAACACTGATTCTGGATAATTTCTCACATCCTTTGATAGGGAAAATAGCCTCTCTAGGGAAATACAGAGCTTTTGATATTTGATGAAAGTTCTCATGAATATTTTGATATTTCAACCTACCAGTGACTCCTATGGACAGGAAATGTCTTATGGGAAGCAGAATAAAGCAACTTTTAGAGCAATCGTCATCATATTTCAAGCACTACTAGCTAACAGGATTCTCAAGTTACTAAAAACTTTCCTCTGGCTAATATAGAGCCTATTAGTGAAGTATTATATTATTTGTCAAGAATGCTTTATAACACTGCCCATGCCCGCCTACAAGAACTGGAAAGCCACAGTCAGCAGTTTGCTAGTGAGTTTTGTATTTAAATGGTGTTCTGTTGCTTGCAGCCTGGGACAATGGATTAAATAAAATCTTGCAAAGGAAGATGCGGACAATCAACCTTTCAGAATCCGAGCGTGGCGTGCTGAGGCAAAAAGATGGTTTGTATTGTTGCTTCTAGTGGCAGCACTATGCAGAAGCACTTGCAACATTCTCCTCTGGATTATTTTCATTCTCCATCTACTTCCCCTTTATGTTTATCTCTTGTTCTGCAAGCTGAACAGAGTGGAAGGCAAGACCAATACCCAGAATTTAAGTATTTATTCTTGAATCCAAACATCTCCCACTCAAAGCTTTTATTAAGCTTGATCTTCCTCTCTCTGCACTGCTGTTTGAGAGAATGCAACCATGGGTATGTTTTTGTTGTTATTTCGCACACTGCCTCCCAGCTTTTGCTTAGACATAACAGGTATTGTAGCAAATATTTCACAGCAGCTCATCTCCTTCCAGTGCAACAACAAAACCAAACTACACAACACAGGAGAAATATAAGGTTATAAACTCTTTTAGAGCTTTTCAGAACGTTCGTAAGAGTTTTAGCAGGAAAAAAGCATGACCGATCAATTATCAGAGCACTGTCAATGAACACGATGGCACATGACATTCAGTTGTCTTGTTATCTAGTAGAAAGGATTCAAACTGGTCTGGAAAAAAAAAGAAAACAGGAAGAGAATGTGGGAAACCAAGGTTCAGCCCATGATCTCCCTAAAGAACTGTGGTCAGACAATCAAGGATGTGCTATTTTTTCAGGAGTGACCGTTCAGAGAACACTTTTTCTGAAACAGAAGAGGGAAAAATGAAAATGTCACTTCATCAGACTGATTACACTACTTAACTACAAGAAGGACAACTGTGATACAAACCCTGCTCTGATTAGTGTTAAAATTGTAAAGGATCTTAAGTAATTATCAAGGAATTATCACAAGGGAGCATAATTAATACCTATTATTTGTAATAGGTATCCTGCATATGGATGCATTTGGGAAGACGAAATCACCAATCAGAGGTAAGAATCAGATTTTTGTCCTCTAAGTGGCCAAATTAATCATTAAACCCTTTCAAATTCAGGTGTCACACCTGACTTCAGTCTGTTTCCGGGGCCATAAGCTACACATTTTGTTTTATAGTCTGCTGCTATACAAAGGAGAAGCTGTCATGAGAGCCTTCAGTGCCTCAACATGGCCTTATGTGACCCATGTGGGAGTGATGATGGCACTCATCCTGCGCCCTCCACGGTGAGGATGGTGGGAGCTGCCTGGGGGAAGAGTGCCTCTGGGCTGGAGCACAGAAGGCAGTGCAGGACAAGCCTGGCAGGAAGTGGGATGGAGGTTTGGTGGCTTAACATCAGCAGGAATTTAATCTCCAAACAAGTAAGGAAGGGACAGAAGTGGAGGCTATGGGTTGAGATAATTTACTGAAAGCAAAGACAAGTGGAATAAGAAGCTCAGAGTAACACCAGCAATATTAATCACAAAAGTATACAAAAAGAGAAGGTGTTTTATCCTCAAAAAAGGTGTTCACCACCAGGAACTAAAACAAGATGATGGACACTCCCTGTAGGTTGCAGGTTGGCTTCTCCAGATAAGGACAGGATGGCAACCATTCCTGCACACTGCGGCTCATGGCAGCCAGGAACAAGAGCACTTTAGGGACCTCTCCTGTGCACCCTGGCACACGGCCACCAGGAACAAAGGCAAGGTGGTGAGGGGGCTCGGCGGCTCCCACAGCTAGTGTGCTGCCCCTCCCAGCCCAAAACAGCAAAAACCAATAACAAACCCCCAAAAGCTACATCTTCCAAGTCGGGCCATGTCACTGCTGTGCTGGGCTGAGGTTTGTACAGGTGCCTGTTCCGCAGTTTCACAGCTCAACCATGCTGAAGGTCAGTCCCACAGGTCACCACTCCTTTGCTACTGCTCCACTGCACTCCTTGCAGCCCAGATTGGGTGGGTTTGGCTCAGCTCAGCTCCTGTGGGCTGGACTGGGAGTCAGCCCCATCAGTCCATTCCCTGCTGGCTCTGCCGTTCAGTACTCATTGATTTGCATTTTGCAGCTTTCCTTTCAGCACCACATCCTCCACCTGCCTTATGGAGAAAGTGAGAGGGACCAGACCCGCAGGGGCAAATCCCATCACTCAGACTGCCGAAGAGAGAAAGAGGCAAAATGGCCCCTGCCGTGGGCGGGCAGGGTCATTTTCTTCCCGAGGCCACGCCCCCGGTGGTGACGTTGGCATGGACTAGCACTTAGCCACGCCCACAGAGCCCTAAGCCCCGCCCCCGCAGCCCGCGGTGCCCTGCTGTGTCAGGATGGCAAGGGCTGGGTCCGATTTCGGCCCAAAACAGCCAAGCCCTTCACAGCTGAACGGAGCCAGCATGGGCACAAACACTTCCAGAGGCAGCTGAGCAGCCACTTTGTTCTCCAGCACTGATTCCTGGGACCCTCCAACGAAAACTGGAATGTCTGTTTTTTTCTTTAACGTAAGGCCTTTCTTGTAGCGATTCACAATAAAAATATTGATGGTCATTTGCTTTTGATTAAACACTACAACACCAAAAAACATTGATAGAGCTCATGGAGTTCATAAATCTCCAGTATTTCAGCGCAAATACTTTTGTCCATTCTCAACATTTAACTGCAAGAGTCATATGAAAGGGTTACTGGAAATAATGCAGGCTACAGCGGTGAGAGCTGTTGAATTGTAAAATTATTTTGTCTTTTCAAGCCTGATAAAACCTGTGGCATCATTCAGAGTTTCATTTCTGGCTCCCTTGCATGGGTCAAGAGCTGCTTCAGGGGACACTTTCCCATGAGCCATGGTGTATCCCAGGGGTTCTCTGAGGAGCACCAAAGGGTGATTCCAATTCAGCAAGAGGTCTCAGCCTGAAAAGGAAAAAGTATTTTTTAAGTTTGGACCCTTTTCCTGATACAGGTTGCTTTTTATCCTTATATTTGTCACAAATCCACAAAACCCCCATCCACTTCTGAGAGCAGTAGAGTGCTTAGTTTTCCATAGAAATTTTGATAATACAATTGCACGAATATTGCAGGTATTGCAGCTCCTTCTTCTTCACATGGTTATGAATCAAGCATCTTCTTTTCAAGTAGCATGGAAACAGACATCAGTAAATCAATCTGGACAAACTGAAGGGTAAATTCTTATTTATTCAAATTACCTCTTTTCTCTGTGCCCAGCTTCTGGCAGATTGAAAGATTAAAAAAAAGAATCACATATCTAAAATAACCAGATTGTTTTAAAGCTCAAATTATTATTTTTTCATGTCTCCCCAGGTGCCTGGCTTGAGCAGAGGTTTAGATTTTGCCTCAGAACTGTTGTAAAAAGTTAATTTAAGTGAATTGCTATTTTCATGAACAAAGAGACTTTTTACACTCAGTGACGTGGGTCATTAATTGGACATCTCATTCATCACAGACTCTTACCAGAAAAAACAAAGGACAAGAACAAAAACACGACTCTAGCTTTGTCAAAAAAAAAAAAAAAAAAGTTTAAGGAATCTGCGTTTAATCAAAACATGCAAAACAATCTCCAGATACTGTCTGGCAACAAATTTAGGATTTGCAGAGCTGAAGTGTTCATTTGCTTGGCTATAAATATTACGTTGATGAAAGACAGTCCTAACTCTGTCTTCCACCACTTCACTTCTGATAGGGAAGTTAAGGTTTTATGTGTTTGCTTAGAAACCCATTAGATCTAACCTTTCCAGGAGAATTACAAAGGGGAATGATAAATGACCATGTATCAGTTCAGGGGAGGGAGAGATTTCATCTGGGGTACTGCAGGGGTAAGTACTCAGTCTAGGCATATTTGATGTTATCATTCATGATGTAGCATATAAATGAAAATCAAAGATTACACTAAGGTGGGAGGAACTGCTAATGCTAGAGAGGAGAAAATATTTAATATGACATTAAGCAGTTAGGAAGAGGAGCAAAAAAATAAGATTAAGAGTGGAAAAATGTAAGATATACCTGTGAGAAAACACTCCAAAGTGAGATTTAGTGGAAGGAAAAAAGCAAAAATACAAGGGCTGAAGTTGAGCAGAATATTACACATACGCTTGCAACAGGGAAAGACAACAACAACAAAAGCCAGATGAGCTGTTAGGCTTTCACAGGCCTTAGCTCACTACTGTGGAATTAGTAAACCTTTTCCATATGAATTGGCAGCAAAAAGGCATTTAGAGAAAGGAGATGATCTGTGAAGTGTGTGAGCAGAGTTTTGTATAACCTAGTCAGAGGTTGCTGACTCTTGCTGACTGTTAGGTTCTGCAGCATCTTGGCAGAAAGATTTTCAGCCACCTATGCAAGCTTTGCCTCAGATCTCTCTAGGAGCACAAATGTGAAGTGTGCAGAAGGAACCAAGAATTTGGGGTTAAATTTTTGCACAATGGCCTTCCTACTTCACTGCAGAATTTAACTGTCAGTAAATATGGAAGAGAAAAGTACTGAGCTGCATGCAAATAAAAACATCGCAGATACAGTCTGTTCTGTGGACTTAGCACAGCATGGGCTGTGCTAATTACTAATTTTTATTTGAGCATCTATATTGGGCTAAAACAATATCCTTGCAGTTGAACACTATCAAACTGCAGTATTTGGTGGTGGAATTTGAATATTATTTTGAATGCAACTTCTTGGGAAAATATGCAGCAATACAATCAAACTTTACACAGAATTTTATTATGCAAAACACAACACCTTCTGAAAGAAACATCACACAACAGAGAACAGTAAATAATAAAAAAGCCCAGGAATCGGAGAAAAAAAAAGTGCAAAACCATCTTTTAATTTGTGACAAAAAAAGTATAAACATCACTATTGCATATATTTGCTAAAATCTCTGCATTTGCAGAGCAGAATATTTAGAATACACACAACATTTTATCCTCCTTAAGATTAGTGGCTCCTATTAAAAAAAATCACATGAAGAATAATTTTTCTCTACTTAAATATAAATTTTCACACTTTGTCGAAAACTTTCCACACACAAACTCCTGGTCATGTTTTACACCATGTTACCTGTTTAATAACCACTCACAATCAACCTGGGAGAATAACACAAATTTATCAGGAACTGGGCTCAGCTCTGAAAGATTATCAGAGAACACAATAAAAATGCTGCTGTTTGCAAGAGACCACTAGAATAGAATGTTATGCCCTGTAAAGCAGCCAGGGCATTTTTATTAAGGTCAGGTGGCATTTGAAGACAGAATCATGAAGAAACATATTAAAAAAGGCTTTTAGAGAATGGTCTTGTTGTGAAAACACCTTAGGGACTCACGTGCATGCATACATATGTTACTTGATTTTATTTCCATGACTTCATGTACAGTCACCCAGTTCACCACTCAAAAAGTTTTCTTTCTTAACACTTCTGTACCAAGATTTTACTATACCTGGTATGGAACTCTTGTGTTTCATACAGCATGAAAATAAACTAGGCTTTTGTCAATCTCACTGAATATTAAAAAAACCCAACCAAACCAGATCAAAGAACAAAGACTTAAAATACAGATTAAAAAAAAAAAAGAGAGAGAGATATGTACAAAATGCATTATTTTAGAATTAATTTATTTTTAGGATGTTAAGACAGGAATGTGTTTGAATTGGTGTCCCTTTGAAGACAGACACTGAACCCAGCAGTCCAGTGTAGTCTCCAAGGAACTAAGAGAGCAAAACCAGGGAGGCAAGTCTTAATGCAGCAAGACCAGGAAGGGGGAAGAAGTGCAGAGCAGTATATCAGCACAGTCCTGTTTCCAAGCTCTTTTCTCAAGGAAACAGCTATTGATTCTGCAGTCAGAGGTAGCCTTGCAGGAGGTAAACAATCCTACTGGTGAAGTTTTGAGTCAGACCTTTCCCCTTTTTTAGGTTCATTGAGAAGCACACTTTTTAAAGCTGGTTTAAAAACATGTGTGAAAATGAAAATATGAAGACAAAAACCATTCTATGATGGTTTAAGTTTTACCATTTAAAAGCTGTAGTTCCGACTTAGCTACTGTTCAAGAATTGCAATAGTTGCACCATTTTTTACTTTCATTAGATTAAGATACCAAGTTAGTCCTTAAAATTGCCTTGACTATGCTAAGGAGTTCAGGATTTTTAAGAATCAGTGCACTATAGAACTATTCCAGTTACCAGACTAATTTTGCAGTGATTCTCTGCATCTTCAAGTTTTATGAAGTATAGTCAAAAATACTGGCATGATGTATCCAGCATTAATCACAGTGTTGTCATCAATATAGTAGCATTGTCTCTAAGTTCATATACCCCAAAGTGGCTTTACATCATGCTATTACTTCATGCAGATCTGACTTTTTATACTAATATCCCCTCCATCTTTCCTAGTTCTAGAGGACATGTTTGCAGGAGGAAATCCTGTTTTAAGATTGGTTTCTTTGTTCCTAGAAGCATGACCTGACATTCACTTGTTTTATGAGGAGCTCATTTTCGCAGCATATCTTATCAGTCTCTGTCTTTATTTTCTATTTACCTTTTATTTTTTAATAATTTGCTAATGTTACCAGCAATGATTTTGTCCTGTTTTTCCTACCATCACTAAGGACAGTGTATGCAGACAGAGAATAAATCCCAGAGGGACCCACTAGAAACCTCCTGATGGACAATGATTTCAGTTTACAATTGCCTTTTACATTCTCTTGGTAGCTAGGCTTAACCTGTACAATATTTGCAGTATGTATTGCATATAGTGTATTATACCAAAGTATTGTGGGAGACTAGATTCTTTATGGGTATTCATTATTCTAGCACACTTTTGATCTATTTTCAGGCAAACCTTGCTAGATGTCATTAATAATTACATTTTTAATTTTTTTATTATTATTTTCAGCTGGATGGCCTGGATCCACATTTTCCAGGTCATGCTATTTACCTTCTTGACAGTAAATGAAAAACAAATAAAAGAAACTAAATGCACAAGCAGAGAAAGATAGTAGATAAAGACAAGGTGTATTCATTTACATTTCGAACTTTTTTGAAATTATCATTATAATGAGATGTTCAATTTCATTAACTGGCAAGACTTTATCATGATTTTAGTACTATAGCATTATATGTAGAAGTAAAAATAAGATTTATATTTTCATTTAGTTTTTTGGTTGCTGCTGGGAAGAATTAATATGTGTGTACATATATTATTTAAGTAAAGTACATATATTATTTAAGTAGAATTAGAACACAGCACACATTTAACATCCATGTTCTTTAAATGTATTTATTCTATTGGAAGATAGAGACTGACAGTATTTGCCAGATGACAATCTTTACACATGATTTGTTCATGTTACTTTTGACAGGACTTAGAATTCAACCGCAGTACACAAAAGAGCATTCAAAATATCATTTTTTTAATTAAGTATTACTATTTGCCTGTGCTGGGCGCCATGAGAGAAGAAAGAAACTGTTAGGAGCATTTTTTTTTTTCTTTTCTTAAAATACATCTGATTTAGGAAGTGTTGTTTGTGATTAATAAGTCTACAGCATCGAGAAACTTCTTTATGCTTCATCACCTAAGCAGGACTGTCATCTTTGACTCCTTTCACTTCTCTGCAGTCTTGAGATGGTTGCAAATCCCTCAAGAGTGTCATAACTCTGAACTGTAAGTATTTGACGATTTTCTAGGAAATGGTCACAAGTACAGAGTGATTTACAGCAGCACTGTTGTAAGGATACAGCTCATTGAATAACAGTAAATATATCCTGTCAAGGAATTAGAAGGAAAAATTTATCCATAGTGAACAGAACATATGAATAGGACAACTTTTAAACAGTACTATTGAAAATGACAAAAGGAAATACTTGTAAATGTTTGAAAAATTGAAATAATGGAAATTAGCATTTTTTAATTTCCTCTCAAAAAATTCTAAAAACAAACTTTGTACAAATATAAAGTTGGTTGTCAGTATTGGCACTATGCTACACACTGTTATAATGCAAGAAAATCTATTATCACTTCTTTGGGTTAGTCACTGAGTTTCTTACTGTTTAAAAACACAATCAAGAGAAAAAAAAACCTGCAAACCTTGGAGAAAAAAAGCAGTCTGAAGCAAACAGGAGCTTTTTCTATTGTTTTCAATACACTCCAGAAGCAAACTTGGTTTGCCTTCATATTAGGACTTGATTTCTTTTCATGCCATTATTTTCAGACACATTTCAGATCTGCACAGATTCAGTCGCAGGGTCCCAGGTATGAGTGTTCTCACTGAAGTCACAAGTCACAAATTTCACTTGGTACAAGACTGAAGGGACGTCTCCTTGGTGCAGGAAACTCACTCATGCCTCTTTTGTCACTGCAACAGACTCAGAAACTAAAGTTTCAGATAAAGTTTACATCAAAATCCAGAGACAGCAGAAATACATTTATGGTATTTTGGACAAAAGCAAGTGGTTCCACTCCTGTTTTTTAGCATCATGTAAGGCATTGTTGAAAGTTAAACATGAGTACTAAACATGCTTGCAGTTCCAAGTGTTCTTACAAGATTGCTTCAGAAATTTGTTTTTTGAATTCAGTCTATCACAATTCTGTCACAAGCCACAAAAGTGTTTTAAGGTGAACTACTTTTAATGGATTTTGGGTGCCCAAAATGTTTGGAAATCTTAGTCAGTATTCTTTGCATTAGGAACAAATGGTCTTAGTATTTTGGAAAAAAGTGGCACTTACTCAAAGGTTTATTTCCAGTGACGATATAGACAGCACACTAGAGTTTGCAGTATCATACACAGTTGAAAAAAGACCAGTCAATCCATAAAACCTTATGTCTTAGTGCCTTCTAAAAGGCTTTATCGTATGGTGTAGATTAAAATATAAAACTCAAAGATATTGTATCCTAGAAAGTTTATTCCCAAGTCAGAAGTCAAAATATGTTTCTAGTTCCAGTGGGCATTGAAAAAATATGAATACAATCAAAAGCTTCATAGGTTTTTCCCTGTTATTTTTATTATTAATACTGTATCTAAAGCAAAGACTATAGAGAAGTGTGAGGGGAAAAAAGTACTTACCAGCTGCCAGATCATTTTGGAAGCTGATCAGACATTTCCAGTTTTGCTGTGCCTTTTTTCCCCCTTTCCTTTCAATATAAAACATTGCAAAACATTGCAAAGAACAAAGTGGAGGGAAGATAATCCCAGCCACCCAGAAACATGCTCTAGATCACATAGGAAAATCATGGAAGGAGGGAGGGAGAAGTACACCTCTGAGATATAGAGCTTGTGTTTTTAAAAGCAACACTAAAAAGCAAAGGACCGGAGACTCATGAACAATGAAATTATGAAAAATTATTAAAATCCAGCTTGGGCTTTCTCTGCATATTCAGATACTACTTAGAGGCACACCAGTATCTACTTCATCTGCCAGCTGAAGTGTATCATGTTACATAGCAGTTACAGCTCAAAATATAAATTAATTTCAAGGTCTCATGATCTGGACAATTTGCAAAGAGATATCCACCAGCAGCTGAGTTACACGGGGATGTCAAGGCTTCACATCATAATTATTACAGTTCCAGTGTCCAAGCAAGCCAGCTGCCCCTTCAGAAGAAAGAAGCATAAAACCTAGGCCAGACAGACATGGGAGATTTGGGAAACAGAGCAAACATACCAGGATTTTGTCTTGGCTTTTGATGACTTTATCACCAATAATGTCTGTTTGTTTCATGGGGACCTTTATCAGTGTTAGACAGTCAGAATCAGCTCTGATGTGGCCTCTCAGGGTGATGATTCAAGGCAGCAATGGGGGTCTCAGGTTCCCCTGTGCTTTCTGGGGCTGGAGGCCTGCCACCCATTCTAGGAGAAGGCCATCTACCTTGGACTGCAGCCACCCAAGGGCAAAATGCTTCACTCCCTGCTGGGGACACAGTTTCATTTCATGTTCCACTCTTTCAGTGGGAAATAAAGATAGTTGCTATGGCAAGTGCCCGTTTCTGAGTGCAGCTGTCTCGCAGGGTTCTTGTCTCTCTCTGACCACACTGTTGTTTGAAACTGTCTTCAAAGGGAGGGCAGACAGAGGTGAGAAACCACTGCCACCCAGAAATAGTTAACTAAGTCACAGGCTCATTTTTATACAAGGCTTTGCTGGAAAAGGACTGCATGGATTAGTCCTTCAGCAAACCCAGGTAGGCTTCTGAAGGAAAAATGCCTAATTCAAAGCCTTGTAGCAGGAATTAACCCATCAGCTTCTCAACCATCTCTAAGTAGGTGCCAAAGGAGCTGTAAAGACAAAAATTCCATAGGGAGTTGTGCTAAAAAGTGCAGAGGACAGATCAGCTTTTGCATTTTTACTCAGCTTGTACCTTCATAGCTGTGAGCAAATCTTTCTATCTCTGTGCTTTTATTCCTGGCTCTAGAAATTTTCTTTTTTCTGGTCAGACTGGTTTTCAGGGACAGTGTCTCTCAGCAAGTACAGCCTTGTAACTGATTACAATGTTACCAGAAATTGGTGTTGGCTAGAATTTCACCCCATGATTTATACAGTTCTTTGGCAATACACCTGTTAGAAATATATATTATGTTAATAAATACCAAAATATGTGGAAATTTAAAAAACAGATTTGATAAAACAGGAAGGAATCATTTATACTTGCTAAAATATGTGCAATCTTTCTAACTTTTTATTTACTTTCTCTGTTTAGCACTTTGTGGTGAAATGTATTGTAAACAGATAAACATTATTATTCCATTCACATTTTTCAAGTGTTAATAAACTTTTTTTTTTTTAATTTTGCAAATCAACAAAATAAAACTGACTTATAAAATCTTTCAGATTAAAAGATAAAGATGCTCAACCTCACAAAAACATTTGGTCGATTGATCTAGCATTAACAATTATGTTTAGGAAACAATTTAACAGCTACAAAACACAACCTTGTAAGCATTAGGCATAAGTGTTACATATTTCTATTATAATTAATTTCCAAATAAAATATTGCATTTTTGTACATAATAAATAAATAAATAATAAATTGTATTCTTTAGCAAAACAGGATATCATAAATACTAGGGGAAGAAGGAGGGCTCAGAGTTTATCCACAAAATTAGGGCTGAAAACTTTCTGACAGTAAAATCAACTGTAGAGTTACTTAATTGGAACACCAGTTTGAAAAGAGATTGCTTGTATTAATATTTTTGTATTATAAAATACAAATATTTCTGCACAACAGGAAATGTTAAACAATTGCATCTGAGTTGGGGCCAAGGGCTCCAAAAATTTACTTTAGGAAGAAAGACAAGTCAGCTATTCTCCCCAGTGTTCCTTCCTTCCCCCTGAGAAAAGCCTGAAATAAAGCACCACACACACACACAAACAAATTTTAAAAAAATTGATTAAAATCTAATATACTTCAAGAGAATTGATTCAAATAAAATGACTACAGCCTTTAAAAATGAAAAATGTAGCAAATCAACCCTTGCATTTTCTTTTATGTAGTCTTGAGTGCTTTTCCTATGATATGAACTTATGCTGATGGGTCTAATTTCCCAGGGTAAGCCCTGGCCCTGTTCTATCCCCTGGAAGACATTAATCCTCCACAAATTCTCAGCCATGCTCTCCAGTGGCTCAGCCATGCCTCGAACAATGGTCCAAGCACTCTAGACTGGATTCCATCAAGCTCAAAAGAGTGCAGAAAGTAGAGTTGTACTCTACACTTTTCCTACCGAAGTGATAAAAGGTAAAAAAAAAGAGTTGGACAAAATGTTTTATGAGGTAGATATTCTAAGGCATAATAGAGTTCAGCTAAAACAAAAGCTGTGTCCCAAAATGTACAGAAATATAGAAATAAAGAAGAACTTCTCAAAAATATGTTTCAACTCCTAAATGCATGTGATAATTAATTTTTCATTTTAGCAAGGAATAGAAAAAGAAAATCAGAAAAGTAGGTTACATCAAACTGCAATGCTATAAAGGCAAATTGTTACATGTAGAAGGTTTTCCGTGATTTAGCTTACGAGACTTTCAAATTGCTGTGTGTTTGCCGATCTTGTCTGTGAAAATTTTCATAGTTGGCCATTCTACATTGAGAATTAATAATTTCCATGCAGACAATATTTGTTTTAACTCAAGGAAATGTTGCTTTGGTTTCTTTAGTTAACCAGAAATCCCTAACACCAAATTTAGAATGTTCAGTTTCATAGGATACCGCGTGGAGCCCAATCCAATCCAGCCCTTGCCTTACACAATAAAAAAGTAGAAGTTCATGCCTTGCATTGTATTCTTGCATCATAAGAGTTTCATAACTTTATGAAATCCCATTTCACCTACTGCATGGGGCAGAATCTCACCTTCAGGTTGGGTTCAAATCCTCCCTTTTGTGCATTTCTATGTGAACTGTGTTTTATATTAAGAAAATATTTGTGGAAAGCAAAACAAGAAGTGTTGTGAATCCTCCTGCTGTGTGAAAAAGCTGCCTCCAGTGTTCATGCAGCATACTGAAACAGGTATCATGGATGTTTTGTAAAAAACCCGACCAAAACTCCTTATATTGGCTAGCCTGTGACAGTGGCAATACCATGCCAGCTGTGCATTGACTGAGACATGTATTTCTGACCACTGGAAGGGTTCCTTGTGTGTATTGCAATGCTTTCTACAGCTCTCAGAGCATATAATCCATGTGGAGTCTTAGCACAACTATAGGGGATATCTCCATGTATCTGCCTCATTGACAAAGCAGTTTCAAACACACTGGTCCATTTATACCTCCCTCAATTGAATGATCTTTGCTAAGTATTTGCAAAACGTGTAAATTCAGAGAAAGTCCAATGAAAAAAATCAAGTCCTGTAGGCAATTCCTCAACTTTCCACTGGTTCATAAATAAGTTTACAACAGCAGTTCCCAAACTATAGTCCACATCCAGCCAGTGATCTGATGATCTGGTTCACAGAGGGATGCCAATTTTGTCCTATTTTTAAGTAAGTAAGGGTGCAGGACAATTTGTGGAAAAGATGTGGTCTTGGCATGGGTCTGGGAGCCCTCCACTCCTGCTGTCCCACAAGATCAGTCCCCTTGTCTGTGCTGATGAATGGATCTAAGGGACTCGCACCAGAGCACAAAGCTGGGTTTCATCTCAGGAAGATGTTTTCCAGAGACCTGAAGGATGTGCCTCCTCCAAATTTGGCTGGCATTTGCATGCCTGTACACCCTGGCTGAACTGAAAATGGAAACGTCTTGATGGAATGCACTGACAGGGAAAGCCAGCACCAGTGGTTTGACCTGGCTCACTCAGAACATAAAAATTCATGATCATCCCAGAGCATGTGGAATCCAACAAATCATCTCCAGAGTTAAAATGTCTAAGAAGGCATTATGGATGTTACAAACAAATTACCAGACGTAATCAGCCAGATCATCAGCTGGTAGAAGTTGGCAGAAATCCACTGTAGCAACATAAGTTTTGTAAAACTAACCTGAATTACGCCAGCTGAAAGACTTAGTTTATTTTTTCTGCCATTGTGCACATGGAATAACCTGGGTAATTAAGCCTTTCTTGTTTTGGGTTTTGGGGTTTTTTTTACTTTTGATTTTTGTATGAATCTTGTCTTTATATACACATGTATGTGAATAAATTAAAGGGTCAGCTCTCTATTCCATCTGCTCTGCAGCAAACCATTTGTTGCTCTTTAAATGACAGCTGCTTGGCCCAGGAACAAACTTGGCTGCCACTGAGCTGCACCCATGTGTGCTGCTGGCACAGCAGCTCAATCCCCCAGCTCACCCCACCCGCTCCTGGCCAGCCTGTGCCCTGCCCCAGCACCTCACCTGCCATGCTCAGGAGGCAACGCTCAGATGTCACAGCAGAGCCCCCTGGAAGGGGAAACATTTCCCCCTCTTGTTCATGTTTTCCATGTTATTATATCAAGGGCAGGAGGTCCTGGTCTACAATCATGCTTATGTTCCAGAATAAGAGTAGCATAAGGATTGTCTCAACATGTTGAGGACTAGTTCATAATTTCAGATTTAGGAAACTCTAAAAGCTCTACAGAACTGTAGCAATGGTGCCCACAATAGGGGGCTTATCAAATTTCTGCATTAGGAGCTTGCCATTAAGTTTTATTAATTAAAATTATCTGCTCTCACCCTCTTGAATTAATAAAATGCGGCTGGCATTCACTGCAATATTACAGGCCGTGGCTGTTCTGAAAACACAGTTGCTAGGATACCTTCATAATTTCATCCTCATGTTATACTGGTCTTTCAGTTAATGAAGAAACATTCAAGTTACTTCTCAGCACTTCTGTGCACGTGTTTGACCTGTGCCTTCACCCTTCTCATGTGACACTCCTCCATGTGTTTGCCTTCTAAGCCCAGTGTGGGAAAGAACAGAGTGACCACAGCCATTTGCAAGCTGTAGTAAAGGTGCAACCCTTCTACCTGGCCTTTTCATATCTTTGTTAATATGAGGACAGAAAACCAGATGTCTTTACATCCAATATTTCTTCACTGAATGGTCCTGAGAAAATAATGCTTTTTCAGGGGCTATTTTGCAAACCTATGCTATCCATTATCCATTTAAAACTTTTTATAGCACAACCTCAGCAGTATAATGCCTATTAAAGAATGAGATCCTGCAAAATTATATATTTCTCAAGGCAGTTATCTAATAAAATACATGAGGTATTCTCATTAGATAGGAGGAGGCAGCCAAGGCTCTGGAAATACTCAGTCCCAGGACTGAATTTGTTTGAAAGTCTGATGCAATCTGATAGACTACAATGGAAACTCACCTTGGATACACATGCTAAGCATTATCCTCTGCAGGAACACAGCCCCTGCACAACACAAAAAGCCTGACACAGTCTAAATGGAAATAAAGTAAGAAACAGGCATTATACAGACCTTCTGCTTACTGAATTTCACAAGCAAAGCAGAGTGTGCACCCTTCGTGTTGCTCCCAGAGTAGAACTGGATATTAAGAAAATACTCTGGGTGAATATTTAGTGAATACAGAGAGAAAAAGAATAAACAAAAGCCATATCTGCATTACAGACTGTTTTTAACAACCAGACCAAATATGATGTGAAGATCAAGTGAACAAACAGAGCAGCTACTGACACTTTCAGACAGATCACCACATCTAAACAGCTGATCTATAAATAGTCTGCTCACAGTATTGCAGCACATGCTGACCACACAGATGTGATCCTGCAAAGCAAGTACCAGAGATTGTACACAGCTGTTTTCACTTGGTTAAAGTCTGTGTGGTCTTTTCTCCAGTACAAAGAAATACTCTCAATTTTTTGAAAAAAATTACAACTTCTATGCATGGACTAATAGATTTTTTTTTTATGTTAAATTGGCTCATTTTGTCCTGGAAATTATCAGAGGCTCAATAAGCAAATAAAGGCTCTCAAAGAAACAAGCAGAGTAGTTTGCATAAAACATTAGGAAAATATTCCCAAAGCACTCCAGAAATTTCACAAGTTATTAATAATTTGACATTATTATGTATGATTTGTTGAACACACAAGCACGCTTGAGCAGACAGAAGGAACACCTACAACTGCCCAAGAGGCACACACTTCATCCAGGAGCCTGGCTTTTCAGGGTGCTTTGTGTGAAGAGGTACTGAGTATTCTTGGCTCTCACTGAAACCCTGGGAAGCTGAGGAGGCTCAGAGCTTGCAGAAGATGTACAGAGCATTGCAGAAGATGCTCAGCATTTAAGACCTCTGGGAACTGTGGACCAAACTTTGGGTGATGCCATTCTCTCTCTGGGAGCCTCAAGAAAAATGGTTTCACTTTTCCCATGCTGTCTGGGAGCATCTTTATCATTCTTCTGTGCCCATGCTGCAGCTTAGCTGTTTGCTGTGGAGGAAAACCAGAACCTGTCAAGCAAGAAGCATCCCATGAGCCCCTCTGTGCTCAGGGCTCCCACAGCAGTGTCTCAGCTGGTGCTGTGCAGTGATGTGCTCCTTTCTGCCAGTGAGCCCCAGCCCATCAGCTTGTTCTCTTGTGGGCTGCTTCTGAGGGGCCCCACAGCCTGTGTCAGTGTCCTCTGCGTGAACATGCTGTCGACCAGGCAGGGGGACTGGTGATGGAGCATCCTGAGGCATGGCAGAGGAAAGCTGCTGTCTGTGTGAGCTGTCCCAGCCCAAAGCTCTGCTCCTCTGTACGGTTGCTCAGGCTAAGCCTTCACTGCGTATAATGCCAGCTCATAGACTCACTTTACATGAACACATAACAGTACTGGGGAGGACAAAATAGTGCTTGGATCTGCAGGATAAAAGCTCTATTTGCTAGCAATTGGCACATTTGTTTATCTCCTAAATGATAAAACCTTCATCATCAAGGAGAAAAATATATGTGTGATTTCTGATTTCAGTTCCTGCAATGTAAATGAGTTGCACACATATTTGGCTTTCTTCACAAGATTCCATTTCTTGTTCTATTTGTTGTCTTTATTCTATTTGTATTAAGACATTGCCTTTCATTGTTATGTTCTCCACCCTCCTGTTATAATCAAGTCTTCTGCCCTTTGTTTATGTCATGCCTATTTTTTTTTAATTAGACCTTAATTATAGCCTGTGACTATAACTTTCTGCCTTTGGCTGTTTACAGAATTGGTTTTCTGCCTCTCTCTCATATGCATACTTCACTCCTATTCTCCTTCAGATCTCAACTTCTATATACAGTCATCACCTTTTGAAAGTGCAAAGCAGGACAATTAGTCATTGTAACAAGTTTTCCAAGGCTGGAAGGTCACATTACAACTCTTAAACTTCAGTGGTTTAGATGTTTGGAGATGCAATGTGAAAAATGTCTTTGATCTTTTTATTGCCTTGGTAAACTTTTTATGGGGCAATCCATTTACCTAGTCCATTAGAGAGCTCAATAAAATATTCTGTGTACAAAAATACTGCACTTCACCAATTACACACACACACACACACACACACACACACACATATATCTTTGCTCTGTAAAATTTACACTTCTGTGCAAAAGTCTAAAATATTTTATGAATAGGAATGGTTTTACCCTCAAAGCTCACCATTGCTAAAAGTTAGTTGCTACCTTATTTTCTCATTACTTTTAATCCACAGTATTAAGCATCCTGTTTTGAAAGTCATGTCTCCCACTTACAGAAAATGGAGCCTGGCAAGTGTGCAGCTGATGGAATTGTCAGTACAAGTTAGCTGCTTGTTCATGAAGCCAACCAGATCCATATATTTCTGGTCAGCTGTTACCCTATTTTTATGCCAAATTTGCCCCACAAAGGTGCTTCAGTTTGCACACACTCCATTCTAAAAGACCAGACTTCAAAGATGAATGCAAACTCACAACACAAACCAAGGCTATTACTGGAGTCACCAGTTTAGACTCCTCATTGCCAGACCCAACATATACATTAAAAGTATAAATATATACATGATACTGGCAGTGTCATCTTCTCTCACATCCAAAATGATCTGCTTTTGACTTCTAGACAGCAGAAAATGAATTGCTGGCAATTACAAAGCCATGGACCCTGTTGATGATAGCCCCTTTGAACTAGCTCAGCTCCTTCTGTGCCACTTCAACGACATGAAATAATCACAAAGGCAGTTTCTCTGCTCACAGAAGGTTCCTCTGCCTGACTGAGTAGCACTTTCCCACAGTCATTTGTAAGAAGCATGGAAGAGGGACAGAAACTAGATTACGTCTTCTCAGAATGTATGAAAATTTGGTTTTGCTCCTCAGATAGGACTTTTCAAGGATCTGGACTAATCAAGGATCCTAGGACTGGAAGCAGCAGAGTGAGGCCAATGCAGAAGAAAAGTTGCCATTCCTGCCACTAGTATGAACAAGGGAATTGTTGGGCTATGGACTGATATTAGCAGGAGAATGCCCTTGCCTTCAGCAGTCATCATGGCCCCACACAATCAGGCCCTTTCCTGGTGGCAGCGCCCATGGCAGGTCGGGAAGTGATGTCAGGAAGGTCGTGGCTATTTTACTGCTTCAGCAACCATTTACTCTAGGCAGTTGCGTACTGTGTTTCTTTGGCAAGTTTGAAGTGAACAGAAGGTGGATACAGCCTCAGTCAAACATCTGCTGACATCTTTGGAAGCCAGTTCACATTTGAGTAACACTGTGCTTTAAAAAATTGTTGAGGTGGCAGAAAGCTATCGCTGTCCTTGCTGTGTACCAAGGTTCATTTGTTCCAGCCTAAGAATACAGACTTAGTTCCCTTTCCCTTTCTCAGCTACTGAGTTGACTGAATACTTTTCTCCCTTTCTTCCCTGTGTTTCATTTTTTGCCTTTGCTTTACCATCGTGCCTCCACTCCACCACAGGTCTATTTTCCTCTCTTCTTCACCTTGACTTACTTGCTCTACAGATGGACCTACATGTGGGCTCCCTACCTCTGGTCACTGTCCCCCGCTGACCTATGAGCTCACTCATCCACTCTCTGTCTGCTTCATGGGCTTTCAGTCCTCCCAGGTTAGAGTCCTGGGGCTTCCCAGCCCTCCATGCTAGGGGCAATTGTATGCATTAGCATTCACTTAGCTCATGGGATACATCCCCTTTCTTCCTCCTTCCCCTGCTATTTCAGCAACTGAGCTGCACTATAGAGCCATGTTGGTTGCAAGGGGAAACATGGTCACACCAGCAATCATTAAATTGATTGGGTGAGAGGATGAACTGCAGTTACCTCATATGTTCAACAGATTTTAGGAAGCAGAGATCCTATGGAAAGCATATCTCAGAGGGTCACAGCAATTCACAGTGTTAGTGACTTAGAGACATGTGAGACTATTATTCCCAATGCTGCCAGCATCATAAACCTTTACAAACACAAATTTACTAGGCAAACAAAAGGAAATAACAGAAGCCTAAAAAATTATGTCTATGAAGCAATGTAACCTTACAGGTATACCAGCATCAGTGACCTGACTGCTATTTAAATCATGAAGATTCTGTGGTCCTGGAGAAACTAAACAATTCCCCAGTAAGAACAAGCAGCAGCATGAGGCCACTAATTGAAAGCCTAGCTATGGTTCTGGAGTACACATTGTAATCCCACTAGGCATCATGTGAAATTATTTTTACAAATTCAGAAAAGGATTTGAAAAGCTCAGAACCATAGGATATAAATATAAAATTATAGGATAAAATTTTGCAATACTTCAGATACTATATAAATACAGTTTTAAGACCTTTGAACCTATTCTCTGCATTGCACTATAAATGGATGATCTCATTGATTTCAGTGCTTAAATTCATGTCCTCTCAAAACAGAAAACAGAGCTCAGATTTAATCCAAGGAGATCATTCTTTGTAGCTATATGTACCACAACTGAGAGCATGTATAACAGATTTATCTCCAGTCCCCTTCAGAGGAAATATTCCTATAAAGGAGTTACTTACACTCAGCAGTAATGTCAAAGTTTTAATTAATATCGAATGAATCTGATCTCTGTCAATCCCTGATAGGATCTAGTCAGGTGAAAGATCTGGAGAAATCTAGCAGTGTATATCAAATCAATTAAACTGATTTTTGGCTGCAATTTCCCCTCCAGCTCTTCCCATTAGCACTAAAATATTATTTGTTAGATCTTTGTAGAAAATTTCAAGTACTGCAAGTGGCATTACTAACATGTTAAAACAACTAAACAAGTCAACAAACCTTAATCTATGTCTGTATCTGATAGAGCAAGAGAAGTAGAGGGGTATATCTTGATTTCTTTTTCTTTAAATCAAAAGCTAGACAGGTCAGAGTGGAAAAAAGCTTTTATGCAGAGTACATGCAATATCATGGCATGAGGCATGTTATAGGCATTGTTCTCAGTCATCACACTGCAAGAGCAATAGAGGGAAATCCATTATTTTATGCATGTTTTGTTCCAAACAAACTTTTTTTTTTTCCAAAATTATTTAATGTCAGTGCAAGCTTTACTCATTCTGGAAGTGCGTTTAGATTTGCAGAAGTCATTCTTGATTCTGAATTCTGTATGCTAAAATGGGTTTTCTTTTTGTGCCTTCATACAGAATTGTAGACTCACTAGGACTAGAAAAGATCTCTAAGATCATCAAGTCCTCTTGTTAACCTTACAGCTCTGTGTTCACCACAAAAGCATGTCCTCAAGGGCCAAATCCACATGCCTTTTGAACACTTCCAGGGATGATGAATCCACTACTGCCCTGAGCAGCCTGTTTTAATATCCAACCACCCTTTCAATGAAGATGTTTTTCTTAATCTAAACATCTCCTGGTGCAACTTGAGGTCATTTGACCTCATCCTATTGATTTTTACCTGAGAGAAAATGCTGGCCCAACAACCTCCTTTCAGGTAGTTGAAGAGGGTGATAAAGTCACCCTGAGCCTCCTCCAGGCTAAACACCCCCAGTTCCCTCAGCCGCTCCTCACAGGACTTGTGCTCCAGACCCTTCCCCAGCTCCATTGTCCTTCTCCAGACACTCCCCAACTCCTCAATGTCCTTCTTGTGGGAAGGGGCCCAGAACTGGACACAGCACTCGAGGTTTGGCCTCACCAGTGCCCAGAACAGGGGGACAATCCCTGCCCTGGCCCTGCTGGCCACACCATTGCTGATACAGGCCAGGATGCCATTGGCCTTCTGGGCCACCTGGGCACAGCTGGCTCATGTTCAGCCTATTGTCAACCAGCACCCCCAAGGCCTCTTCTGACAGGCAGCTCCTTGTCCTCTCATTCCCCAACCTGTAGCACTGTAAGAGGTTGTTGTGACCCAAGTGCAGGACTCAGCACTTTGCCTTGTTGAACCTCACACCACTGGCCTCAGCCCATTGATCCACCCTGTCCAGATCCCTCCACCCTGCAGAGCCTTCCTACCCTGCAGCAGATCAACACTCCTGCCCACCTGCGTGTTGCCTGTGAACTTACTGGAGGTAAAGTGCATTCTTTCAGTTTTATTTTGTCTGCACAGATCATTGGAAAGATGAATAATATCCACCTCTTGCAATCAGGACTTGGGATGTGAAATGTTTCCTCAGTACAATGTTCCATGCCGTTCAGTCCGTGAGATCTGACCATGAGTTTACTCTGAAGTGCAGACATGTGTCAGTGATGGCATGAGTACAGATGAGTGAGGCATGAACTAGCCCATTTCCTAGCCATGATCTAATTCTCCACCACAACCTTGAACATAGCTGTCCCCATCACTACTCTTTACTCCAGAAGTGAGTTTTAGCCTTGATCTTAGATTTTTTTCTCCTGGACAAAGTGCAGAGATGAAGACTACCCTGTTCGCATCTTGCTAGACACAAAGAACAAGTCCTTTAACTCCTCCATAATTTGGAGATTACAGTTTTGTTGTAAGGACTTAGCAGTCTTACCCCAGTATTATTGCAACAATATAAGGAAATTTGCTTTCTAAAACCAAAACAGACCCTCTATTCAGCTCCACTCTCACTGAGTTTCTCCCTGCTGGGTCCCCCACATCAACCCTCTTTGCAGTTCTTGAGACACTGCTCAGTCCTAATCCTGATGAAGATTTTTTTCTCCATATAATTTTTCCAGTGCAGACTCCTTGTATGTAGCATATTGAGGCATTGGCATATAAAAATGAGAATATCTGTACAGGCTTATGCCACCCTTTCCCCATTCATTTTAAGCCTCTTGCTGAACTAAAAGGTACCCTTTATATCATCCAGCAGACATGCCACCGAGTCATCTATCCCACTATATGACCCCCCTGGCACTCATTCACTTCATCTCAAGAGGAACTCTATGCAGGGCAAAATGAATCTTAGTCCCACTCTCATAAAGATCCAGCACATACTGGGACGTGGTGTGCATGTATTTATTGATACAGCAATCACAGCAAGTCACATTCTCTTTCTGTGTATTTAATGGAGACATTATTATTTTGCCCCCTTTGCCTCATTATAATAAAATCTTACCTTGGATTTAATAACTAAAATAAATCTGCTTGAGTCAGGCCAAGAGCTAAGCTTGTATTCTTCCTAAGGACCATCTTAGCAATGCAACTGAGAGATGACACTCTACATCAGCCAGCATATGATAACCTATCTTTAATTTCTCTCTGCTCTGGTGCTATTATCTCTCCTCTGCCACAGCTGCATGCTGCTATTGTCAGTGGTAAAGACAAGACATCTCTAATTAGAGGGCAGGATAAATTGCTTTTATCTACTTTTAACATGCTTTTACATGGCACCTGGTACACAAGTCTTAGCTAGGCAACGATAATTTGAAAAGCAAATCACTGCTTGGAGAAATATGATAGATTTTAAAAAGAAAATTAAATGTATAGAATAGCAGAATCAACATATTGGAGATTGCTGAGCTTTAAAGCTGTCAGAAGTCTTGTATTCTTATGTTTTATATTGAGTTAAAATAAGCAATCACAGTCTATATACCCAGCAGTTTCTCTCCCTCTGTCTTTCTGGATGATCCAAAGAGCAAGCTGTGATTTTGGAACTATACATGCAACACAGCAAAGGCACCCTTGCCATACAGCAACTGTGTCTTCTCTGATGGTAAGTCCAACTGAGCAGTTTTAAAACATGCTCTACAGGATCAGCATTGACTCATGCAGAATCATCCCTGGAATAAACCCATGCTGTACAGTAGAAGTCCACAATTACTGTTTTATATCGTGCTTAACAAAAATGAAATGTAAAAAAATACAAATATGCAGTGTCAAATGTTTATCTCTGGAGAGCACAACTTATTAGCAAATGATTCACCTGTTCTAATGAGTGTCCTGTCGCAGGAAAAAAAACAACAAAAACCAAAAAACAAAATTAGCTACAAAGTTCCAAAAATTACTGATCTTTAGTAACAGCAGCTGTCAAAAACCAGTCAAAAATTTAATCTGTCTGCTACATCTGAGTTCAGTTCACATAGCTGGGAGTGTATGACTGCTGTACTAAAACCGCACTGTTCAATCCCTTTGCTCATCATCAGAAAGTATCAAGTGCTCTTCCATGAAAGGCATTGCTACAGAGACATATATTCTTTATAATGCACTGTCAGTTGGCTTCATCTGCACTAGCAGAGTCAGGCAGAGCTCATACTTCTAACACATCCTCCAGGCTTTTGATTACACTTCCTTAAAAATCTGTTGAGCTTATCTGATTGTTAGGAGCTTTCTGAGATGTAAAAATTTCATAGATCCAAATGATGACTGGGCCAAATTATTTTATTTGCCATTTACTGCAACTTAGCAGTTTGGAAAGTCTATAGAAACATCCAAGAGTGACAGCTTGCAGAGAAAAGCTCAGTAGAGCTTCTGCTGTTAGTTTAATGAAAGGGAAATCTTTTTGCCTCCAGACTATGATTTCTGGAGGCCCAATTTTCTCCTGTGGTGGTGTGCTCATTACTAAATATGCTCACAGAACTGTAGTCTGCAGCATGTACCAGTTGCTGTCCGTCAGAATTCCAAGTGCAGAGCTGATAAAACACAGTCAGGGAAAACATCTTAGGCTGGAATAGGGCTGTAGTCACATTGCATGAGTTTCCATCTAATGATATAGTTGTAAAGGTCTTGTTTTCTTTAGCTCATTTGCATGAAATGTTCTGCCAAGAGAAACCACTTGCTCTATGTGTGCTTTAATGTACAATGTATAAGCTAGGTGGCCTTTCATTTGAGCCCAGATGGGGTCAGAAAGAAAGAAAGCAAAGCAGTTTCACCAGGCCATACTGTTAATTTCCCAAAGCCTCCATAAACTAGAAAAGAGATGGAGTGCATGTGGAGCCACTCCCCAGAGCAGCCAGGGTGCAGCAGGTGCATCAAGAAACATGGTGGGAGAGGGGAGGCAGTGCCATGGTGGTGATGGCCTAGGGTAGTAAGGAAAGCTCTGCAGGGAGACTGAGGCCCCTATGAATAACCTTGCTGCTGCTTGGGGAAGAAATACAAACTTTGGGAAACCAACTTTTCTTTCATCTTCAAAAAGGAGATTTCAACAACAGATTGAGAAAAATTGCCTCAGTGATAACCTGTGCTAATACATGAGGCAAGAAATGCTTGAGTGGGATATCTTAGTAGACACTGAGCAAAAATATTGAGGTATAGGGGGCAAGATACTTATAACAATGTTTGATGACTTATACAAATCACAAATTTGAAAATGTGAAAATGCAATTTATCTGTTTCTAATACAAAGCAAAATATTTTAAAAACAAGTTGAACATCACAATATCGCTTGGAAAGTCAAGCACTTAAAAGTTAGAAAATGCATTTTCTGTAAGTTTGGTAATACAGTCTCTGATAACCTCATCAAAAACCATTCCTGCATGGCATCCTGATTTCACTTAGGGCATGAAGTAGATCCTGCTTCCTCAGTTAATGAACAACTAGCCATTCTTTTTCCTCCTGTCCCATCTGCAGCCCCCTGATGCATACTATTCAAACAACCTTTGAAAATCAGCATGATTAATGTTTCTCCAGTGCTCATCACAATGTTATCCAAATCTTGTTTAGTCACACTTATCTTCATAACAGCCTTGTGAAGTGATGGAGGAACTACTCTTTATGTTTCAGCAGGGGACATGAAGCATAGATAGTAATCCTGAAGAGTCTACTGATGCAGGGTACCCAACCTAAGACCTGTGAGACCACTTTTTTCGATTAGTTGACATTATCTTGCTCTTTGTACATTCAAAACAAAACTATTTTTGATGTCAGTTGGAGTGATGGGTTTTGAGCATGCATGAAAAATCTGTCTCAGACAAAACCCCTTAAAAGACAAATTAGTGCAGAAGCTCTGCTTAGTATATCATCTTCAGAATCACTTGGGTACGTGTTGTAGAGATGACAATAGAATCTGCTTCTTTCCATAGGTATGTAGATATTAGTGCATTGATATATACACACATATACACAAAAATGTGCATATACATTCATTTTATTTATTCATTTTTTTTCCCAAGGAAGGAGATAAATTACACTATTACAGATAATAAGTTCTGAACAACAGAAAACAAGGATGGTGAGGATTTACCACCTAAACTCTGCATAATATTTGGCATAACACTGTTGCTTTGGGTTAATTTTAAATTATAAAGCTTTTCTCTGATTCTCAGTTTGCTTCTTTTAACATACGTGTATCACTTTCTTGGAACATATCCCCTATATTTTTTCAGCTGACTTTGGTCTCCTTGAGGCATTTTTACCCTATGAATGCCTAAGTGAACAAAAGGATCAGATTAGATGATAGAAGAAGCAAATTCAGCAACAGACAGCAACAAGCACTTTGCAGTGCTTATCATTGGTGAAGAAGGTCTACATCTTTCCCAGATAAATAAGCAAAGAGAAAACCAATGTAAATACAGGGATAACCTCAATGAATTCAGTGCTACAGACAGAAAATGTACTTTTTCAGGGAGCAACACTGACAGAATCTTCTTCAATGGGAGAACAACATTGTCCTAAATAAAGAATTCTAAGTGCATCCTCCTCATCTGCTTGGACTAGTTTTTACTCAAAATACATAAAATTGGCCAATCCCTGTATGAAAATGGAAGCTGATATTTGTGCTAATAGAATATAATATATAAATATGAAAAAGAGGTTAGTTTTTCCTTCACATTTATAGTGTTTAGGGACCTTGTTTTCCTACATGGGTAGCAAATACACAGTAAAGACATTTATATTTGCTCTGCTTCAAGATACCTAATACATGACACAGTAATGTATACATGTAACTTGCTGGTATCTACATGCCAACCTAAAAAGACTCATCGTCCTTATTAGATTTAATTAGATTCAGCCACAAGCACCAATTAAGCTGTCAGTTTAATATAGAACCAACCGTATGGATCAGATACACAACTTTAATTGAAATTAGTCAGTCCTAGTTGCACTTTTTTTCCAAAAAAATGTGTTCCTCACTAAAGGACGTATTTATTTTAGCTTTAATTTTTGCCAGTTCACTGTGAATGCTAAAAATAAAAATGGGTAAATTCAGAAAGGAGATATTGTTGGAAAAATCGGAATGTACTATGGTCTGTATTTTTTATGGGTGACTAAGGAGTCCAGGCAGAAGGGAAAGTTTGCACTTACAAAGCAAATCACATACCTTAGAAATATCTTGAGCTTTGAGACAGAGAGAGGATGTTTGTTCAGTTAAAACATACATATAAAAGCATGCAAAATTACATTTCTAGTGAGTTCAACATGTAAAAACTTGTGTAAAATCCTGCAATAGACAAAGCATGATCCAACAAATAAACCTTTTAATATCACAGTGATTCTCAAAGTCTACTCTTTGTGATTCTTTCTGGCAAGGCAACGCAGAGTAAGAAAAATATCAGTTTTGAAAAATTAGAATTGCATCAATCTAAGCACAGTTCAAATGGATCTGTTGACTTTCAACACCAGTGTCTAAACTGAATTTGAGCTTTTCAATGGAAGTTAACATGCATGGCTGGCAAACCCCCCCCAGTATTAGAATGTTAGAATGTTAGACAATGTTAGACGTGTTAGAATCCCTAACACATAAAAATACCCATCCTTTTATCTACTACAGATTTTAGAAGGCACATATCCACATTTGCTGTGCTCACACTGAAATGATTTGCAAACAAAAACTGAAAAAAAATCCAGCTGTTTGTAAGAAGGCTCACAATATTTTCTTTCTGAGTAGAATCATACCTTTGGTTATAAAATGCCGCCTGATTTAAAATGTACATCAAGCTGATGATTCATTCTTGAAGAGCGTTTTCATGACAAGACAAAGGCACAAGAATTAAAGTGTCTAGTGCTACTTGAAAATGTGGTGATGGTGGACTATTGATGCTACAGTTCCTACTGATTCAGCTGCTGTTACTGGCACTACAAGCACTGTTTTCAGCTCAGGTAGAACCATTAACCCAGAGGCAACAGCTTTGGAACTGATCCAGGCGCAGAGAATTTTATAAAAATTCCCTCATGATAGACAAGGCTACGTCTATCCATCTTCAACTTTTTATCAAAGAACGATAAAAATTCAGATCCAGCTCGTTGCAGCAGAGCAGGAGAAGAGGGCTTTTCTAAGAGGAAAGTCTACAGGTTGAGAAAGTATTTTTTTGTTCCCTCCTCCCCAAGCAGCTTCCTAAAGTGGAGACACAGGGAAAAAATGACAAGCAGGCATAGAAAAGATTTATTTCTGGTCAAGATTCCGAGCCATCCATCAATTGCTCACATGTAGCCTAATTTAGGCACTTAAGCTAGTGAGGGAGGAAAGTGGATGAGAAAAGGAAATGGTTTGTTGCATTCAATATTCAGCCAAAAGGCTACTCATATGATGGAAAATAATCTCTCTGATAATCTTTTCCCCACATCATTTGATATGTAAAATGACCATAATTTGTATGACAGAGGTTGACTATTAGTTATAGTAATTTTTCCAACCTGAAATCTCCAGGTTTAGTTTAAAGTTTTACCTTTTCATATTTTACACACAACACCTCCCCGCTCTTTGTCAAGTTTTCTGGATTTTGGGACTGTGAATCTAATCTGGATTCGGTTGCTTGGGGTCCTCCCTGTGTGTAAGCTGGAGCCATCAAGAACTTTTTATGGATCTCTGAACTGTCTTTTCCACTGTGAAATGCATTTGTGGTTTTCACCTTGTCAAGCTGTGTCACAGTGGGAATCAACCACAGTTAATGCTGGGCAGCGGCAGATTTGAAGGAGAATGGACTCATGATGTTCCCTCTCTGCAGCAGGACACACCACCACAGTCCTGGCTGCAATGTGAAAGCTGGTTCATGCTCCTAGACAAGGGAATCTAATCCCTTAATAACTTTCCCAGGGCTAGACAGCAGGGTCAGTTTTTCTCCGTTAGCTTTCCTTGAGAATAGCAGAAACAGACAAAATTTCCTGTAAAAACATATGTACATAGTAAAAATTATGACCAAAAAATGTCTTTCCAAGACAAACAACCCACAGCACCATTACCTTTGAGATTTCAGGTATGTATTCTCATATATAGGTGAATCTGGTTTGCAACTCTGAATGACTCACAAATTAATGACTTTAACTGTTTTAACAAAATTGCAAACTTCCATGAAAAGAATTACAGCAATATCTTTCCTTATCATGTTTTGCTAAATCACAGAAATCAAAAACTCTGACATTGCTTCATCTGAGAATGTTTTCTTTCCTGAAATTCATATTTAGACAATATTTTTTTTTTAAAGCCTTGCTTTTTTGAGATTGAACTTGTTCTCTACTTACTGGTAAGTCTGCATTCACAAGGCTGGCAGCTAAAAATAACACATGAAGAAAGAAGTCGAGTGGAACAAGTCAGGGCACGACACAAACATTAAGAAATAAAATTCCTTGCAGTATTCTGCACTCACATAGAAGAAGTTAAAGTTCATGGTCACAGAAGAAAAAGCCTGCATGCATCCCGATATGGTAGACTAACTCTTACTATAAAATGAAATGCAGCCTACTCCAAAATATTCTTTTCATAGTAGTATGCAACTATGGCAATATAAATAAAGATGAACAGCTATCAGGTCACCACTTTTTTACATACCCTGATTGTTGTAAGGTGTTTCCTGGATTTATGCTGGACTGATGGCAGAATTTAAAGATATTGATAAAACTGTAGAAAACCACTGCCATGAATAAAACCACCCAAATGCACTTCAATTTGAGAAGCAGTTTAGAAATCAGTTGATTTCAGAGACAAAACTCTTCATAAAATTGGCAAGATGATAAGTTCCACTGGACTGTAGCATTATCTATTGCTTGCAAAGTGTTATGAAGTTTTTAGATAAAGCTTGATCTGTAAGATATTAAAACATAAATAAGTCACAACACAAAGTTTGCACATAAGAGCATTTCAAGTTAGATATGGGTAAAACAATTTTTACTGACCTTTTAATGCTGAGAAACAAAGGGCCACAAGAGTCAGTTCTGTGGAATCTTCAACTAAGTATATCTTCCCTAACAGTAATAAGTCATCGTTTTGAAAATATTCATAGAATATTTCCAGTATTAGACATAAATATGACATAACTACCACAGCCCCCTGTAATAATTTTTAGGAAAATGACTCAATTTATAGTACTTTTCTAATAATTGAGATTTTGAAATAGAGCACTTGTTTTTTGAATCTTCTTTGCCATGTGGTTAAGAATTCTGCTTTTTACCCAGCTCTGTTTCAAACTAGGAAGGCTAAGGCTTTCAGTCTGCCTGCTCAGAAAGAGCCATGTGCTGCATTGTGTAGCTGACTGGTGTATACATAAATAACGGGGCAGGATAAAGTGGATTTGTGAATGGACCTAATCGTGTGCACATGCAAACGAGGAGCAGTGGCCTTTCATACTGCTGTTTGTGCAACACAAGTCACGGATATTCAAAGCATAAATGTGCTTCTGCCTTTGGGCTACTGAGTAGCTATGGCACAACAATTCGTCTCAAATTAAATGGCTTCATAGACGCGAAATAAGCATGTCATTCACCTGCCATCTCTTCCTTTATTATGCCTGATGCTATCGTGCTGTATTCTTCCACTGTGGGTGGACTGTTTGCACCACTGCTGGTTTGTCCCTGGCTGCAGCAATACCGCTCTGAGTTTTCTTTCAGCAAAACTGCTTTTATTTGGCAGCATCATGACGTCTATCACAAGAGTCAAGAGCAAGTTCTTTTTGCTGCTTTGCCAAGATCTTGAGACTCACCTCCTTGTACAGTGAGCAATTTTGCCCTGAGCTAATGCGATTCTTGACCTGTCTAAGAATACTGAGAATCAAACCACTGTCTCTTGGGAGAGGCAGATTTAGCAAAATAATCTCAAACTTATTGAATCACCATGGCAGCAGAAAGAGACAGAGTTCTCCTGAGTGAAAGGATCTACAGATTGGAGGCAAGGACGCAGGGAAAAATACCCTCTTCCCTCCCTTCCTCCATCAATACTTCAGAAAGAATTTCTAGAAAATAATGTGGGGATGGAAAGCTTTATCATTGGGATTGGGGTGAGTGAGAGTCATTGAACAAAAGGCATGAGGCCTGGAGGGAGCCCAGGGGAGGTTTATCAGTGCATCTGTGCACATATGCAGGAGGTGGCTGGATGTTATTCATGTAGCAACTTAGTGCCTGTGATCCCTGTCTCTGATGTTAGCTCAGGTATGATGGAGAGCACCTAAAACATCTCAACTGGTTTGGCCCACTAATCATTCAGAGCAAGGTTGTGGCACCCTCATTAACACATTTAAATCAAGCTGGCTACTGAGAAAATAAGCTACACAGTAAAGTAAACAAAGAAAGAATTTAGGCTGTTATCAGCTCTCCTCATATGCAATGAAGTATTAATTGATGGAAAAGCTACACTCTGGTAAAGTTTAAAAACAGACTTGCTGCTCCCTTCATAAACAATTAAAAAGAAACATAATTACCCAGAAGTAAGGCAAGAAAGAAAGGTAAGGAATCGATGTGGTCCTTTCCTTAGGTGGCTGCTGCTCGCCTGTGAGATCTGGGATGGAGGACTGATGTCCAAGTGCCTGACCCTATGGATCACGTCTGCACAGGACCCCTACACAACCTACATCTCATCCATCCAGCTGCAAACCTGCTTCTTGCTCTACACCCAGAATCAGTATTAATGTATTCCTTCAAAATCCACAGGGAATAACATAATAACCTAAATACAGGACTGGCAGTTCTGATGCTTGAACCGATGCACAGGAAGAAGGACAGAAATCTTTCAGGGAGCACCACTTACCTCCTAATGTGCAATGAGATGTCAGTGAGGCTTGCAGTCCCCCAAATTCCCTGGAACACCAGAGAGTGTCGGCTCACTGCTGTGGCTGGTTGTGTCAGGGAGCAGAAGGAGGGCAGAAGGAGGGCACAACTCACAGAGGAAGGAACACATTGCAGTTTTGTGTGGCGAGCATGTTCATTTTAATTGCTGAGGAACAATGCTACTCCACACCACCCACGGCTTGGGCCTGTGGCTTAGTGGCACAGTCTGTCCCTACACATGCAATATGGCTTGCTTGTTTTTTATTATTTTTTAACGTTGACTTTACAATGAGTAGTTTAACAGTTTCCTTACCTGTTTTGGAGTGACACTTGCCCGTTGCTTTCATTGTAGCTTTTTGTAATTTGAAGACCGTGTTTCTCTCACCCATGACTCTTGCCAGTCTGGGAAGGAAATGCAGGGGAGTTTTTGATGCCCTGAGCTACTACCTCAGGCAAGCAGCTGCCTACTTTGCCTTTTCAGACAGTCCAACACTAATGTAGGCTTAAAAAGCGCTCTTTATGCATTGGGAGCACACTTATAATAAGTCTGTGCTATTTTTAAATAATCACAATGAAATGTCAAATTTTCCCTGGTGCTGTCATATAACTGAACCTTACATAGGGTTCCCCTTCTTGGAACAATTTTTTACTACTCTTGATTTGTTTAAACTGCTTTGGTGCATGATTTGATGGAATGTGTGGAGCAGAAGGAAGCTTTGGATTGAATGCCAGATGCCTGCTTCATTCCTCTAACCTACAGTGTTATTAAAATATTACCAACTGGTTCTCAAGGTCTATCCACTGCAACAACTTAAAAATAATTTGGATATCAGTTTTTTTGCTTACTGTTGTGTTGTGATTGTTGTCTCTGTTGTCACAAGTATGAATATCAGGTAATGGGTACCATTCATTTTTGTAGTTAGTAGTTTTCCTGGGGTGCTAGTGACAGGAGAAATGTATGCATTAAAACAAGCGTGATGGAAAGCAGCTCTCTTTATAATTTCAGCCCAGCTGCTGTATTGATGGATACAATCTTTACCACATGCTCCAGGTGGCTTCTAATGCCTGACTCCCTGCAGAAACCTCTATTTACACATCTTAAACCACTTATTGGATTTGAACAGGATTTTTCAGCCTGAGTGCAGTAACAGTGTTCACTTATGTAATATTTGTAAATCCTGGCTTTACATTTCACTCACCAGACTATCTTCAGAGGTATTCAACAAGGCCTTTATGTGGTCTGATTCTTGCTTTTTAGTGAGATCCCGTCAACATGTATGGCTACAAAGCGCATTGCTAAATTTATTTTCCATCATTGTCAGGGGTTTACAATGAAGTGTAACTCAATTAATCAGCCCTTGCTGAATAGTGCTTTTCTTTGTCACCAGATTTCATATAAAATTCATCTGAAAGCTTTGTATTCAAAGTTCACAAAGGTTAACCTTTATTCAGGGCATGCATCTCCAAAGGCTCTAATCAACTTGTCTACTGTTGTTTAAAACTTCACTTACTACTGTACCAGTTGCTTTGAATTATTGTGTTTGAGACCTTTATTTGGTGCCTGAGTGACTGAACAGACACACTGAAGGCTGAAAAATAAAGGGCTTTTATAATTATGGATGGGTAGAGCACTTACTAAAGGATATATATTCCATCTTTTCTTATGCCTTACAACTGTCCACCACCCAGATATTTACTGTATGCTTTGTAGCTGTGCAATAAAACTTCAAGTGTTCTCATTCCCCCCAGTAATTCTGTGCACAGCCCAGATCTTGTATAATGTTTAAGGGACTTAATAATAAGTTAGTGTACTAATTAGTGGAGACAACAGCAGACACCCATGATTTATAGCAAAGGCCCAGCAGATGATTACACTGCTGAACCACAAGTAAATCTTTTCAGCAAGTGAGCCTTTACAATTAATTGCACATCAGCATACTTATTTTGCTCCTTTATATTAAAGAAAAAGGGAAAAGATGAAAATGTTCCCTTTGAAAGGTGGACCTTATGGTGGCTGCAGGTGTTTCTGCTGATAGAAGGCATTGGTATGCAGAAACAGAACCGTTTTCAGATAGGATAAACTTCTATTCCTGTCCTCCTTTGTTTAGTATGAAATATTATTCTCCACTTGAGTGACGTTTGCATTCCTTTCCAACACAGTTGGTTTGATTTGTGACCTGAATACAATGACATACATACCAATGATCCATTACATGAACTAACATATTTGGGATTCTTGAAGGTGGGAATGCAAGGGGACAGCAATCTGACTACATTATTCTTTTGAATTTCAGTGTAAATTGCACATCAGCACTGTTAACCTTTCTTCTGTTGTTTTTGGTTTGTTTTGTTTTTTTCTCATTTTAGCTGTAATGTTCCAAGTCATATATAAGACAAACTGAAAGATAAGGAAATTTGAGGGAGGGGAGGAGACAAAGAATTTCAGAAGGTAAAAATAATGGAAAGTTTCTAATAGCGTACCTTTTGCAAAAAATGTATTTCCTCTTTAAAGAAATAGGTTTCGCCATTGATATAATAGAAAATTGAAGACTATCCACAGAAATCATTTTTCAAGCAACACTACTATATTCACAGGGCTGCTAATGACATGCTGCATGGCTTCAGGGCAAATCAATTAATCTGAACATCAATATCTCCATCTGTGAAATGAATATAATAATTCTTCCCTTTTTCTTAATTAATTTGCCATATTTTCTCTCCTTGCTTGCCAAGTGTCCATAACATTCATTGTGGAGGTCTAATTCTGGGGAGCCACAGGGGCTGACCAGCAGAGAGGTCATGACCTCAAGGTCTGGTCCAAAGCACTCCTAGATGGTGGGGACCTCCCCAAGAGGGAGGTCTCTGTGCTGCTTAGTATAGGGTGACACTGTTCTGTGGAATCCAGGGGTAAGACTTCTTGCCATGGCATCCAGGGAGCCCACTCTGACCCCATGTTTTGGTCACTGGCCAGCACTGACGATCTTTGGCTTAGGGGCATTTGTGCATGAGGTTACACCTAGAGTCACCTCCCTTGGCACGCTGCAACTCTGAACAGATATCAAAATACTTTGTTCAGAATAACTCTAAGGCTGCCAGAAGCATAGCAATAAACTGCCTTGGTCTCTCATGAGGTACTGACTAAAAGCTCGCCAAAGTTGATGGGCAGTGCTGTCACTACAAATGGGGTCCACAGCACTTCAAAGCGATTAGAGCCAATTTTACTTGGGAACCATCTCTTCCAGGAGTTACCTATCAGTCACTCTGCTGGCACGTCGCAGTCACACTGCTATTACAGCCTAGTCACAGCCCCATTACATGACAGTTGCTTTAGAGCACAGAGCAATCCCATCGCACTTACTTTATATTGACAGTTGTACGATGCCACTGTCATATCACAGATATTTCCTTGTCATAACTTAGCAACATTGTAGTCACACGGCAGATACTTTTTAAGAGCCTGCTGAATCTTTTGCATGGAAAACTCTGATAATGGCAGTCACTGCTTAGTTATCTCTTACCTGTAGTTATGTCAAAAGCATTTTGTGGTGGTCATTTCTACTTGGTGCTTTAACTGTCGCATAAAGAACCGTGGAAAAGTTGCCATTGCTGACTACAAACCAAGTCCTGGATCTTTAGAACTGCTTCAATTTCAAATTACATTTGAGCTAATTATCTTTACAGCCAGTTTTATCTTTGATAGATGCTGCTTAATCTTGCTGTTGAAACACTGTAGGCATTTCCTCTGAATTTTGAATTGCTGCCCTTATTAAAACTATATGAATAATTAACCATATAATTCTGTTTGCATGTTTTCACAAAAAAAAAGGAACCATTATTTTTCCAAAACAGTCATCATATAATTTCTCTTTTCAGCTTTGTCGCCATTGTTTTGCATGTATTTAATAAGCATCATGTGAGTTGAGTATCAATACTGTTCAAATGGCGTAACCCTGCTCACTCATTTACTGAGAATTCCAAGGAAAAAACATCACTGCTGCTAATGTTCCTTCAGTTTTTTGTACAAAATGCTACACTGGAAACTGAAACAGATTTTAAGAGACATTCCTCCATGTGTCTTTGAAAAGTAATCTTTTCCAGCTATTATATCACAAGACAAGAATATTTAGAGAGGGAAAGAAGCAATACATGGTCTAGTTGAGAGAATTTAAAAATCTCCATTTCTGTCAACGGAGATTTTGCAGTATTGACATTCCTATATACTTATCTGAATATTACAAAATCTTCTTTTACCCTAAATCTCCATCACAATATACCAGCAAGGAAATGGTATCCTAATTCATCACCAAAACTCATGGGCTTTAAGTTAGTTATTTCACCCCAGTCCCCCCTCTAGTTACATAAAACTTCCCAGCACAGAAGAAATAATAATAATTTAAAAAATACCCTCCTCCAAATGATCATCTTTGTCTGCCTTTGTACTGTAATGAACTATTGATTCCATGGGTTAGTGTCACAATAATCTTGGGATTCATTATTTGAAGACTGGCCTTTGTCCCATGTTCCCAGCCCTATGGCTGGACTTCATTACTGATCCTACTCATTACAGGAGTTGCTGCTTCCCTTCAAGCACTGAGCTGGATATAGCAGAATAATTTTTTCTTAGCTGTAGGCAATGCCTGCTGAAGACAATATCATGTTTATTTTTTAATTGTAAGATGTGAGGAAAAAAAATTAGGTCTTTCTTTTAATTATTTTCGTATAAATCATAGCTTCTATTTTATTTAAATTTTGTTAATTTTTTTGCTATTTTTTCCCCCTTGATTTCCCAAAAAGCTATTTCTTTGCTTTAAATTATCTCAAAGAGGTGTGCTGGTCCTCCTCAGGAGTTGTTTCTATATACTCAAAGAAGCAGCTTACTATGGTGGATGCCATACCACAGTATGACTATTCTGGAAAGGGGACTGATTTTTCATACAGGATGATACATTGATTTGCTTTTCCTGTATGTTGCATTGTGGCATTATCTTCTAATTCTTCAGCTGATGTATTTGAGATGTGCCTGTAAGTTCTTTCTCTTTATGTCTTGTTTTCAAATGTTCTCGTTCACAAAATGAAAAGCATGCTGCAATTCGCATCAAAGCTTTATAAAATTCAAAGACAAAGGCTGCCCTTGGAGACTCTATCACTGATACCAGTGGTGGCAATATGGATTTTGAAGCCCAAATTTTAAAATTAAAATCCCTTTGTCTTTTGACAGGGGTCAGACTTGATTATGACACTGTCAGTTGTTTGAAAACTAGGACATTTTTACAAGAAAATCCAGCAGAAACCATACAGGTTTTGTATCTGGATACTTTATAGACTGTCTACTTGTGCCAGTGCTTAAAAATGACATAGGTACATGGTGTGCCAATGCAAAACCACATTAAACAAGAAGCCTGATGTTCTGATGATGACCTAACATTTACTCTAGTTGATACCCTTAACACTTATACTCATTTTTAGCACTGCATCACTAAGTCTCTTGAAATAAAATTGAAAATTAAATAATCTTAGTGAAAAGTCAAATTAGAAAAGAAGAAATAAGTATGAACATTTTAAGAAATAACCAGGGGAAAATGAGCAAATTATCCCACAAAAAAAAAGAGATAATATTAATACAAATTAAAAAGAAGCTAATCAAGAAGAGGAATCTGAACCCCCACAAAGGAGTTTGCAAGCTGTCCTACATTTATTTTATTCTTATGAATATAGAGATAATATCGGACGACAAATGAACACAAAAAACTAAACCTTACTTGTACTGCTACATGAATAAAATCATAAGCAGCCATATTATGCCGACCTGCCAAGTGAAGGCTTCTAGTAATTTCCCTCTTCACAGCACACTGCATGGAGCAGATCTGCAGCCGTCCAGTGGCCTCCAGCTTCAAGATTTCTCCCAGAAAGCAACATGCAGCAAATGTACATGCAGTCTTGTTTTGAGGCTTTACATGGTGGGGCAGATTTTGCACTAAAAAACTCTATATTTTTTTAGGCATCAAGAACTCACCTCCAAAATTCAGACCTCATCTTGTGAACTGCAACGTGGTCTAGGCCAGTTTCAAAGAAATTGCTCAGGAAGTAGACAATCTTTTCAGAATTTCCATCCCTATATACAATTTTCCTAGCACCTCAAAACAAACACATATTTTTTCTCACTTCGGAGGAAAATTGGTTGAAAGCATCTGTTTTTCATGCCTCCACACTTTTTTAATTTAAAGAGCAAACCCAGAAATATATAGCGGAACTAATATGGGCTACAGTCTTTTTACACTCATATGTACTATCTGTAACAGAAGCAATAAAACTTTCAAATACAAACGACCTTTTTTATGTCCACTTTTATTTGTCTACCATTCAAATAATAAAGAAAGTCTATAAAATAGTTCTACTCTGTAACTTGTGAAGTTAAATACAACTCACCAAAATAATGAAGGAACAACGTTCTTTTAAATATAGATCCGGCTGTAGCTTAATTAAAGAAGTTAAATGCATTCCATTGCTATGAGGCACTTCACAGCAATACACAATTTATTATCCGGAATTAGTCACTGGGTAAAAAAAAAAAAGAAATTCAATGCTTGCTGTTTTGGATTAAGGTAGTAGAAATGTAGGATGCTACCAATTTATTATGCTGTTATTTTTAAACCACGCTAGCAATTAGTTTCAAGAAATTATAAGCAAAGACAAGGAGTTGACTCTTGGATTCTTTTTGTTCATGCAGATAATTTAATTGTACTTCTACATATTTCAAAATATAAAAATATGGTAAAAAGTTTCAAGCAAGTATGTTTGAATTTTTAACATTTTTCTGAATAGATTCATTTATGCATTGAAAATACCTTGTATTTTGGGTTGTTATGAGCAGTATTATACTTGTCACTTGGCATTACACGATCTGTGTGTGTAGTGTTTATTGTGTATTACTCAGGTTAAAAGTCTGTGTATAGGGCCAGTATAAATGTCATATAATCTACAGCAAGGGAATCCTGGGCTAGAGAGCTGGTCTGTCTCTCTGGTTGCACAAACACTACCTGGATGACTGGCCAGCACACCAGAGAAATGTCTGGACCCATGGGGCCTTGGGCCTGCCCATGGCTGAGGGTCATACTTCAGCCAATCTCTGCCCATGCCAGAGCACACATGCTGCAGGACTAGCTGGCCAAAAAAGATGATTTCACAGGTCATGTGCAATGCAGACCCCATTTAACTCATTTAATAAAAAAATCAGCTGTTCTGGAGTGGATATACAGATTGTGTTGATGGTTTCCTGAGTTAAAAAAAAACACCTTCTGACTAAATCTGACCACAGTTCCAGCAAAAAAAAAAGCCTCAATACTTGCTTTACACAGAAGTAGGATTAGAGAGTTTTGTCCAGAAAGTTAACCTAAAAATTGGAGATTGACTTCCCTTTGTATTATAATGATACCATGATTTGTATTATACTGATACAATTGCAGAAGGTTCCTTAGTTATGTCCACCAACTTGCCCAAGGAAGCCCAGAGTTTGAATAAGACAATATAAGGATTTACTATTTGATTTTCCAGCGACTAGAGAATAGATATGGGTGGATCAGAAAATTCCACAGTGATTTTTTAAAATAGTTTTAGGTAAATTGGGAAATAGCAAAACATCCGGTGGTCAGAGGGACAAGTACATGAGGGAACATACCAAAAAGCAGATGGGAGTTACAATGCAGATTTAAAAGTCATGGTGGAACTCTGGGTACTAACTAACAATTGTGAGCCAAGAGGAAATATAATGTTACTGAGGCACATGTGACAAGACAGATATAATGAATACAGAAACTGTTATGCAATAACTCAATGCAGAAATGATTCAGTGCCTGAAAAGGGGACTTGCATGAACTATCACAGAATGCCAGAAACACAGAAGGGTTGAGGTTAGAAGGCACCTCTGGAGGTCATCTAATCCATCCTGCCTGCTCAAATAGAAAGATAAATTGCAGAACATGTGCACCTAAAACACAAAAAAGGAAAAAGGATAGAACCTATGTTGCACAGGAAATCATTACATGAAGATCTCATGAAATAGTACAAACATGACAAATTACATGGCAAAAGTTCAAAATCAGTAATGACTGGTGCATAAAGATGATGCGTCATAATGGTTTTTTGCCTAAACAGGTCTTCATTTTGCCAACATGTACCTTCCAACTTCAGCCAAAGACTCATTGCATTCCAGCAGTACGTGATTGGATTGCATAAAGGTCACGATTACCTGCTGAGCCAAATGGGAAATGCAGATGAGACACCAGTTTCCTTTGATGAGCCATCCAATAACGTCATTGAAGAAATAGGCACAAAATCCGTCATCATCAAAACTTTGGGGAATGAAACAATGTGCATTACAGTAATGCTGGCAGTGTTAGCAGATGGTATAAAATTGCCACCGTATGTGATCTTGAAGCGGAAAACAATGCTGAAGGACCAGCTGCCTACTGGAATAATTGTTAGGTGTCAAAACCAAGGATGGATGCCTACAGACTTAATGAAGGATTGGCTGAACATCGTTTGGAACCAGGAGACCAGGTGTGCTGGTACACAAAAGGAGAATGCTTGTCCTAGGTACATTCAAAGGGTATCTAACACCAGCAGTGAAGAATATCATTGGAGCTAAGAATGCAGCCCTTGGAGTTGTACCAGCAGGAATGTCACAGCCGTGGGTGCCGGATGTAGCAGAGAGCAAGCCCTTTAAAGAATGTTTGTAGCCTTTATGGCTCTTGGCACGGGATCCTGCTGTAACTCCTCCAGGAAAGATGAAGTCCTAGTGCAGCACAGCTTTGTCATTGGATCAGGACAACATGGAATCAGATAAATCCAGATGTTGTCACTGAGTGTTTTAGGCAAGACTGTATTTCAAATTCCATGAGAGGAGCCAATGATCATTTGAGTTCAAAGATGAAGACGAGGGTGATGAAGACACTAAATGTGGGAAAGAATTTGAAGATGGTGAAGAGAGGTGACAGTGATGGAAATGATTGTGCCAGATGGAAAATTTAAACTGCAATAGCAATAAACCATTAAAGATGAAAACTGACTAAATTCAGGCAAATAATTAATCAAATTTCTATCCTTGTATGTTGGTTACAGAAATGTAATAAGCTTCTTTGTTTATAACCTTTTTATTTAGGCATGTTATTTTTAATTCAACATCATTGTCCCTGGGTAGTGTGAGATATTGTCTATAACTTTAAAATGCTAGGGAAAACTTTTAATAGATAATATTCTGAGAAAGAAGTATGAGATGAAGAAATCTGAGGAGCTAGCAAAAGCAATTTGTCTCCAAACCATTTACCGATCTGTTATATAAATAGAACATTTGTCGAATTATTAAAAAAAAAAAAGCCAACAACAAAGAAACCACTTTTCAACTAGTACTGCTACTGGACTGAATGATAAATTCCCCAAGTTTGGGGAAGACAAGGGGAAGGATTCAAATAATAAGGGTTCAAAGCCTTGTCCATTATTTTTATTTCAGTAAAGACAATCAAAACTCAAGGAAATAACCCAAGTATTGCTTTGTCAGCCTGTAAAGTGTGACACAAAAAGGCCAGCTTGGTTCTCCTCACTCAAACCAAAAGCGTTGGAGCCGCCATTGAATACCTTAATCTCTGAAAATTTGAAGATCTGGAGAGTTCACAGATCAAGTTGCTTCAGAGACAACTGAGGAAGGAAGACTTTGATCCTTATTGATAATTTGCCAGAAGAGATCCAGCTCTTGTGTTTTCACTTAGTGCAATGAGGCTGTTGTCTACAAGCAGCAAATCTAGAAGGTCAGAGCTGAAAGTCATGAAATTCTGACCCTGGAAATCAATAGCCCAGCAGATATCAAAGTTGTGCTCTAGAACAGCTTAAAGAATCAGTGTCCAACTTGAAACTCAACACGTGTCTGTGCTGGGAATGGCCTTGTGAGGCAGCCTCCTGCAACAAAGGACACCACACAGTTGCCTGTGCTGGGGAAAGTGAGAGGCTGAGACACCAGGAACAAGGTCAAGAAAAGACAGACGTGAGCCAGCAAAGTCTTTCCACTGACTTCAGTGAGGTTTGGATCAGGTCCTTTGCAAATACTTTCTAACTCAGAGGTCGTCAGTGAAAAATTTGGATGTTTGATAGCAGTTTCTTTATTATAACAAAATAGCCTAAAAATTTGCAGGTGTACAGCACTTTTCGTGTTGTTGTGTGGAGGAGATCAATGGTCTTTTGCTGTGAAGTACACTTGCATTCTAACTGGTTCCTCAGTACATTTATTTCTTCAGTTAATATTGCCTTATTTATCCATTCCTATCAGCTTTTCTTTTCTTTTTTTTTTTTTTTTCTTTTCTTAAACATTGGTACTGGATATAGAGAAGCCAGGAAAATTCAAGGCAAGGTCCAAAGCTGACCATTTTTTTTCTTTCTTTTTTAATGAAGACTGCAAACCAGCACAGATGATTTCAAAATGTATGTCTACAGTTTATAAGTACATCGACCTCCCTGCCATTCTGTGATGGAGCCTTAGAAGTCACACAGTGCCTGTCACTATTTTTCAGATATTTAATAAATCTGGCTCAATGATTTTCTGACAATTCTCTCCAAAAATTATTCAGGCCGTCCGACACCCTCTTTAAAAGAAAAAAAAAAAAAAAAAAAGGAAAAAAAAAAAAAAAAAG